>CM043114.1:62978989-63294867 GCA_023701765.1 Hylyphantes graminicola | reverse complement strand
CATCCTGCGACTTTCAAGTACTATTAAACAACACACATTCTCGTATTCATTTTGTTTGCTATAGTTGACTATTGTATTGTACTTGGTACAAGAAAATAAAGGTTTCTCTATGCGAACTAATCCAGATGCACCGTTTTATGTTGCAAATATTTTTTTAATGATTTTTTTTATTTTAGATTTTGTTTTCATGTAGTAAATTTACTTTTAGCGAGAATAAATACAAATACTTTTTTTTATATGCTTTTTCGTTAAATGAGCTTATGAACACAATTCATTAATCTTAAACTTCAGAAAAGCTCGAATACCTCAATAACATTACCTCGGGTTTCACCCTGTAAATAGATTATAAAGCCAAACATTTTTAACGAAACCAATAACTTTCGCAACGGACTGGCTGCATGTTTAATAGCAAAGTAATACCTGTCCTGTGACGTGAGTTAATATGTACTTTCATCGATTTATTCACCCGTTGTTTTGGCCATCGTTTTTAATAGGAAATTGCGGGGATCGCAATTACAAGCATCTTGAAATTAGGGTTAATCTTTAGAATCACGGTGCTTCTGTCGCCAACGGATTTGGCGTTTATTGCAGGAAGCGATAAACAATTTTATTTGGTGATACGGGAACGCGAAAAGATCTGTTTCATCCAAATGTCGGCGCTGGTAATACTGCGCGGAATTGGTGGGTAAGAAGCCCGGATGATCGTCGCGCGCACAATGGATTTATTTTGTTCCCTTAAATTTATTTTTTCGTCCAACTAACGACGCTGTTGATACTTGCGAGCGATGAATTGTGGGTAAAGTTGAGCGCGCATCGGAATTCCGGTTACAGTTAACTCCTGAATATCTGGTTTTGGTTATTATATTTCAGTTATTTTTTTATTCTGAATATTTTGTCGATTCGAAGAGGGCCGGTCTCCTAGCTGCCGGGGGCCCCAAACAAGATTTTATGCTTTCAACAGACTCTTCAATACTGCCTGATGTTGGATACTGATGTTTTTTTAGAGAAAAAAAAAATTGCCCGGGGCCCCAAGCGGGTATTTAGGCTTTCAATGGGCCCTACAATACTGCCCGATGTTCGATACTGATGTTTTTTTTAGAGAAAAAAAATTGCCCGGGGCCCCAAGCGGGTATTTAGGCTTTCAATGGGCCCTACAGTACTGCCCGATGTTCGATACTGATGTTTTTTTAGAGAAAAAAAAATTGCCCGGGGCCCAAACGGGTATTTAGGCTTTCAATGGGCCCTACAATACTGCCCGATGTTCGATACTGATGTTTTTTTAGAGAAAAATTGCCCGGGGCCCCAAGCGGGTATTTAGGCTTTCAATGGGCCCTACAATACTGCCCGATGTTCGATACTGATGTTTTTTTAGAGAAAAAAAAATTGCCCGGGGCCCCAAACGGGTATTTAGGCTTTCAATGGGCCCTACAATACTGCCCGATGTTCGATACTGATGTTTTTTTAGAGAAAAAAAAATTGCCCGGGGCCCCAAGCGGGTATTTAGGCTTTCAATGGGCCCTACAATACTGCCCGATGTTCGATACTGATGTTTTTTTAGAGAAAAAAAATTGCCGGGGCCCCAAACGGGTGTGTACTGGATTGCCACTCGCGTAGCTCTAAAGCGACGAAAATTAAAACGAAACTAAACTGCGTACTGTATAGCCTCTTGTGTAGCTCTAGTACGGCGTTAATTCAAACCAAAGTGGATTGCCAATCGTGAAAAAAAATGACTTCCAACTCTTCCGTAGCTATCTGCGATCCATTAACCTTAGAAATCAGTGAAAGAAACTAGGGTTGCATTGGCTTGAAAGAATCTGGCAATGATAAAGTACGCGAGTTTCGCCAATTATTTGTTGTTTTTGGACAAGCGCCAAGCAGCACCGGATTCTAAAGATTTACCGAAATTAGAGCGAATTTAAACCAACTCAACCAATCTTTTTAAATCTAATTGAGTGCCTTAATTCGTTTTCAATGATTTAATGCTAGGTGATAGGGTGACGTACAAATGCCCAAGAGGGAATAATTTGTTGCGACTTGAAATGCATGACTTTTGCCGAACCCTACTAATAAGATCGGTTAACTATTCATTAACACAAAACTACTATCTTTAATTTCTAAAGCAATAAACATCGTTCTAGTAGGTTTAATACAGAACGACTAAAGAAAGTTGTGGTTTGATATTCTATCGTCATTTATTGTACTTGGCAAAAAAAAGTGACGCAGCTAAACGAAACTGGTTTCCTTGCATCAGTTTGGACGATTAATCGCTATCATCGCCAAAGTGCTCAGGAAAGTTCACTGCGAAATCAAGCGGTTTTTCCCCTGTACTCTTCATATATATGCACTAGTGGCTTTTAAGGTGCAAAATTACATTTAAAAAGTCCTTTATTCCATTGGCTAAGTTATTGGCTTATTTAGTTTGCCAATATCATGTATCATTGAAAAATATTACAATCAATTTTTCCCCTGCAATGTTAAGTCCTTTGATGCTGAGAGCTTTGATGCTTAATAAGCGATAGGTTATTTTTCTACGATACATAAAAAAATTATTAAACACTTTAAAAATGCAAACGTGTGAAAGTGAATTAGTTCAACTTTAAAACTGGAATGCAATTACGACTTGCAAATGATAAATGAGTTTCCTCAACAACAAAAATGAATAAAAAAACGAAAGAACAGCGTGGAAAAAGTACCCTAATGATGCATTGAGAGACAATATTTGGTCGGAAAGGGACCGTCATTAGTGCCTTTTGTCCAACCCCCCACCCCTGCGAACTAAGTGCATGTAAATAGGCTCGATGAATAGACTCGTCCAATTGGAGAGTCTTTCTGTACCAGCGTTTGAAAAGAGGTTTGGGTGGTATGAGGAAGATGTAACTACACTCTTAAAACGAACGAGCGATTTTAACTCGGTCTGAGTTGATTTCACTCCTCCAGTCTGGAAAATGCACTTACCCGGAAGGAGCGGATTCTTTGTGTGTTAAGCCTCCGACAGGATCACTCCAAACGAGTGATTCTAACTCAGTCTGAGTTGATGTTCTATCCTTTCCAGAGTCGAAAACGCACTTCTCCAACTGGAGTGGATTTCACTCTTTTGTTTTAAGAGTGTACACTCTGAAAACAAGAGTGAAATCTACTCCTATAGGAGAAGTGCATTTTTGACACTGGAAGTTAGTGAAAATTAACTCCCAAATCGTTCCTAATCGCCTTAAAATCGCCCGTTTGTTGTTGAGATTGTTGGTTTAACAAAACAAGAGTGATATCTATTCCTATAGGGGAAGTGCATTTTCGACACCGAAAGGAGTGAAAATTAATTCGGACCGAATTAAAATCACTCTTTTGTTTTAAGTGTTCAATTTTTATTACAAAATACGATTTTAACGGGGATTATTATAATAAGTTTTTACTTTAAGCAATTAATGAAAAGTAAAATTTATTGACTTTTATAAACAATAAGGTAATTGTTAAGGGCAATAAGGTAATAAATGTTTTACCAGGCCCAAATTAGTATGTTTCTTGATTTGAATCAACAAAAATTAAGAGCAGTTAATTAACGAATAATTATGTGTTTAATCAAGAATCATTGATTTCTTATCAGCAGCTATTAAGAAGCAAGTAATTTAATACCAACTTCATAATTATAAAGTAATTATGTTTAATTAGAATTCTTATTATTCATCTTCTTTAATAATCACCAAATAATAACGGCAATTCTCCGTTTTCCCTGCCGGAAATCCGGTCCTGCTTGTGCAGCAAAACACTTTGCTCTTAAACTCAAACTTGTACCAGAATTTTTTTCAAAAGTTACATTCATGTCAAATTACTCGTTAAATAGCAAGAGAAAATATATTAAAAATATCCTTTGAAAAATAGATTGAACGACTTGTGTAGGGTCGTTTAATGAGGGAGTTTTTTGGTGCGCTTATTATTATTCATTGGTCCAAGTTTTTGTATGGAATCGTTTATTATTAAAGTTTTTTAATTTCAGTTCTTGTAGGAGTCAACGCTGTTGATATTGCTTTTCGTTATTAACTCTTAAAATGCGTTGATTGTGAACTGAATTGAGCCTATTAAAATCTTTTCGTGACTGATTACACTTTATTTCTCTGGCTTATATTCGAGCTTTAGTTTAGTATTTTGGGAGACTGGAGAGCCCAGTCGGTTGTAAAACGCTTTTTCTTGCTTGCGAATGATCTGCTTTGCCAAAAATAACTGTCGACCCTTAAACAGTCTGTTCAACCAATACCACCTAGATTAGAAGGCCTAAGAATTAAACAACACAACGTCACACTAGCAGACCAATTTCGATTTTTAGACCAATAACTTCGTATCTTAAGATGACGTCGCATCTTGATTCGTCTTATCATAAAAAAATTATTCAAATACAAGATCTAGTCACGAATGATCATTGGTCAAAACCACAGAATCGGTCCACTAATTTGACGTCAAGCATTTAGTTCGCCGGCCTTCTAATCTAGGTGGTATTGGTTTAACGCAGAAGTCCGACGAACCTCTATGTAGAGAGAGAGTGCAAAATATAATCCTATGTTTCGGCGCCGAGCACGATTATTATTTTTTTTTCGTGTCTATGACGTCGCCGAAATGTGAAAGTTAAATGAAACCATGTGTTTTGATAACTGCGTCTGCAATTTTTTTTGGATATTACTGTTATTAAGATCTATTAATGATGAAAGAACTCCAATTAAATCCACGATAATTCAAAACCTAACCTCGTCTCGTCACTTGACAGTGGTTCTAAATTACGAAGTCGTAGCCAATAGTCCTAGTGCATCTCTAGCGCTACGATATTTCAACTAATGATTATTTTAGGTAATGCTTTCGGCATTCATCGAACAAATTAAAAAAAATACAATTAATAAGAGTAACTACAGTTTACCAATAAATTAGTAAATGGTCTAAAAAGTAATTTTAATTGTTCATTGAAGCTGCTTTAAATTTCTGTGAAACGGACGAATATTAAGGAGCCTTCTGCCTGCTGTTACTCGTAGATGTTTGTATAGATTGTCTAGATCTAAAAAAAATAGTCTAAATAGTTTCAGGTTTAGCCAGCTTTTGACTAGAGTTGGCTTATTCTAAAATATATTCTAAAATAACTATTTATGGTGTTGCATAATAGTATTTTTTGGAATAAAATTTTTAAAACGATTAAATACGTCAACAAATTGATCAAGTAACTGGATATTTTGTGGGCTTGCTGCTCCTTGTACGGATTGACCCATTTTTTTCTATTTCTGGGAAATATTTTTTTAATGCTGAAAAGCCTTGATAAAATATGAGTTTTCAATAATTTTTTTAGAAGCGATATTATCCCTTTTGCTTAAATTGTTTTTAATAACGTAAATACTATTAATATATATATTAAAATATGTAAAATTTTGACGCATGCGCAGAAAATTAGTAATTGCCATTAATGCTCAAAATTCTTAGCAGTATTTAAGAAGTATGATTTTGTTTTCAAAATTAATGTGCATCTTGACAAAATGCTGTATCCTTTTTCTTATAACATAACTTCAGAAAGAACTGCACTATAAATTGTTTGTCTAAAATTTTTTGCATTTATGTTCAGACCGAATTCGCCCTAAAGTACCCAATTAATTGAATTTCATGCAGATTTTAACTAATATTTCGTTAGTTCCCCCAAATATATTCGGAAATTACGCACACCATTAGTAAAATAATATTTATAACGCTGAACACTTTCGAGCTTCAAAAAATGCAATATTGATTTCTAAAAATTAAAACACGAATCTTTTACGTTTACGCTTCTTAACATGCACAAATATTGCCACTATTAAACTATAAAAATAAATACAGGACAACTTATCCATGGCTGTGTTTTCTCACGTTAACTTGGGCACAACTAGTCACGGAATATATTTGTGACCAGTTAAACTGGTTGGGCACCACACAAAATTCAACTTAATAAGTTTTACGTCTAATTTTTCTACGGCAAATAATGGCAATAGGGATTGAATCATATCAATATTCAATCCTTAATGTCAAACGCGGCTTTATTTACAAATTGCAATCGGAATAAAGCCATTTTACACTCAAAACAAGAGTGAAATCCACTCCTGTAGGAGAAGTGCATTTTCGACACTGGAAAGGAGTGAATATTAACTCAGACTGAGTTAAAATCGCTCGTTTGTTTCACGAGTGTATTACAGCAACGACATGCATATTAAGTATATTTATATGCCATGCGATGTGCAGTAATCTTAAATAATTTCGAAATTGAAATTTTGATGCTCACGGAATCAGATTATTTTCGAAATGTGCATATATTAGCGCCATTAACAAAACCTATCGAAAATTAACATTCCATTTCTCTTAACCGTAAATAAACGAAGGTTCATTTGTTTTAATAGCTAGTGAAAATAAAGGAAAAATCTAAGTGCTAAATGCAACACCTAAATTCCTTTAATTCCACACAATCATTAGCCAAAGTGTTCTCTTCGAAAAAGAACACGCACGTCGAAAGATAATTCGAACACAAAGAGAACATACCTCTATCCTAAATGCGCAATCCTTTAGGACCAATCCAACATTTCACAATCACAAAACTTCGAATGCAATAAAAAAAATCCTTTTATATACAAGAAAAAACTTTTCTTCAAATCAGGAAAATCCTTGGTCCGTATGTTGAGGGGTATTTTTCCTGTACAAGAATCGAACACAGGTCTGCCCTCCGGCTCCGGAATTTCTCTGGCTCGGAATGGCAGCAGTGGCAAGTATCGAGCGTCGGAAAAAGACGCCATCTAGCGGGGGAAAGTGCAAGTGGCATCGATTTTTGCTGGCATCCGGGGCGAAAGGACCGATGGAATTACGGGAATGAGATCTTTCATACTTTTTTGGGCGTGATGAGATATTAGTTATCGGTGGTTCCTGTTTGGTAACAATGAATATTTTCGGGATTTCTATAAAATCTTCAAAGATTACCTGTGACACAAATACAATGTCCTTTTGGGCTGGGGAACCAAGTTGGTTAGGCACTCACCTAGCATGCGAAAGGTCCCAGGTTCGGGTGCGGGCATCGCCAAAATAGCTGCCGACCTATAAACAGCCCGTGCAGCTAAAAATGTCTGACGAATAATACCCCGTGTAAGGGAGTGCACGTTAAATATCCTTCAAAGTCTTGACGCTGCTTACGATGTGGCTTTAACGGTTGCGTTGGGTGCCTATTCAGGTGTCGGCTCGTCACTTGACTGTGGTTCTAAAATACGACGCGCGTCGCCAATAGCCCTCGTGTAGCTTTAGTGTGACGATAATTAAAACCTAACCTACTGTCCTTTTATCTCTATAACCTCATTAAAAGGTAAATTGGTAGGTCATTCCTTGGGTATCTCTTGTTATTAATCATGATATCAACTTTTCCGGTAATTGTCAAAACAACTGACAACCTACAACGATCTGTACTGCCAAAAAAGTCCCAACAAATAATACATTAATAAGAGTATACGTTAAATATGCTCCGACCGTGCATATGATGTCGCCTTAAAAGTTGCGTTGGGTGCCTACTAAGGTGTCGACTCGTCCCTTTATAGTGGTTTATGGTGGATAGAGTAAATTAGGGCACCCGTCGCCAACAGAGTTCGTGTAGCTGTAGTACCACGATAATTTAACTCACTCATGACGTTTATTTATGCAAAATTGATGTATTTATGATTTATAAAACAATTTTTTAATGAACGAAATTACAACAGTTTATAAAATACCAGAACACTAAAATAATAAAATCGATTTCATAACGAAGAAGCTGTTTACAATGAAATAATAAGTGATAACATGCTAAGGTTTTTTTTGATCAGAGGAACTAGCCATTCTCACTCCTTTTAAATAACTGGCGATAAAGATCATATCTGTCTTTGCCCAAGGAATGAATGTAAAGGAGAAGCGGAAAAGTACGGCTACTTTTGGCAATGAAGAGAGTTTCAGGATGAAAGTAGGTGCGATGTCATGATAAAGAGCCCGATTACTATAAGGAATGTAGAGGCAATACTTGATATGAAGATTGAATTTTTTAATATAGGAAGGGCTTAGGTAAATTGGAGAATTTAGCACTTGGCTTCTTGCTTCAACATTTTAGTGGAAGATTAGTTAAGGAAATATTTTTTATGGACTTGACTACTTTTTTACTTTCAATTATGGAATATAAGGTTATGAGAAAGAGGGTATTGTAATATGGTCCAAAATCTGATATACAGATTTTTTTCCTACTTGCGTTTTGGAGGGTGCTGATTCTAAAAAAGATGCGCAAATATTGGTCTGTATCTGTCTAAAACTACTCTGCAGCTTGAACTAAATGATGGAAACCACAAGGTAATTCGTTTGAGTTCTCAGTACCTATCGGAGGTCATTATAAGGTTTTTAAGAAAATCACCCATTCTCAAAAGGTAGTTTGCATAAAACTCTTTAGGTTATAAAGTTAATTATAAACCACATAAGGCAAATTTCAATACCTTTATCCTCTTATGACCCGAGCAAAATCCAAAACCGTATATTCTTAATCTACACATACTTTTCATACAAATTTATGCTAAAAAGTATGTTTTGGAAAGAAATGAAAAAAATTGTCGAATAGTAACTCTAAAAAATACACTTTTATTGTGCTATAAATGCAACAAAAAAGCTGTATCACTTATTCGTAATTAACATTTTATTTTGACACTGTTTTTTATTTCAAAATGCCTTTAAAATTAAGTACTAAAACAACTTTTGAAAAGTTTGAAAAAATGTATAACATTTTAAAGAACTCTAATATCGAATTGACCCTCGTTCAAGTTTCTTTTATAGAAATAAATGACTGATACCTGTAATCAAAGGCTGAAAACTGATATTTGAATCTTTTTTCTATCGGACTATGTCAATTTCGGAACTAATGAACTTATTAATTGTTTATGGCGCGGTGTCCCCAAATGGGGACGCCAGGTCGCAAGAGGAAAAGCATGACGTAATTTTTGAAACTTAAAAGATTAGCAACGCCATTCGATGTTTCCGTGTACTGCGGATAAGTCGAATGATGTTAAGTTTCCAATTCTTTATATTGCATGTAAAGAATACCAACAATAATTTCATCTTGCATAACCTCTTGCGACATGCTTTTAACTTCCGTTATAACAGTCCAATTTTACAAATTCTATTTTTTAAAGTTGTAGCAGAAATCTAACTTTAATAAGTTGTGTTTGTCTGCTGACGTCCATCTGTCCGTATCTGTCAGTCAACGATTTCCAATCTTCATTCAAACTGTTCTAAATTTTAAAATTCTTTGTTATTTGTATGGAGGATCAAAATTAAAGATCCATCTTTAAACTTATTTTTTGTCTGTAATTCCAATTCACAATTCCCTCAAATTTTCAGAAATCTTTGTTCGACATAAGACACTTTTTGACAACGTTTTTTACACGTTCACGCCGGTGTGACCCACCGGTGTGACCCACCGGTGGGACCCACCGGTGGGACCCACCGGTAGGCAGCGTGCATCACAGGTGAGTCATTTGTTTTCAGAAAAGAGACGGTTTTCAAGAATAAGTTTATTTTATTTTTTCTCTACATTATACATAAAAATATTGAGTATTATAGACATTAACATTCGATATTTAAATTCAGTCGCATTAAGCGCTTTCGAACTCGCAAAGTGTTGTTCCCACCCCACGAAGCGTAAGAATATAAGACAGTCCCGCTTCACGCGGAAAAACGTAGATATTTGCCCCGGCGTGAACGTGTTAAAAAACTAAATTAGTTGGAAAGCAAACTACTACTACAGTTGTTTCATAACTTCTTGCTTTGTTATGTTACCTGGTTACTAGCTCCATGGTTGCCTTTTCCTATCAGTCAGCACACATTGCATTGGAGTTCTTATTATCCAACTCTTTTCCGACTAACCCACTTGGCTTACCATGAATTTAAAGCTGACATCACGCTAGCTCTTCTCGTGATTTGGAAAGAATTTTTTCCTTCTAGGAACAAATCTTCCCGGAAAATGGATTTTCTCGCTTCTTTAAATGAAATTTTTTGACTGAAAATGTATGCAAAGACAGTTGGTTTTGTTGTTTAAAGAAATAGGATTAGGGACGACAAAAGGCAATCTATAAATTATACAAAATACAAAATTTGGACGTATTTAATTAATAGTTTCATATTTTATTATTAGACATATGAACAATGTTGATTAGGAAAAAGCCAGTTTCGAACCTCCCCCCTCCCCTAAAAGCTATTGTAAGGTCCCTGTTACAAAATATAAAAAATTTAAACGTTATTTTACCTGGAAATTACTGATTAATAAATTGCAAGGAAAGTATTTTTTGATTGTAAACAGTAGAATATAAAAAAAAATAAGCCAAGTAACCACGTCTTCCTAATGTCTACATCTGACATTATTTTATTGCGTATGTTTATATGCTATTTTTATTAGATAACAATTTATAAGACACAGGACAAACTTTTAACTTTATAGGAATAGAACGAAATGTTTAACGTGTTTCAATGATCGTAATGATTTATTACTTTTTTTATAACCGTCATCGAAAGACATTCCCTTTGAATCCACTTAGTTTTCTATAAATTTAGAGCAAACATCCCTTTCCAAGGAACAAATTTTCCCCAAAAATCATGAAAACGTAATGTTTTTTCTTGTAATAAGCTCGGGTTACAATTTACCGGGAAATGTTAGTTTTCTCGAAAAAACTGGAATTAGAAAGAAATAGCAAGTATAAAATGATTTCGTGTTATGGAGGTAGTTTTAATGTGGAATTCATTCCATAATTATGTGTTATTACTTTATTTGCCATTTGAGTTAAGTTAAAAAAGTTAATTCGAATTAAATGTATAATTGTATATGTTTTGTTAAACCAGACTCGTGTAGCGCTAGTGAAACGTAAATTAAACAAAAAAAAAAGCTTGAGTATTGCTTTTTATTATTGAATACTTTCTGTCAACTCAAGGCTGGGGATTCCAGTCGATTAAGGCGTTTGCCTTGCATGCGAAAGGTTCCAGGTTCGTGTCCAGGCATCGCCAAAATAACTGCCAGCCTTTAAACGGCTCATGCAGTCAAAAATGTGCAACGAATAATACCCCGTAAATGGAGTGCACGTTAAACATGCTCCAAAGTTCCTATGCTGCGTACGATGTCACCCTTAACAATTACGTTGAGTGCCTACTCAGGTTGTGGCTCTTCACGTGACTGGTTATAAATAGCCCTCGTGTAGATACAGTGCTACGGAATTTCTAACTATTTTGACTAACTTAAATTAAAAAATATATAATTTTTTTAATCGTTGATTACTTGTTATCAAATCAACACTCAAGGAAACAATTATAGCAATTAAAACAGGTGTTGAGTAATATATTTACTGTAAAAAAGGATAAGTTAGACTACGTTGTATCAAAGGTCGTTTAATCGATATGAACAAATCTCGACCACAATTCAACGGTTACGACTTCTCGACAGAAAAAAAAACGTTTCAATTTAACCTATGCGCAGTTTTCCATGAATTTAAAGCAGACTTCGCTTCCAAGAACGAAATTTCTCGGAAATCATGAAAAGGAAAGTTTACTTTCCTTGCGGGAAAATTCCCGGGAAATTTGTTTTTCTTTCTGTTTCTTTTTAGAAACTGGAATTACAAGAAAAAAATACATGATGGGACAAATCGATATTTTTATGAAACTTAAACTGTGGTTGATGGAATGTGAAGGACTTGTTATTGATTGTGTTTCCTGTGAAAAATGGGGAAATAATGGATGGTGATGTAATATTTAACAACTGGAAGTTCCTTTGTTATTAGTCACACTATATTTACCCTCTTGTATATTTTTAATAGTTACACGCCTCAGACTCTAAAAACACACATTTTTTGTGCTATAAATGTAACAAGAAAGATCGTATAATTTATTTGTAGTTAACAGATTATTTTTTCATTGATTTTAAAGCAAAATGCCTTTTAAAACTTACTAAAAAACTTTTTGAGAAGTCTGAAATGGTTTTAAAAAAACATTTTTTTAAAAAATAACTCTAATATCGTATAGACCCTTCAACTTCATTTTTTACAGAAATAAATGATTGATACCTGTAATCAAAAACTGATGTTTGGATCTTCCATAGGACCAGGTCAATTTTGGGACTAATTAATTTAATTGTTTGAAGGTTTAAAAAAAATGTCCCCAAATGGGAACGCCAGGACGCAAGAAGTTGGTAGTACTTACAATATCATGAGAACTAGTAGTTTTGATAAGTTTGCAAGCGTTATACCATTCACCACCCGAGGTCCAATCGCCACTGTGTATCTAATTGCGCAAAGATGGTTCAAATCACCAACCGCGATTAATTAGTGCCCGCTAGGTTGATAGCAGCCCACGTTGCTCAACATACTATTTGTATTTAAAAATAAAATTAGTGTACAATTAAAAAACCATTCAAACTTTTTTGTTATCACTTTTACGCAGCTGTAAAGTAAAAGTTTTAAAGTTGTAACTTATAAGGTGATAAAAACTTGAAAATGCTTAAATTCTTTAAAAAAATTTAACTAAAATGTATCTGATATATTTTTAACATTATAATGATTATAATAATATACTCTTAATGTAAAATGAGTTTTGCACTTTTAGCACCAAAATTAAAAAAAAAATTTATCCTACGGTTCTACCAAATTTTTTTTAAAAGTAGTTTTGTACAATAAAATGTTTCCTTTGTTATAGTATAAGTTAATGAAGATTGAAAAAGACCATTATATTTGGAGAGTTTTTGGAGGTTTACGAAATTCCCCCTTGCGAACGCACTGTCTGCATAGTAACAACGTGCAAGGGAAAGATAGTTTTACAGGGTAGTTGTTTTGGCTTCCGATTCACAGTGCAAGGTTGTCAGATTTGGCTTAAGTTCGTCCTTTTTTAAATTTAATTCTATGTTAACATTTCTTTTATTGTAAAGCTTTTTTTAGGAATAATTTAGAGAATTTATTGACATATTTATTGTTTTGGTTCAATAACTAATACTTCGTTCCTATTTTTTGAAATAGATATTTTTTTTTTCGATTGATAAAGTAAAGATAGAGAAGCATAGTTATTAAGAATTAAAATTTAAAACTAAATTTCGGAAGAATTTTTAATTATCGTAAACGCTGTATACGATGCCGCCCTTAACGGATGTGTTGGGTGTCGCCTCGTCACTTGACTGTGGTTCTAAAATACGACGCCGGTCGCCAATAGCCCTCGTGTAGCTCTAGTGCGACGTATATTCTTAATCTAAACAGACTTTTCATACAAATATATGCTAAAAAGTATGTTTTGAAAGTAATTTTCAAAAAATTATGTCCAATGGTTACTGAGAGACACGCCTTGCGCTCTAAAAATGTAATTTTTTGTGATATAAATTACAAAAAAAAAGGCCGCATCACATATTTGTAGTTAACAGTTTATTTTAACATTGTTTTTAATGCAGAAATGACTTTATCATTAAATACTAAAAGATTAAAAAAAATTGGAAAAAAGTTAAAAATAATTTGAAGATGTTTAATATCGTATTGACCCTTGTTGAACTTCATTTTTTATAGAAGTAAATGAAAGATATCTGTAATCAAGGGCTGAAAACCGATACTTGGATCTTCTATCGAACCAGGTGAATTTCAGAGCTAATTAACGTCTTAATTGTTTGAGGGGAGGTTTTAATGTCCCCAAACGAGAACGCTAGGTCGCATGAGGATAAACATATTTTTCAAATATTTCACATATTTTTTATGTGTTTAGAGATACACATTGCAAGTTATTTTGAAAAAAAAATTGCGTTTAGCATTTACTGATGGTCATGTGACTTTAGTTGAACATGAGGCCAAATAAATTAACCACTGAAAACTCAATATATCAGCTGCTTCCGTAACGGTAAATTGTCTCTCGGTTCTGGGGAAAATGCCGAGTCCACAAAGGCCAATAAAGCAGCCCTGTTGGTAAAAAAACTCAACGGCATTTTTGGAAAGCTTGAACGGTTTAGTTTATAACAAGAGTTAGTATTAAAACAAATTGGTTATGAAGTGAATTCCACAAAGATCTACATGTCTGCACCACTGGTGCAAAGACATGCTATAGAAAAACCCTTCCAGATGAAAGTCTGGTTCATAATTGTCGCTACAAGAAAGTAACTTAAGGAAGGCGAATACCCAAAATTCTAAAATTTTTACTATTTCTTAAATCTTTTCCAAATTTGGCATAGTGATTTCAAATATAATGAACAATGCTTTTTGGGCAATTTTTTTATTTAAATATAATTGATTTATTTTAAGCGGTGTTTTCAACTAAAAAAGGGTTTACGCAACACTTCTAGCATAAAAAGTTTTACATTTATTTACCTGAAATTTTTCACAGATGCTATTTCAATATATATCTGTGCCATGAACCTCTAACATCTGGTGTAAGTATACAAGTTTTTTTTTTAAACGTTCAAGTGTAAGTTAATCGAAAAAAATCCTTTTTTTTGGTCAATTTATAAAATTTTTCTTAATAAATTTTTTTCTTGTAATTTGTATGTAACTCTAGAGGGTCATTGCATGTATCAGTTCAAAACTAAGAATTTAACACATAATAAATGTTCACAGGATGAAAATTCAATGTGGTAGACTTGTTGGCGTAAACCTCTTTTTTTTTGTAGAAACACACCGTTTAAAATAAATAAATTATATTTAAATAAAAACAAAAGCCTAAATAGTATTATTCATTATATTTGAAATCACTATGCCAAATTTGGAAAAGATTAAAGCAATAGTAAAAATTTTAGAATTTTGGGAAATTTTGGGTATTCACCTAACTTTAAGAGGTTAAACCCCATTTTCAATGGTTAAGACCCGAGCAAAATCCTACACGTATATTCTTAATCTAAACCTACTTTTTTCCATATATTTGTTTGAAAAGTACGTTTTGCAAAGATTTATTTAAAAATAATTATGTTTAATAGCTACTTAGAGACATGCCTTAACCTCTAAAAATATAAATTTTTTGTGTGCTATTAACGCTACAAAAGAATTCCGAATAACTATTTGTTAACGGATTATTTTAGCATTGTTTTTAATGCAAAATGCCTTTCAAATTAACTACTAAAAACTTTTTAAAGTTTGAAAAAAAATTTTAATATTTTTTTAAAGACATCTAATATCGTATTGACCCTCGTTCTACTTCATTTTTTTTAAAAGAAATAAATGACTGATACTTGTAATCAAAGGCTGAAAACTGATATTTGGATCGTCTATCGGACCAGGTCAATTAATTAACTGATTAATTGTTTGTGGGGAGTTTTTAAATCCGACCATCCGAGTCTTTTGCAAGTAGGAATGTGTGTGATTGATGTTCTTGGGTGGTTACAAGGATGGTCAGCGCCATTCGATGTTTCCGTGCTACTGCGGTTAAGTCGAATGGAGTTGCCCATTCTCGCGACCATCCGAGTCTTTTGCAAGTAGGAGTGTGTGTGATAGATGCTCTTGGGTGGTTACAAGGATGGTCAGCTAGATTCGATGTTTCCGTGCTACTGCGGTTAAGTCGAATGGAGTTGCCCATTCTCGCGACCATCCGAGTCTTTTGCAAGTAGGAGTGTGTGATTGATGCTCTTGGGTGGTTACAAGGATGGTCAGCTAGATTCGATGTTTCCGTGCTACTGCGGTTAAGTCGAATGGAGTTGCCCATTCTTGCGAACATCCGAGTCTTTTGCAAGTACGAATGTGTGTGATTGATGCTCTTTGGTGGTTACAAGGATGGTCAGCCCATTTGATGTTTCCGTGCTACTGCGGTTAAGTCGAATGGAGTTGCTCATTCTTGCGACCATCCGAGTCTTTTGCAAGTAGGAATGTGTGATTGATGTTCTTGGGTGGTTACAAGGATGGTCAGCGCCTTTCGATGTTTCCGTGCTACTGCGGTTAAGTCGAATGGAGTTGCTCATTCTTGCGACCATCCGAGTCTTTTGCAAGTAGGAATGTGTGTGATTGATGCTCTTGGGTGGTTACAAGGATGGTCAGCTCCATTTGATGTTTCCGTGCTACTGCGGTTAAGTCGAATGGAGTTGCTCATTCTTGCGACCATCCGAGTCTTTTGCAAGTAGGAATGTGTGTGATTGATGTTCTTGGGTGGTTACAAGGATGGTCAGCGCCATTCGATGTTTCCGTGCTACTGCGGTTAAGTCGAATGGAGTTGCCCATTCTCGCGACCATCCGAGTCTTTTGCAAGTAGGAGTGTGTGTGATAGATGCTCTTGGGTGGTTACAAGGATGGTCAGCTAGATTCGATGTTTCCGTGCTACTGCGGTTAAGTCGAATGGAGTTGCCCATTCTTGCGACCATCCGAGTCTTTTGCAAGTAGGAGTGTGTGATTGATGATCTTGGGTGGTTACAAGGATGGTCAGCTAGATTCGATGTTTCCGTGCTACTGCGGTTAAGTCGAATGGAGTTGCCCATTTTTGCGACCACCCGAGTCTTTTGCAAGTGGGTGTGTGTGTGTGATTGATGCTCTTGGGTTATTACAAGGATAGTCAGCTAGATTCGATGTTTCCGTGCTACTGCGGTTAAGTCGAATGGAGTTGCCCATACTTGCAACCATCCGAGTCATTTGCAAGTAGGAATGTGCGTGATAGATGCTCTTGGGTGGTTACAAGGATGGTCAGCTCCATTCGATGTTTCCGTGCTACAGCGGTTAAGTCGAATAGAGTTGCCCCTTCTTGCGACCATCCGAGTCTTTTGCAAGTAGGAATGTGCGTGATTGATGCTCTTGGGTGATTACAAGGATGGTCAGCTAGATTCGATGTTTCCGTGTTACTGCGGTTAAGTCGTAGGAAGTAAAGTTGCCAATTCCTCAATTCCTTACATTGAATGTAAAGACTATCAACAATTTGATCAACAATTTCATCATGCATAAGATCTTGCGACATGGCATCCCCATTTATGGACCTTTTTGAAACCTCCCCACAAACAATTAGCAAGTTAATTAGTGCCAAAATTGACCTTGTCCGATAGAAGGTCCAAATATCAATTTTCAGCCTTTGATTACTGGTATCAGTCAGTTTTTTCTATAAAAATTGAAGTTGAGAGAGGGTCAATACGAAATTATAGTTCTTAAAAATATTATTTTTAATTTTTTTCAAGCTTTTCAAAAAGTTCTTTTAGTAGTTAATTCTCGAGGCATTTTGCATTTAAATAAAGTTAAAATAATCTGTTAACTACAAATAAGTGATAGGGCATTTTTTGTTGCATTTATTGTACAAAAATGTGTATTTTTAGAGTTTAACTAGTGTCCCTAAGTTACTATTAAACATATTTTTTAATTCTTTTCAAAACAGTTCTTAACATTTACTTGTATGAAAAGCATGTCATGAAGAATATACGTGTAGGATTTTGCCTCGGGTCTTAAGATGTTATAAGATTTGCAACGCCACTCGATGCTTCTGTGCTTATTAAAAACAAAATTATTACGTTACATGAATTACATACAGAAATTACTTCACTTGAAAAATGCAATTATTTTTCAAATAATGACTTTTGTTTCTGAAGGTAATTACAACAGAATAAAATAAAGATTTCCAATTTTAAATATTTTCGTTAAAAATTTTATTTAATTTTTTCAGCAGATTTCATCAGGAAAGTAAAAAAAAAAGATTATCGTAATTGAGCCATTGTAGCGTAGTTTTTTTTAAAGGTTCGAATTTCCTCTAAAAACATAACACTTTGGAACCTGAAAGTTAAAAATCGTAATTTAAGTATGAACTACGCAATTGTGCTAAGTTAAGAGTCAAAAAATGTCTAGTTTAAGAGTCTAAGACACACATCCACACACATACACTCATACAAAACTTCATTTTTATTATTATAGATTCTTTTAGCAAAATTTTAGAGCACTATAATTAGATGGTTTTTTTTTTTCATTTTAAATGCTATATTGAAATATTGTATGTAAGCATTTGTAAGTGATTAGATAATGCTTTACTGTTATAAACCTTATTGATTTACACAACAAGCAACATAAAAGACGCCACTCTGTCATTTAAATCATAAACTACGATTGGAAAGTAAAATCTCCATTCAAAAAGAAGCTTTCTGCTTAAGATTAGCTTAGTAAATGAAATATAAGACAAATGAATTGCAGTCTGAAACGATTTAAAAAGGACATAGTTACACGAAGCATGAGTTTTAAAAATTTAAGTTAATGTTTTTATTCAGTAGGGAGGGTGATTTCTTTACAAATGAGTCTTTAATGAGTTAGATTGGGTGTTAATTGTGTAAAAATTGCGGCTTTTCATGCGATTGGGTGACTTTTTTTCGATGTTTCCGCGCTACTGCGGTAAAGTCGAATTAAAAGTTATTAATTCTACACTCCTTCACTTTGTACTAACGGTAGACAATAATTCACTATTCAATAGTCCTTGTACCTCCAGTGCGCTTCAATTCAAATAACTCTAACCCCGATACAATCTACTGATTTTTAACACACTGTTAAAAATGTTGTGCTTGCTATCACCATAATAATGGTTCCTAGTAGCTGCAACAGCCATGTGGTGATATGTTTCACCATATTTCCGGTATTCAGTCGAACCATTTTTCAAGTTTCGGAAACAGAAACCTGAGAAACGGTTCAACCCAATACCGAAAATATGGTGAAACACTTCACCACACAGCCGTTGCAGCTACTAGGAACCATTATTATGGTGATAGCAAGCACAACATTTTTAACAGTGCATGAGTATTTTTAATTCACTATATTCTATTTATTATACACTGCTCACAACAATTAGGACAGCGCATGGTTTAAAACCTTTCAAGCCAATGATTCCATTTGGAATCACCGGCTTGTAAATTCTTTCCTGTCTAAGTTAAACTCTCAATTACGTATCGTTATATGTAAGAATCATGTCTTTGAAGAATTAAATAACTTTTTTATTAAATGAAATTATAAAAAACATGGTAAAATAAAATTAACTCTGACACAATTATAACAAATAAATTAACCCGAAATTCCTCATGCATCCATTTTTTATACGCTTAAAAACTGGTTTTAACTATTTTTAACAGCTATAGGTTTGAAACAAAGTGTGTTATAATTTTCAAAAGTTATGATTCCACCCCCATTTAAGTTTAAAGAAATAAGATTTATTCCCCCTGCTTTTCACCATTTCATTCTGTATGCATAATGAATCTATTTCACTAATTTTATATATTTAAAATAAAAAATAAAATGTTGAGACTGAAAGGCAACAAAAGTACATAAAGTGCACCCCTAATTTTGTTTTGCGCAGTATAGTTTTATTACCTGAATCTGTAATAATCACACAAAACTAAAACAAGCCTTAAAATTCTTAGGCTGTGCTTTAGAGTAGTTCTTGTATCAAAGTTTCTTTTGCAAAAGACTAGCACTGACTATAAATCGAATTCAAATTATATTAAAAAAATAAATATGCTAATTTTACATCGAAACGAGAATCATCGAAATTATCCTTAGCGCAAAATAAAGCTTTTCCCGTTAGTACTTACTCTTTAATGAGACAACTCTAGTCATCCTAAATGTTCAAAATTTCTGAGATCTTGAAACTCTTAAAGAGTTATTTATAAACTAATGCTTCTCATCGCATCATGTTTTACAATATCTTAAGTATCCCATAATGCATTTAACGGAAAGTGATATTTGTGGTTTGCTACCGATTTCTCTTAACTTTTTTGTATCCTCTTGAGTCCTTGCATTCATTGAGAAGGATGTTTTATTTTAGTTTCTTGTAACTACAGAATTTTTTTTAAACTCTAAGCCCTGAAATGGTTTGAAAAGATTTTAAAAATTACTTTTTAACATTTGATTACAGACATCAATTGCTTATTTCAAAAATGAAGTTATACAAGGGTTAACACTATTTCGGCAACCGAATTCAAAGGCATTTTGCATTGAAAAGCAATGTGAGAATGAATTATTAATTACCAAAAATGATGCAAATGATTTGTCTTGGCAATAAGTGTTTTAGTGCTTTTAGACTAACATTCCATGAAATCTGCAAATACCAAACTTTTGTAAAGTACTTACTCGAATAATCGGCTGTGTTTCATTTTTTTTAAAAAAAAAGTTGAACATAGATATAAACTAGTTTTAACTTGTAACATACATTTAATTTGTTTAAACTTAAAATATTAACTGGTATTGTAGCTCCTGTGTCTAATTCTATGTAGTTGTTCAGGATATTTATACTTCATTAGCCATGTTTAAAATAGAATATTTAAGCATTTAAGATACTGCTTTCTAAATTTCAATCATAAGAATTAATGTTTACTTCCGATTTTAGCCGTAATCCGTGTCGAAGGACTTTTCCATTGCTAGAAATCTAAATTGTAGCACTAAAGATAAAGATGTGTACGTATTTCGTTGAATTTGCTTACATCTGAAATAAAATTTAATCTAATTTTGAGCAATCGGAACGTTAGAAATATAATACGTTTTGATAATGACTCGTAATATCCTTTATTTTTATGTTCTACAAATTGAGAACTCGGGTCTTTTGATATTATGTTTTGCAATATAATCCTATAAACAGAATGAATAGTTAAAAATCAAACATAAAAATTCTAGTATATTGTTTTGTTTCGTCGTGATCCAATAAGATAATACGTGAGCCACGTACTAAATTTCTTATGTTGCATTGGGTTCCAGCTCGGGTCAACCTCGCCACCATATCGCAATGCAAAGTTACGACCATCTCTAGTGGACGTCTTTCAAGCAAATCAACATTCTCTACGCTTTGAAACAAGCATAGTCTCTTTTACAGGGAACAAAATAATTCTAGTATGTTAACTCTAAAAGAATGTAAGCAGAAATGTTCCCTAAATTCCACTCCCAGATGCATTAGAAATTACTTAGTATCTTAAAGAATAAAGTGCGGACCTAAGCGAACAATAAGGCTCGGAAAAAAAAAAACTAGCAATAAAGCTCGTAATCCGACACTATTATCGATTAAACCAAATAGCAATGATTAACCCCCAAAAAAGATCTTATAGAATAAAAAAATGAAACAAAAGAATGCACTGGATAGAAAAAATCGTCTGGAATCTCCCCCCTCTTCTTAAGTAGAAAATCGTTCTCTCCAATACCGTTCCACTCTCAAAAGAAAACGATTTTATCCCCCCTACCCCAACCTTTCCCATTTTTTTTTCATCGATATGGCTTTGTTCGTAATCGATTGAGGGTGCGACACTTGAGCCCTTACTGTTGCCAAATAACAATACAGTAATACCTTGGCGAAGTGAAAAAAAGTTATGGAATAATAACATGTATTGGATTGAAATAAGAAATTGGATGGGCGGCTTTCGCAGTTGGGTTTTGAATTTCTTTTACCGCAATTTTCTTGTATTTTTTTAGTTGAAAGAATTTTCTATTTTTTAAAGTTAAAAGATGACATCGGTTGAAAGTTTTGCCGTATTGAATGTCACCGGCGTTTCTCTTCTCAAGGGTAATTGTTGGTTAGGTTTTTTTCGCTAGAATCGCAAGTCCTGTAATTTTTGATATTGTGATGCTACTTTTGTAGCGCTTTTGGTTACCTATATTTAGCCTTTTTTTTTATAGATTTTTAAGTGAGTAGCATTTTAGTGTTTAAACATAAATAAACAAAATTTTAGATTTTTTTTAAATAAATGGGTTGGAATGATACAAGAGATAAAACGTAACGTACCACATAATGGCAAAATATCAACCCCCATTTTTATACAAGCTGGTATCGAAGTAGTGATATGCGTGTATCAAAATATATACTGCAAGCTTCGAGTGCATAACAAACACAATTTTGAATATATATTTACTCAATACAGCTCTTAAACCTAAATATACGTATAAGTTTGACTTTCATCCATGTGGCATGCTTTTTAATCTTTACAATTCGGTATCTTATATGCAAACTACACAAGTTATTATGAAACGACCTATATGCAAATTTTGAGCTTGTAGTTGTAACCCAATATTTTTAAACTTGTATGTGTTTTTGGTATCTTCTTGACGTTTTTTTGTTTACTTGGTTGAATAAAACTAGGTTTCAGCATAAGTACACTTATTCTTAGTTGGAGTAAATAATATTTAACTGTTATGTTGTTTAGAAAGTGTTGGGAATACTTTACTGAATAATATACTATCTAAATATTCACTGATCTTGAGTGAACATATACAGCCTAAAAGAAAACAATGAAAACATCCGTTAATACTTTGAGTTTCAAAATTATTTATATTTTGCTAGAATCAGAAAAATCGTTCATTGCACTTATATAAAAGCATGTTTTATAAAAATCCTTATTAAGATTTTTTTAATGATGGTTAATTTATATTTAGATGAACATTATTCGTTCGTGAAACATCTTTAGTTAAGTAATAAGAATACATTTTAAACTCAATTTTTTAAATGTTAAATCCGTAACTGTTATTAGTTTTTGAGTAGTTTTCTTTCTATTATCAATGAGTTTTATTTATTGTTATTTAGAATAGAATTCGATTCCAAAGCCGCTTAAGGAGTAAAAGTCTGTCTCAAGTTTTCGAAACAAGTTGACAACTCGAAAGTACTTTCGAAATTTGACCGCGAGCATTTCCAAAAAGACGCCTCTCCACTCGGAAAAAAATCTCAAATTGAAGAAACGTGTTTTGCGATTCGAAACTTCCTGCATACCAAAACCTTTCAAACAAAACCAGGAACAGGAAAAGAGGTTTTTCCAGGAAAAAAAAAACGAGAGTCGGTCTCCTCTTACAACTACCGCAATTTCCCCTTTTCATACCATGCTAGGGTTTGTATGCATTATGGGTGCATACGAACATAGGGAAGTTGAAGGACTTTCATGTTTGGCGACGAAGAGTTTTTGATTTCTGTGTTTTATAAAGCCGTATTTTAAAAGTGGAGCAATTTTCTTTTTATTTTAACATATAATGACGTGAAGCTATTAAGGTTGAATGGTCACGTTTCTTCAACCCGAAGTGGTCTGTGTTCATACAGCAGAAAAAATATAATCCACATTGTTTCGGCTATATTGAAAATTTTTACAAACGTTTTTTTAGTACGATGAATGTAGCTGGCTTATAGGGATCTATAAATCAGGAATTGTAAAATTAATTCTAATATATTTGATAAATTATTTATTAAAAATTAAACTATATTAGAGTTAATTTTAAAGTGGAATTATTGAGTCTTGTAAGCTAGCAACATTTATCGTATAAAAGCGATTTATAAAAAGGTTCAATAAAGCCGGTGTAACCGGCTAAATTAACGAACTATGGCATCCATTATGAATAAAACACCAGATGATATTTTGTTTAAATTTTTTACTGTAGCTATTGTTATACTGGTCGATAAATTGAAGAATTTAGTGGAAGAACGTGCTAAGTGACAAAAAGGTAAAATTGGAAAATGAGTTTTAAAGTTTTTCGTTTGCACTTAAATCCGTTAAAAACGGTACTTGCAAACGATTAAAAATACACTTAATTTTAAGTTTATGAAATAGAGGAAGCTTGTTATCTTTAGGGGATGGAATAATGTGTCCATTAATTAAAAAATCTCAAATTTTTTAAAAATGACTCTCAACACGTTCTTCAAGCTCTTCAATTATTGAAATGTACAGCTGTGCCATAGCAGATATTGAGATTTAATGAAAGATTTTAACTCTTTTACTCCCAGTGATGCCATTTGGAATAATCACTTTCAATATTTTTTTCAAAATGTTTACTTCCCGTTATGACATCCAAACACACATATCATTCGATTTTTCGCACTTTGTTCCATTAGACAATATTTTACATTAATCTCAATAGAAGTCAACTACTATTTTTTTTATTTAGAAAATAGCTAACAAGCGTTTCACTTGATTTTTGAAAAGTTCACTGTAATTCCACATATTTAAATCACAATTTGAACTATTTCGGTTAAAATACTTTTTTTTTAATAATATGGTCAGATACCTTAAAATATATAACTCAAAGTGTTTTTAGGTAATATATATCTCAATCTTCCTTCAACTCTACGTCTCTTCACCTCGGCCTTTATATGTGTAGTATTTCTTCACCTAAGCCCATTTATTCGCCAGTCTCCCCTGATGTAAATCCTACCCAAATAGGCATGGAAATGCGGAATGAATAACTGTTTGCAGTTTCAGCTTTTACGACGCGGTACTAAAACATGATATTTGTCAACAGGAAAGCTATTTTCTCAAATATTATATCCCTACCATTTCTTCACTATTTTGGAAAATGGTGTGTTAAAACAATTTTTTTTCTTTCTTATCTCTTAAAATTAATAGCAAGAGAGGGATTTTAGTATTTAGATATCTATTTTGTGGGGCTTTTATGAGTGCAGACACACCAATATCTGTCTGGTTAAACTAAAGAATCGAGGCCGGCAATTTTACGCCACATCTGTTAACCCCGAAAAATTGGTATGGCAACCTGGTATGGCGGTATGGCGAAATTAGCAATTGCATTGATAATTTCGGATTGTTAATCTATTTAAATCTAAAATGCTCATAGTTTATTCTGAAGTTCTCTGACACTAACATTTTATTAATTATATGCTTAATGATTCTAAATAATTAAATTTTTAAACAATTAAAATAAATTCTTTGGCATTTAAACACTCCAGTTTTTATAAATATGGTGAGCTATATAATGAATTTTTCTTTTTAAGACAGCCATTTTGAAATTAGGTAGTAATTTTGATCATTTCGAGATGGAAACCATCTCTCCAAGTGCCGGGTTTTGTTATTTCGAATTGGCGACATTTTCAAAATGTTCCAAATCTGGCTACGATTCTTTAGTTTAACCATGTGTTTACAGTTGGTCATTTTTATAAAAGGAAATCGAAGACTTTATTAATAAAGGTTTTTCTGCAAATAAACTTTTGAAGAAATACAATGGTTGTTTCTTCGAGTTATCTATTTGTCTTAGTATATTGTTTTGTTTCACGCTACGCAAATAATTTCGGTTTTCATTCCTTGATTTTATTGGTGGTTTGACACGGCAAGCTACGCCTACTTCATAGATTAACCGAACAAGTCCTTATTTTATTTCTGTGGAACTGTCGTCACTCAAAGCGTAAAACGCCCATTATACAGAAAACAGCAATATTTTGTAATAATTAATTTTTCGAGCGTTACTTCAGATTATTCCAGTAATTTTATTTTAGATTTGTTTCAGGGAATGAAACTTTCTGTAACGAAAGTTCATTGTTTTGGAATGGAACTTAAATTTATAAATTAAATTCCAGCCAATTGAATATGGATGCATTTAAGAAAAACCATTCCAAATTTTTAAGTACTTCAGTTTCTCCATTATTTTTAATTAATCGGGTTCTTGTAGCTCATTCGAATAATTTAAAAGGAGTCTTAACGTAATAATTTTAACACACAAAATTCAAGAATTTCAATGATCCACAAGCAATGCCCCCTCTTCCATGCGAATCGAGCATCATCTAGTGGCACCTGATCTCCATCCTCCTTCGGACGTTAGAGGGTGTTTTCCTTATCAGTATTCCATCTGCATGCTTCGGAATATCCACTTACCGAAGATCATCGGGCAGAGATAAGTGTCCGGAAAAGTGATCTGTGTGAGGAGTGTCTAGAAACAGTGATACATTGTATGAAGTGCCATAGGTTTTGTGTAATATGGAGGCAATGCATCTTAAGGGGGTTCAATATGTTGTATATCGGTAATGTTAAATTGACCAATTTCAATGTACCTTTTCACAATAACTACTGATCAGATCATCTCAATTTTTTCTGTGTGTTATACCAACCTTATATATTAATCTGAGGTTAAAAGTTTTAGGTAAATAACTGTTAGATTTTTTTTAAATAAAATAAGTTTTAAAGTACCCAAAAAATCATGAAATTTTTCACTTTTTAGCCCCATAATTTTTTTTCACTGCAGTTTTATTAAAATTTATAACCTCAGATTAATCTATACTATGTATTACATCATATAAAAAATTTCACGAGAAAACATAGCATATTTTTTGAGAAAAGGTTCATCGAAGTTCAAAAAATCAAGTTCTGAGAAAAACGCGTTTAAAGTTTTTATTGTTAACCCATTTCCTTACGAAGCCATGACATTAAAATGGCTTTTAATGTCAAAAATATTTTTCCAATCGTCTTGATACTTTGTGACATTATTAATAAAGGTTGTAATAGTATTTTAAGCCAATAATTTTTGTTTTGATTTTTTCACCGATTTTAGGGTATTGAACCCCCTTAAGCAAGTTAATTATTATTAACTATTGTTATATAAAATTATTGCAAGCTATGTCACGTATATGAGCTTCACTTCTCTTAACCCTTTCAATCCCAGTGATGCCATTTGGCTTCATGTTTCTGGTCATAATTAAAGAAAATAATACGGCTGACATATCTATTATTATTAATAAATATTTTCTAATAGAAAAAAGTTTGAAGAATCGAATGATGTGGTGTTTGATAACATAAATGGCTACAGACGATCAGAATTTTTTTTTCTAAAATGATGATGCTAAATTGTCATTGGGCTGGTGATACTGGTAAAGTGCCTCCAATTTTCATTATTTTTTTACAACCTTTCGCATAATAAAGAATATTTTATCATTTACTTAAACGCGAAAAAAGCTTTCCAAAATTAACTCAAAGCGAATTAGTGGCTGGTTCTAGTTAAACCCCGTCTTATTAAAATTGTTCTGACTCCGCATATGACAATATTTCGCTAAGTGTGTGTCGTCCATATCTTCTTTACTACTGTTCGAAATTATGAGATCAGTTAGTCTCCAAGAACTTTAAGCAGCTCTAGTGAAACGTTAATTCAATCCAACCTTTATCTCTAATGCATATTTAAACAAAACCCAATTATTAGGCATTTAAACGCTAACTCTAATTCAAGCAACATCCAATATGGCTTTCTATTTTTGAAAGGTTAGAAGTAGTCGCAACCTCACAGAAAAAGATGGTCAGTGACGATGAAATCAGATAAAACCTCGCTTCCTGCTTGTGATTAAAGTCATTTATGTTTAGATGATGACATCAAGAAGGAGTATTTTGATTAGTTTCCGATTACGTCATCGTATGAAATTAATCCGAATGTTTTAATATAGCTAGAAAAAATTGTATAAGATCAATTAACGCTTCTAGTCCCTGTGATGCCATTTGGCATCACCACGTTTCAGATCATAATTTAAAAATGATAGGGCTGATATCTATTTTGATAAAAAATATTTTCTGATGGGAAAAAGTCGAAAGAATCGAATGATGAACTTTTGGATATCATACAGGCGATCAGATTTTTTTTTCTAAAATGATGCCAAATTGTCTTTGGAACTGAAAGAGCTAAAATAGATTTTGTTCTTTGTAGAGAGGGCTCTGTGCTTGCGGATAAAGGTATTTCATTTCAAACAAACATTGGATTTGCCTATAACATAAAAACCCAACCTGCTAGAAAGAATTTGAACAAAGCTATTCTCGCACATTGGTATTCTGTCAGCGCCATTCGGGAATCCGCTTGCTAAGATATCACTCTCATGGATGACTGGACTCGGGAAAGGATCTTCGCTAGTAGTGCAACTCAGTATTTATTGTTGTGTGCTTTAGTTTAGGGTTTTTATGCCTTTTTGGATGATGGTCTTGGTTTGTAGGCTCAAGGACTGTTTAATGTGAGTTGGCAAGACCTGTAAGGAATGGCATTGCTCAAATCGAGTTGAAAACCTCATAAAAAAAACATCTAAAATGAAGATGGAAAGAGGAAATTATTTTTCGTCAAATGACTTGAATTAAAGATTTTAAACATTAAAATAAAACACAGACACTGCTAAAAAGTACTAAACATAGTTTATATTAAAAAAGGTAGAGTGCCTAATGCATCAAGGCATTAGTATAGATGCAAAAGATCAGCTAGAAAAATTGCATATGTTAAGGGTTTGGTGTGAATTGCAGGGTTTATGGCTCTAGTCAGAAAAATCTAGTTGGTTTATATCTTTGATTTGGGTTTTTCTGGGAAAAAAGTTACCTCTGCTGTGAGTAGCATTTTGAACCAAAGTAAAAAATTCAACCTAAGTCCTACGAATAATATCCCGGGTAAAGGCGAAGAAAGTTAATTTTGCTTCAAAGGCCCGACGTTACTTACGAAATAAAAGTGGCGTTGGTTGCTTACATGATGTCGGCTCGGGCTGCGAAACCCAGTCGGTCAGGCGCTTTCCTTGCGTGCGAAGGGTCCCGGGATCGGGCCTTGGAATTTCCAAAATAAATTCCGACCTCTAAACGGTCTGTTCAGCTAAAAGTCATTAATAATTAATAATACCGGTGTCAAGGAAGTGCATGTTAAAATACACCAAACTCCCTTCGCCGCGAACGATGTCGCCTTAAAAGTTCCGTTGGGTGCCTACTCTGGTGTCACCTCGTCACTTGGTTCTGAATTAATAAATTGGATAATAGCCTTCATGCAGGTCTAGTGCAACGGCAATTCATCTTGCTCTTACCCTCTAACTTAACTGCGCTCCATCTTCTTTGGAGACGTGCGTTGGAGGGCGTTCTCTACTCATCGGTATTCTGTGGGCGTCTCCAGAATCCGTTTGCTAAGATATCACTTTCATGGATCAGTAGACGCATAAAAAAGCTCTTTCAGTAGAATAATGCGACTTAGTACTGTGTAGGAGTGCTTTAGCATGAGGTTTTGAATGATTTATATGATTGCTTTAGTTTGTTTACTTCCAGACTGTTTCATGTGATAATCTTTTTATATAGATTCGCAATTATAAAACGTTAAAATCGCATCTCGTTATCAATGAACGCTCTCTTTTCGATGAGGCTTTAGATTTTCAAAAATACCTTAGTGAGCTCAATGTTTGTTATAGTAAGAACATGATGTTGGCCCGGTAATTGTAGATGTTATAGTTAAGGCATTAAAGTATATAATGATGAACTGATAATGCTATATGCTAATTAATACATTTATGTTATGGCCAAATCGTATTAGTGTTAAAGTACATTGCTTAATTACATTCATCCAAGAACTTATTATATTACCTACTTCCGTGAAGAACTCTATCATAAATATTAAGAACTATATTAATTACTTATACCGCAATATCCCTGGACAGCAAATGAGAAGACAATAGGTTAACTAATTAAGCATTTATTGACATACACAAATAGTAGTACATGTATTACCGCGCGGCACAATACTATAGACAATAATAATATCATAAAACAGTATGCATTATAAAGGCCCTAACCTAATCGTCAATTACAATTAATCCTGGAGAGAAATAAATCTATCAACTCACCCCTTTACATAGATGTAGATAATAGATGTAAGGAACCGACGTCTTTGGAACAGAAGTCCCACGCACTTCCATAACACAGTTACAACACCATCACCGTTACTGATTTTATATCGATGCACACACATACTATTATGGGATCGATGAGACGACGCAATAGTCAAGGGCTCAACAGCACCCAGACTTATCAGCAGACACTTCGGTGTTTTCAGTATTAAATGCACAGTCTTGAAATCAAGGAGTCGAACGTCGCCGGATATGAAGCCTCACATGGGGCAGGCAAGTAAATCCAGCCGTGTACCCAAGGGGCACCTCGCGGACGGTCGGGCACAGGGCCCAACGGGCACCCAGCCCTCTTGTTCAATTTTGATGTTATTCTATTCAGCCTTTCGAATAGAATGCGATCTATAACAGTCATTTCACAACCAGAGTCTGGGGTTTTCATTCCTCTCCAAGGAGTAGATGCAAATATAATAAGTTGTGGTTCAATTACCAGATGCCACTCATGTCATCGTTGTTGGGTTACTTAAAATATAAGAGCATATGTCTAACTCTTCACTTGACTGCGGTTCAAAACCAAGAAACCCATTTCCACTAAAACTAAACTAAACTCCAAGGCGCAACAACCCATTACTAGGCCAAGGTCTTCCGTGCCACTTTCAGCTTTCGTGACTTAGGGCTCTGGGGGGGGCTAGGCATATGTCCCGTTAAAGTGGTCAGCCTCGCGCGGAACACCCAGTGTTTAGTTCCCAAGCATGCTTGATACCCCCTTATCGACCCACTCAAGGGATGGAAGGATGGGTCAACCTCGCCCAATCCGGGATTCGATCCCCGAACCTGTGGCATGGCAATGCGAAGCACTACCACTTTGCCACTGGGCCTTCTCCTTGCCACTAGTCTATTTATAGTTCCATTAGACTTGAATAAAAACCAAAACCTCTACTGCTTTATAATTTAGAGAACCCCCAGAAGCACAGCCTGTTATATAATAAAGTATATCCCTTTTACATTTTGTATCTCTTTGTTGCCGCTTCTCTTTACAGGGAGACGGGTCCTCCAGATAGCAACCATTCATCATCCTTTATATGCTAATTATGTGCCAAGTCTAACTTGCCTGAAACCAAAATTATACTATTTTTCAGAAAGGCTTGTACAAAAACATTTGTAAATCAAAAGCCATTTTATGAATTTTTATGATTTTCGTACCGTTAGAGAGCTGGATAAACAGAATATATTTATCAAAATTAACAATTAGACTATTTTAAGTCATTTTTTACTATTTCAAAGGTGTATGTATATCTTTTGAAACCGCTTTTTCTTCATAGCTTAAACAAAAATACTTTATGAAGTATACTTGCACATGTCTGACTCTTCAGTTCACTGTAGGCCTGAACCCGTTGCCATTTATAGCTCCATTAGACTTGAATAAAAACCAAAACCTCTAGTACTTTATAATTTAGAGAGCCTCCTCCTAATTTATGAACCTCCAGAAGCATACTGGTCCTACCGGGGGCTGGGGAGCCCAGTTGGTTAGGCAATCACCTAGCATGTGAAAGATCGCAGGTTCGGGTCCGGACATCCCGAAAATAACTGCCGACCTATAAACGGCCCGTGCAGCCAAAAAAGTCCGCCGGTTAATACTCCGTATAAGGGAGTGCACGTTAAATATCCTTCAAAGTCCTAACGCTGCGTGCGATGTAGCCCTTAACGGTTGCGTTGTGTGCCTATTCAGTTGTCGGCTCGTCACTTGACTGTTTCTAAAATACGACCTTACCTTGCCACTAGTCCATTTATAGCTCCATTAGACGTGAATAAAAACCAAAACCTCTAGTACTTTATAATTTAGAGAGCCCCCAGAAGCACAGCCGTGTTATATAATAAAGCATATCCCTTTTATATTTAGTATCTCTTTGTTGCCGCTTCTCTTCTCTAGGAGACGGGTCATTCAGATTACAACGATTCATCATCCTTTATGCTAATTATGTGCTAAGCCTAACTTGCCTGAAACCAAAATTACACTAGTTTTCAGAAAGGCTCGCACAAAAACATTTGTAAATCGAAAACCATTTTACGGATTTTTATGATTTTGGTACCGTTAGAAAGCTGGATAAACAGAATATTTTTAAAAAATAGCTATGAGAAAATTTTACTTCATTTTTAACTCTTTCAAAGGTGTATGTATATCTTATGAAACCGCTTTTTCTTTCATCGCTTCATGAATGTTAACAATGTTACCAACCGACTTGTGTGTGTGTGCGCATAAAGTATACTCGCCCATGTCTGACTCTTCATTTCACTGCACCCGAACCCGTTTCCATTTATAGCTCCATTATACTTGAATAAAAACCAAAACCTCTAGTACTTTATAATTTAGAGAGCCCCCAGAAGCACAGCCAGTTATATAATAAAGCATATCTCTTTTATATTTAGTATCTCTTTGTTGCCGCTTCTCTTCTCCAGAGGAGACGGGTCCTTCAGAAAACAAACTCATTTTTTTTATATATGCTTATTATGTGCTAGGTCTAACTTGTTTGAAACCAAAATTATACTATTTTTCAGTAAGGTTTCCACAAAAACATTTGTAAATCGAAAACCATTTTACGGATTTTTATGATTTTGGTGCCGTTAGAGAGCTGGATAAACAGAATATATTTATCAAAATTAACAGTAAGGCAATTTTAAGTAATTTTTTACTCTTTCAACGGTGCATGTATATCTTATAAAACCGCCTTTTCCTTCATAGCTTAATGAATGTTACCAAAAAATGAATGTTAACAACACTACAAGACCACCTTGTGTGTGCAGAAGTATACTCGCACATATCTGACTCTTCTATTCACTGTACCTAAACCCGTTGCCATTTGTAGCTCCATTAGACGTGAATAAAAACCAAACACTCTGGTACTCGTACTTTATAATTTAGAGAGCCTCCAGAAGCACAGTCTGTTATATAATAAAGCGTATCCCTTTTATATTCAGTATCTTTGTTGCCGCTTCTCTTCACCGGGAGACGGGTCCTCCAGATTACAACCATTCATCAGCCTTTATGCTTACGTGTTAAGTCTAACTTACCTGAAACCAAATTTATACCATTTTTCATAAAGGCTTGCACAAAAACATTTGTAAATCAAAAACCATTTTACGGATTTTTATGATATTTGTACCGTTTGGAAGCTGGATAAACAGTATATTTATCAAGAATAACAATGAAAGAATTAAAAATGACTTAAAATTGTCTCAAAGATGTATGCATTTGTATATATTATAAAACCGCTTTTTCCTTCACAGCTTAATGAATATTACCAAAAATGAATGTTAACAATATTACCAACCGACTTGCATAAAGCATACTCGCACATGCCTGACTCTTCTATACACTTTCTATTTGTAGCTCCATTAGACCTGAATAAAAACCAAAACCTCTAGTACTTTATAATTTAGAGAGCCCCCAGAAGCACAGACTGTTATATAATAAAGCATATCCCTTTTATATTTAGTATCTCTTTGTTGCCGCTTCTCTTCTCCAGAGGAGACGGGTCCTTCAGATAACAAATTCATTATTCTACATATGCTAATTTTGTGCTAAGCCTAACTTGCCTAAAACCAAAATTATACCAATCTACAGAAAGGCTTGCACAAAAACATTTGTAAATCAAACCATTTTGCGGATTTTTATGATTTTTGTACCGTTAGAAAGCTGGATAAACAGAATATATTTTTCAAAAATAACAATGAGACAATTTTAAGTAATTTTTTACTCTTTCAAAGGTGTGTACTCTTAAAACAAACGAGTGAATTTAACTCAGTCTGAGTTAATTTTCACTCTTTTCAGTGTCGAAAATGCACTTATCCTATTGGAGTGGATTTCAATATTTTGTTTTAAGAGTGTATGTACATCTTTTGAAACCGTTTTTTTCTTCACAGCTTTATGAATGTTTGTTACCAAAAAATCAATGTTAACAATGTTACCAACCGACTTGCATAAAGCATACTCGCACATGTCTGACTCTTCTATACACTGTTTCTATTTGTAGCTCCATTAGACCTGAATAAAAACCAAAACCTCTAGTACTTTATAATTTAGAGAGCCCCCAGAAGCACAGCCAGTTATATAATAAAGCGTATCCCTTTTATATTTAGTATCTCTTTGTTGCCGCTTCTCTTCTCCAGAGGAGACGGGTCCTTCAGATAACAAATTCATTATTCTACATATGCTAATTTTGTGCTAAGCCTAACTTGCCTAAAACCAAAATTATACCAATCTACAGAAAGGCTTGCACAAAAACATTTGTAAATCAAACCATTTTGCGGATTTTTATGATTTTTGTACCGTTAGAAAGCTGGATAAACAGAATATATTTATCAAAAATAACAATGAGACAATTTTAAGTAATTTTTTACCCGTTCAAAGGTGTGCACTCTTAAAACAAACGAGTGAATTTAACTCAGTCTGAGCTAATTTTCACTCTTTTCAGTGTCGAAAATGCACTTATCCTATTGGAGTGGATTTCAATATTTTGTTTTAAGAGTGTATGTACATCTTTTGAAACCGTTTTTTTCTTCACAGCTTTATGAATGTTACCAAAAAATCAATGTTAAGAATGTTACCAACCGACTTGCATAAAGCATACTCGCACATGTCTGACTCTTCTATACACTGTTTCTATTTGTAGCTCCATTAGACCTGAATAAAAACCAAAACCTCTAGTACTTTATAATTTAGAGAGCCCCCAGAAGCACAGCCGGTTATATAATAAAGCGCATCCCTTTTATATTTAGTATCTCTTTGTTGCCGCTTCTCTTTTCCAGAGGAGACGGGTCCTTCAGATTACAACCATTCATCATCCTTTATAGAAATGAAGCTCTCTTCCTGCAGAAACAAAATTCGGATGAAGCTGCCGAGAGATATGTGGGGATGCGGTGGGATGGCATAAATGTAACTGCACTTGGTTTGGGGATAAAATGGGATAAGAAGTACTAATATACTAGAGTTTGCATATTTTAATTAAATGCGACGGGTTTCCTTTCGGGAAATCCGAAAATCCAAATAATCGTATTTTTTCCGAATTTTTTTTTAAAATTTATTACTTTGCATGCTTTTAAATAGAACAAAAACCTAAAGGTATTTTAATAAAATTAAAAAACAACGCTTTAAAGCAACCGAAGCAATAGGTATTAGGATAGTCGTAGTTAAGCTGTACATAGTTTTTTTATGTATAGGAAAAATTGTCCCGGAGAACAGTCTCTTGAAGTTAAAAAAAAAATTTATAGTATTCTTTAAAAGTTGTAAGAAGTGAAATGGATATTTTATTATCAGTTAAAAGCCTGATTAAACACAAAGATAATTGTTTAATTAAAACTCGAATGTGGCCTACGTAGAGATATGGTGTAGCAAATTTAACTAAATCTACGGAGATAAATAAGGTAAATAGAAACGTTTTCTCCAACCATGAAACGACCCAAGTTTATTTATTGAAATCATTATGCTTAATCTTTAAATGTCCTTTAGTATTTATGTGTCAGAATTTATGCAAGTATGTAGTTCCAAACTTAAAACCGCATTCAAAAACTATGCAAACAAAGTATATTAATCTAACAAAAAAGTAATTCGTATCAAAAATTGGGGAATTATATCATTTTTATTTATTTAAACTTAGAAATTTATTTGCTTTTATTTGATAGTTATCTATCACATCTTATACATTAGTGATATCCATTGGGCATTCATATTAAAAATGCATAATAGATGAATTTAGTTTAATAATCGTAAATGAACTTATTTTTTTCTTATTTCAATTTGTATTCGATAAACTTCTAAAGTAAAATAAATAAGTATAATTCTTGTTCTTGTCCCATAGATGTGTTTAAAGATGATATTGATATGTATTAGAGGTCATAACTTTAAATGTATAAAGTTATTAGCGCATATTTTATTACTGCTGAAGTAATTATTAAAGAAGTGTTCAAATGATGAAATTTTATTCTATATAAAGAATACAGTAAATTTTCAAACCTCAGTAATTTAATTTGTTTTAAGGTTAAAACATAACTCTCATAATTTTTGGGTTAATGTTTTCGCTTAATCTCAGCTTTACGTTCAACTAAATCAACTTTTAATTTTTAATAAATTAATTATACGACTGCACACATAAAATTGTTCAGATTAATGTTTATATCGTGCGTTCTCTATGGTTAATAGTAAACTAAACTTCTCGGCGCAATAGCCCATTAATAGCCCCAAGGGCCTGCCGTGCCCATATCAGCTTTGGTGACCTTAAGGCTCTGGGTTGCTAGACATATGTCCCGTAAGGTGGTCAGCCTCACACAGAATCCCCAGTGTTTAGTTCCCAAAGAGGTTGGTCCCCATTTTATTGACCCCCTCAAGGGATGAAAGGATGGGTCAACCTCACCCAATCCGGGATTCTTTCCCCGGACCTGTGGCGTGGTAATGCGAAGCACTACCACTATACAAAAACCGACCTTAAGTTTGCAGCAGAGAAATGTACTGCGCGGAGGAAACTGCGTAAACAACGCGGCTGACACCGAAATTTCGCCTGCTCTCATTGGTTGCTCCTTTGACCCTGATATTCGTGCGCCCTGTTACGTCAAAATCGAAGGAAAAAAATAATTAAAATTACACTCTAACTGAAGCTAAACTAACAAAATAATAAATGTATGTCTTGAAATAACAAATAAAATTGTTTATTGAATGTGAAACACCTTTTTTTATTCGATTCTCGCACTCGAAAATGAGAAATATTTACCCTTTTTCTCGTAGAACATTTGTATACTGCAAACTCAATGTCAATTTATTTGTAAGCCACTGGGCCTCATGGTTAATAGCATCTGAATAATATTTTTAAAAAATGTAAATGTTACTTGAAACTTTAATCAACCAGTACAAGGGTACATATTACGGGTAATCGACCCGGAGGAGACAAGAGCCCTTGGCATCCGATCAGATTTCGTTACCCTTCATATTTTGGAGCCCTTTTTGGCCCGGTCCCAGTACGAACCCTTCGCCAATCTTCGTAATTGTGTAGTTGAGTTAGGGAAGGGTGGGGGGTTGCAAACGCCAATGACACCTTTTGAAATAGCCCGTAAAATTTATGTACTTTATGGATTTTTTTTTAAATAATGGGATAAATTTAGTTCAGGTTGGCTGAAGGTATGCTATTATTGATGGGATGGTTTGAACAGAACTGGAATAGAAGATAGTTTAAATAAAATGGGCTGCGATAAATTCTAAATTATATGTATTTTTATAACCTAATTTCTTTTTTTTTTTTTAAATTTGAAAGGATTTTTTTTAAAAATCCTTTCGTCATTCGTAAATGACGCCGTGAAAATGTACATCCCTCTCCTTCCATATATATACCCCTCCTTTTAAATCCCTCTACACTCTTAAAACAAAAGAATGAATTCCACTCCAGTTGGAGAAGTGCATTTTCGACACCCTAAAGGCATGCATATTTTCTCAGACTGAGTTAAAATTACTCGTTTGGAGTGATCCAGTCGGAGGTTTACCACACAAAGGATCCACTCCAAAAGGAGAAGTGCATTTTCCAGTCTGGAGTTGTGAAATCCACTCAGACTGAGGTAAATTGGGAGTGTTTGTTTGTTGTAAAAGAGTGTTATTGATTTTAAAATTAGGTCTGTTGTCGGTAAATGTCTAACTAATATTATACAGACTTATAAAATAATCTTTATTATTAAAAAAAAACAAAGGACAAACAATATTAAATGTGGCTCGCCACGGGGAAAAAAAATTCCCGTTCCGGCGAACAAAATCGTATTAGTTAAAATTGAACACGAATAAAAATTACAGAAGCAACCAAGAACGAACATAATGTGATTTGGAAAACAGATGATTCGTATAAGATTTATGCTTCAAATTAGAGTGAAAAATAAAGATCCACGTCGTCGATATTTATAAAAACTCTAAGTTGTTTTTTAAAGACATAAATGCTTTATTAATGCTTAGATGAATAATGATTATTTATATAAAATGCTTAGTTATAATTTTGCTTTTCGTCCTCCTGTTAATGCACGTTTTTGTCAGTCTGTATTTTTAACGGTCTGTTTCACTATCTGTTTTACCGTCTGTTTTTAGAAATTCTCTTGTTAGAAAAGTACTAAATCGGATATCTTTCTTTCATACATTGGCCTGTCCATACTATAAGGAAATATTTAAAGTAACAAAAACCACATTCTTAAATATTGTACCTCTGCCGGTAGTGGTACATTGCGAATTTTAGTTTTTATTTTTAACTTGTAAAAGACCTAGTATTTGGACTCTAATAAACCCGAAAAAAATATGGTATTTGAGTCTTAAAAGTAATGGTATATGTGATAGTGTGCATTTTAATAACCAAAAAAAATTGTTATGTGAATCATGCCCTTACTATTAAAAGCATTACTGGACGGTAGGGATAAGTATTTCACATTTTCTCAAATAGGCCGCGTTAAAATAAGTAACATCAACTTTCAAAAGAAATAATAATAATAATGACAGCAGTTATAGGCATCACGGAAAACTTTATCTCAGCATTTTCTTTTCTTTCACGGCAAGAAAAATAAGTTATAAAAATACTTGAAGAATTTTGTGGAACAGATTCATGACAAAAAGTGAAGCTAGTGTGAAAATTCTTTTCTTAACTAAAGAGGATTGTTGGAAGAATGTAAAAAAAGTAACGTAACACTGAGTAGTTATTATGGACCTGTTTTTTCGGAAATAGATCTTAGTTTTAACTTTTAAGAAAACTAGACTTACAAAATTTCAACTCGTTTTTTCTAAATTTAAATTTTGTAAAAATTCATACAGTAAGAAGACTTTAAAAATTAGACAACTGTTAAAAAATTAAATTTTATTCTTCCCTGCATGAATTTTTTTACTGCTTAAATACATACGACTAACTATCTATAGGTGGCCAGATTACTTGAATTAAAAAAAGTCTTTTATTATTTACCACCCAAATTGCTGATTTATTTATTTTACTACAATTTATTTTTCCTATTTTGGTAACATTTTGAGGTATACTAGTTTAAGGGGGGATCATAGTTAGCGACAGCAAAAATGACCAATTCTTAGTATTGATTTCGAAATTCTCTAAATCATTTAAAAATTATGGTACAATAAAAAAAATTGTACCAAATTATAAATTGTACTTTTATTATTATATTTACACCTAAGAATCTTATTTTTAAAAATTATTATTTTTGAAAAAAGACATATTTTGAAACATACAATTACGAATTTTCAAAAATACAAGTATTTTTTAGGTACACTTTTCTCCAAATCTATTAAGTATTTCTTAATAATTTCTTTTGTGTGTTATAAAACCATTTTAGATCTAATTAAGTCACCTAATTTTTTTTGCCTAAAATAATTTTTAAATTTTATTTTAAAAACATTATATTCTGAAATCATAAAAATTCTGATTTTCAGCGAAGAAAAGTGTAAAATAATAACATATTTTTTTTAATTTGTGAGACTAAATTAGGTGACTTAAATAGATATAAACTGGTTTAATAACACACAAAAAAAATTATTAAAAAATATTCAATAGATTTGGAGAAAAGTGTACCTAAGTGTTGAAAATTATAGTTTTGAGAAAAACGCGAAAAACAAATACAGTCGATCCCGTTAACACGAACTCGAAATAACCACCGAAACATTTCTTGTTAACCGAATTTCATGTAAATCGCCAAAATTTTTTTTTTACATTGAGCCAGTGAATAGTTTTCAAATATCAACACAAAAAAATCATGTTTTATAATGTAATACATAAATGATACAAGCATACAATTAGTAATTCAAAGGAGGCGTGGCACATTTGTTTATTTTTATAATTTTAATTTTTTATAAGAAATAATTAGCCGATCGATTCAAAATTGGTCTTATTCGATAGATTGGGCTTCCATCTATCAGAAAATACTGGTTTCAAAAATTCGATTTTTTGGTTTTTGCTAACTATGATCCCCCCTTAAAAAGCAATTACGCCGGTATGCAAAATATTTTTTCAAAAATCCTTATGAAAGAGTTTAAAAAAGTCCAATTTTTGGGAGGGTTTCGATTTATTTTTATTTCAACTACTTCATTACCTATAGCATCAGTTGGCATTTCGAAATAGTATGACATATTTCATGAATATTAAAGTTGGTACTTAAGAGTTGTAAATATAGGTCTGTGACACACAGTTTGTAGTGCAAGGTTGAAACAAAATTCGCTAGCTAAAAACTCATTTTCGTTCATTATTAACAACCTTTCTACAAAATGTAAGAACAAAAGTTTTATACTTGTTATTGGCTCTTGACTTAATTGTAAATTGTTTCTGGCCAAAGTCTGCCTTAACCATCTAATGCATACTGCTGCCGTTTGGCAACAAGTAATATAATCCACTTTATTCTATTAAAATAGAGCTCCCTCTCGACAAATTTGTTTTCATCTATTACATTCCATTTTGAAGTTTTAGTTACTAATAACCCTCATAGATGACAGTAGTAAAAGTGTATTCAAAATTAAAGAACGAAGTCATTAACTGCTACGAAATTACGCCTTTGGCAGTATTCAAAGTATTAAAATAATAGTACTAAATACAAATAAATTGTTTTGAAAAACTATTGTTAAAGAGTTATTTTGAAATATATTTAGCAGTTTACTAGTCATTATTATCAAAATTAGAATTTTGTAGTTGGTTTTTATCAGATGGAATTTTTAAAAATAATTTAAATTATTTAAATTCTAATGCAGTTAAATTTTTTTCAGTATTTTTCTCATAATGCAAGAGTATTAAAGATACATAGATATTTTTTAGGGACGAAAAAAAAAATTCATGCATAAGAGGGTTAAACTAACTTAATTTTTAACTATCTCTTCAGTAAAAAGAGCCAGTTTAGAATGACCTTAATGGTGCATAAGGAAGGCACAAAAAAAAGTTAAGCGTTCGCGAATTTCTGCTTTTCAATTTGGGACCAATGAGAAGTCGTTTAATTCCCAACGTCATTAAGGAACATCTCGTTTTCTCAGCTGGCAGTTACGGATGCAGTTACTACTTCTCTTTCTGCGATTTTCGGAGGATTCGGAGATGACGTTAATTGTTGGGAAGTGACAGGAGCTCTGAAATGGAGATTTAAACTCTCTTTGATCGATTTTAAATCTGGTCAGCGTTGAGATATTTCTTTAGAGATTTGTTAAGCGAATAACTGAAAGACGGAACTGTAATGTGTTATATTAGATTTATTTAAATTAAAAATGACATTCAAAGCTTATTTCTTAGTGCTTTAATAAATACTAGAAGTATAAAACTATTTATAAATCCAAAGAGCAAGTTGTGTTTATTAAAATTTATAACTATTTTATAATCCAAAACACAAATGAAGATTACAGGGAAATAACTCCTTCATTGACTTGGAATATGTCTACATCAGGTTTTCGCCTAATGTCTACATCACCGGGTTATCGCCTAAACCAATAATACCGAGTTACCTAATATCGAACTATCACCTATCGCCTAAACCGATGTGAAGAAATAAGTTTTTCTTGGGTTTTTATCACGCTGTATGCTGGTTTATTATCTGCGATCAAGATTCACGTCAGACAATAGTCTGAAGCTTGAAGCGCGGAAGAACCTAGGGAGAAACCTGTTTCATATCTCCACTTCTCGACAAGCATACCTTAATTGACAGATTACTAGTACATGAAAGGATTTTTCCCTTGTACTCTTTTCAAATGTGTCATTATTAAAAAAAATGCAATGATATTATCCTGTTCATTTATATTGTAAAATTTATATAAAACAACCGTATTTTAATATTTATAAAATTGTATTTTTTAGAAATGCATCTAAAGAAATAAAGGTCAACTTTCTTGTTGGTTTAGATAGCTCGCCTTCCCAATGCTAAATTAAAAAGTATTTAGTTTTAACCCTTTTAGTCCCAGTGATGCCATTTGGCATCATCACTTTCAATATTTTTTTCAAATTTTTTATATCCCGTTATGACATCCAAACAAGCATCATTCGATTCTTCACACTTTGTTCTATCAGACAATATTTTACATTAATCTCAATAGAAGTCAGAACTACTATTTTTTTTATTTAGAAAATAGTCAACAAGCGTTTCTCCTGATTTTGGATAAGTTCACTTCAGTTCCACATATTTAAAACACAATTTAAACTATTTCGGTTAAAATAATTACTAAAATTTTTTTATAATATGTTCAGACACCTTAAAATAAATAACTCGAAGTGTTTTTAGGTAATATATATATTTTTATTTTGCTATTTTCCACAGTTAAAAAATTTTGGCATTGTTTCAAAAACCATATAAAAATATAAATGAATTTTTTTTCTTATGGAATTCGTATATTTGACCTAAAATAAGCTTATTTTGTGAATATCAGATGTTTCTGTCGCGTAAATTTTTGGGACTGAAAGGTTTAAACATTTATTGTAATTTTATGTAATATCTAACTTGCCAGTTCCCTCATTCTTATCTTGACTTTCCGACACCCGCATACAATGTAGGGTCAGCCTAGCGGTGAGAGTACACCACCCCCTTGAATTTAATCTAGAACACTCCCCTCCCCCTTTCCCACACACCCACATATTGCGGTCGGGGTAGATCCCAACAATGGGTAATTCATCACTTGGCCAGTGACATGGAAATGAAGCTATGACGTTATTATATATTGTAGTAAACGCGCGTGGAAAAGCGACGCTGTTTCTATGGAAGTTACTCTAGTTTTTGGGTTCTATTGAGTTTAGTTTTAATTGCTGAAGCCTCCCTCTTAAGGTAGGCGAATACCAAAAATTCTAAAATTTTTACTATTACTTTAATGTTTTCCAAATTTGACATAGTGATTTCAAATATAATGAACAATGCTTTTTTGGCAATTTTTTTTATTTAAATATAATTGATTTATTTTAAACGGTGTTTTTTAACTAAAAAAAGGGGTTTACGCCAACACTTCTAGCATAAAAAGTTTTACATTAATTTACCTGAATCTTTTTACAGATGCTATTTCAATATATATCTGTGCCATGAACCTCTAACATCTGGTATAAATATATAAGTTTTTTTTTGCACCATTGTGCCAGTGGGCCGGCAATGTCCAAGTGTAAGTTAATCGAAAAAAATCCTTTTTTTGTGGTTAATTTATAACATTTTTCTTAATAACTTTTTTTCTTGTAATTTGTATTTTACACTAGAGAGTCATTGCATGTATCAGTTCAAAACGAAGAATTTAACACGTAATAAATGTTCATAGGATGAAAATTCAATGTGGTAGACTTGTTGGCGTAAACCTCTTTTTTTAGTAGAAACACACCGTTTAAAATAAATAATTATATTTAAATAAAAACAAAAGCCTAAATAGTATTATTCATTATATTTGAAATCACCATGCCAAATTTGGAAAAGATTAAAGCAATAGTAAAATTTTCAGAATTTTGGGTATTCGCCTACCTTAACTGGACGAATCTTTTTTAATCCTTAAATTGTAAGAAATTAGCTAAAATGCTATTATTAGCTATTTCATGTCTTTATTAATCTCTTATCCATCTGATGGTAATAAAAATATACCTAAAGTATGTGGCAAGTTTTTTTTTAAATATTTTTTTAAGGCTCCAATAGAAAAAATTACGAATTTTTTAATGGTAGGTAACTTGTAATGCTTGAATGCATTGAATAAAATTGCGCCATACTTTAATTGAATTTATAATAAATTGTAATGAATTCATAAACGTGAAATCCATTGTATATTTAATCTTTAATTTCAATTCTTTGGTTCGACCTTGTCACTGAACCTTGGTTTTAAATGGCGAAGCTCATTTCCAACAGACCATGCGCATTTTACAGCCCTATTAGAGCTACAGGGGGAGGCAAACAAAAGTGGCCCCGGTCTAGGGATGGGAATACGTTAAAATGCTTGGCGAGAAAAACTCTCGAAGCCGCCTGAAACCTGTTTTTGCATTGATTGGATTGGATTAGCTCCAAATTAGAGCTACTCATAGACTAGTGGCGAGTTCAGATCTTAGTTCGTGTTGTATGAAGACGTTCCATAATGCAAATTCTGTGTCTTGCAATCAATTTAGAATGGTTTGTATTACCAAAAACAAAGTGGTCCAATTCTTTAGGATAAATAACGACCGAAACAATCAAATAATCACTAGTGATAACTTTTCTTGATCAGCTCTACAAACCTTGTTAAAATTTCATTTCAACTAGCTTCTAAAACTGTAGCGTAGTTGCTGGCAAATAAGTGGTCAAGCGTTTGTTTGGGCTTAATATTGAAGCGATCAATAGCTTCTGTTAGCAAACCGGTTTTTTTATTGGTTTTAGACTTGGCAACACTTCTGTCGTATTCTTATATCTAGACCTTGGCACTTTTGTATGCCTCACCCTGTACTATCATACAAATCTCAGTTGGTACAAATATTATAGTGTAGGTATTTCAAGTATGAGTCAAGTTATAAAAAAAATACACGAATCGTATAAATAACGTTTTTAAAAATGATATTTTTTAAAAATAACTTTTTTAGTATTATTGGATAAATACAAACTTTTATAAGGTTTTAAAGTCAAAATGTCAAACATGTGAAATGTCGAAGATCATCTTAAGTATCACAAGCGTATAACTTCTATAATTACTAAAACACATGTACTTTTAAAGATAACCAATTAGGTATAGAAGGTCGTAGATAATGAAGGAATAATCTAAATGGCTTCTAATTTCCACTTGAAATCTCCAGCATAATAGCTCCGATTACGAAATTTATCCTAGGTAACCCTTTACATACTAATATAATTGCATAGATCTAAAAAAAGTTGAATACTTTCAGCTTTCGGTATAAGTATAATTTCCTCTCAAGAGACACATCAAAACTACTGTAAAAAATCCAATTCGAAGCTCTCGAAATAATCAATTTCAAATTACTTCAATAAGCCCGTTCGTATCATCCACAAAAAAAAAGTGCATACCCAATTGAAAAAAAATATTCTAAATTAATTTTCGAAAGCCAAACACTCTTCTAATCCTTTCTCGTTGCCATTAGCGTTAAAAATGTTCGCGGATCAACTGAAAATTATGATTGCTCCGGTGGCACCGACCTGCACTTAAGGAAATTGAAGAGTGGATCTGGCAATGCTTACCGAACGCCACACAGCGGCGGAAATAAATACGAGGTTAGAATGAGATGGGGATGATACTTTTGCAGTAACTGGTGTACCAACTGAAGCCGTTATTTGCATCTGCGATCGGCCCATATCAACGCCGGGTTTGTTCCAGGGTCATACCACTGACGAAACTTTCAGTGTTCTAACCTCGTTTTAGCAATTTTTTAAACGGATCGTGCTGGACAAAAAAAAATTAATAATTAGTAGCTTAAATATGAAGAGCTTAGTGGAAAAACGTGCTAAGGGACATTTTTGAAAAATTTGGTATTTGTGTTAAGGACTATATTATATTCTTTTAAGATAACAAGTTTCCCTCTTTCATAAACTTAAAGAATTTTTCTTACCGTTTGCAAGTATCGTTTTTTAACGGATCTGAGTGCAAACTTAAAACTTTTAAAGTTTTAAGTTTGCACTCAGTGCATTTAGTTTGCAAGTCTTTCAGTTTTAAAATTTTAAGCTCACTTTCGCGTTTTCTCCTTTTTGTCACTTAGCACGTTCTTCCCCTAAGCTCTTAAGATGCGACTAGTGCATCTTAAGAGCTAATAACTTTAATAGAGCTATTTAACTTTTGAAAGCCAAAATTAGCTATTTCCATGGATAGTCTTTCGCAATTTAAGTAATATTTTTATCGCTTGGCAAGTTTCTTTGCTGTTAATAAGGGGGTTTAGGTCCTGTGAAAGGAGAAATTAAAACCTTGTATTTTTATTCGTATATAGTACTTACAAGACGGCAACTGCATTGTTCCTTAAGCGCTAGAATAAATTACCAATTATTAAAGAGTGAATTGAATTTTCATATCGAATATGTTTGAGAGAGTTGTTTATTTTTTGGGGTTTATTATATCGATTCTGCGACTTACAGTCGAATTCACATTTTCACGCAATCACCATCGTATTCCTACCTCCGTTTTGCGCAAGCATAAGCGAGGTGGGAAGGTTGTAAATTTGAAGGGCAATAATTGAGGGGGTGTGGAAAAGGCAATTATCAAGCGAATGTAGTCAAGAGGGGCTGGTTCCCATTTGATTTCAGGGATTATTTTGTATTTTCTATTTTAGTTCTTTTGGACTTGGTGCTTATATTTAAAAATTACACTGTTAGACGATTATGGGATATAATTATTAGATTAGTTTTGGTTCTCTAACATCACGAGGCTTCCGAGACGTGAAATTTTACACATTGGTTCAGCGCTGTTAAAGTTCTGTAAAGATAACTTGCCTAAACTTCGTTTTTGTACCTTTTGTAGTTAACATTATAACATCAACTTACAATAAAAAAAAGTTTTAAATTTACAAAAATTACCTGGCAGGCTTCGAACAGCGATATAAAACTTTGCCACATTTCTACAGAAAGATTCAATATTCAAACACACTTTATTAATTTACCGATTTAAAGCTCTTGGGTAATCGAGGAAATCACAGTTGACGGCTTAGTCGAATGGAGCTGCCAATTCTTGCGATCATCAGTCTTTCTTGTGAATGTGGGGGTGTTTGATGTTATTGGGTGGTTACAGGAATCGTCGGTTCCTTCGACGTTTCCGTGCAACAGCGGCTTAGTCGAATGGAGCTGCCAATTCTTGCGACCATCCGAGTCTTTCTTGTGAATGTGTGAGTGTTTGGTGATATTGGGTGGTTACAAGAATCGTCGGTTCCTTCGATGTTTCCGTGATACTGCGGCTTAGTCGAATGGAGCTGCCAATTCTTGCGATCATCCGAGTCTTTCTTGTGAATGTGTGAGTGTTTGATGTTATTGGGTGGTTACAAGAATCGTCGGTTCCTTCGATGTTTCCGTGATACTGCGGCTTAGTCGAATGGAGCTGCCAATTCTTGCGATCATCCGAGTCTTTCTTGTGAATGTGTGAGTGTTTGATGTTATTGGGTGGTTACAAGAATCGTCGGTTCCTTCGATGTTTCCGTGATACTGCGGCTTAGTCGAATGGAGCTGCCAATTCTTGCGATCATCCGAGTCTTTCTTGTAAATGTGGGTGTGTGTGATGTTATTGGGTGGTTACAGGAATCGTCGGCTCCTTCGACGTTTCCGTGCAACTGCGGCTTAGTCGAATGGAGCTGCCAATTCTTGCGATCATCCGAGTCTTTCTTGTAAATGTGGGTGTGTGTGATGTTATTGGGTGGTTGCAGGAATCGTCGGCTCCTTCGACGTTTCCGTGCAACTGCGGCTTAGTCGAATGGAGCTGCCAATTCTTGCGATCATCAGTCTTTCTTGTGAATGTGTGAGTGTTAGATGTTATTGGGTGGTTACAGGAATCGTCGGTTCCTTCGATGTTCCCGTGATACTGCGGCTTAGTCGAATGGAGCTGCCAATTCTTGCGACCTTTCGAGTCTTTCTTGTGAATGTGTGAGTGTTTGATGTTATTGGGTGGTTACAAGAATCGTCGGCTTCTTCGACGTTTCCGTGCAACTGCGGCTTAGTCGAATGGAGCTGCCAATTCTTGCGATCATCAGTCTTTCTTGTGAATGTGTGTGTTTGATGTTATTGGGTGGTTACAGGAATCGTCGGTTCCTTCGATGTTTCCGTGATACTGCGGCTTAGTCGAGTAGAGCTGCCAATTCTTGCGACCTTCCGAGTCTTTCTTGTGAATGTGTGAGTGTTTGATGTTATTGGGTGGTTACAGGAATCGCCAGCTTCATTCGTTGTTTTGTTCTACTGCGGTACAGTCGAATGAAGTTGCCAATTATTCACTGCCTTTTGTTGCGAAAAGCAGATATTTACTAAACTTATATTATAAACAGTGACAAATTGCTAGATGTGTTCCTAAATACACAAGGACGGCTTGAAGTAGTAAATCGTGGATTAATGTATGCTCACTTAACCCAGAAAACTAAATTTTTAGCCTTTTCAGCCAATCTAGTCGCAATTAAATAAACATTATTTGAAAGCAATTATAATGTGTTCCAAATACCTCCAGTGCTATTTAAATACTTAATTTACTAAACCAAGAACAGCATAAATTGCAGTGCAAGAGTTTTCAAATAAAATCACTGTATTTCATTTATACGAACGAAAGGACAAAATAGTTTTATATCCTAAAAAGAGAACAAAGTTTCTAACAAAAAAGATATACAAAAATGAAAAGCAAATTGTTTCCAAAGACTTCTTAGCTTCAATTATTTGTAATTTTTTACGTAAAGAAGCTCTAGAAAAAAGGTATGTAGGATTTACAAATCAATGCTGATTGTTCTGATAAAAAAAGTTGTCTCAAATTGGTTTGCTTTTATTTCTTAAACGGATTCTTTAGACTTGGAGGGTTTTAATGAATGTCATTGAATTTGTATGAACTATTCATTGAAGAATTTCGAATAGTTTTACTAGGGCTTTTGTGAATGACATATTTATTTCATTGTAAAAGTTTTTTTTTATCTTACTAAGACTTAATTATTTAAATTGAAACGTTCATAAAAATATATTTTACGCGCACTTTTTTCAAATCAAAATTATAGATAAAAAAAGGATTGTATGGTATTAGCGAAGCGGATATTTACATAAGTTTATATGAAAATTTGCTCTTACAGTCAGATTTTTAAAACTGCACAAATAATTAAAATATATTTCTTGTATGCAACATCTTAATAGTGTTTTCCGGTTTGTTTTTACAATTAGAATTTCTGTGAGCATTAAAGTAACACGAAAGTTGTTTATTTTAGTTACTTCAGAACTTCTTGTTTGCTTGATAAAAATTGGATTTATTCGTTATTTCTATTCCTATAGTTACAGATAATATCGGCAAATATATATTTTTAAAATTGAAATTACTCTAATTTAAATTAAATTGGGCATTTCGAGTGCATTAAAATGAAAAAAAATTCTTGGAGTATTTTATTTCTTCCCAATATTTTATGTAGGTTTTTTATGTGACAGTTACTATTGCAAATATTTATTGTTGTCCTCTGTGACTTTGAAACCAACGCTAAGAAATCAAAATAATTTTGTATCTTTAAATATTTACCATTTTGTGGCACTGTAACGTACACATGGGAACTGTAAAAGAGGAAAACCCTCATTAGCCGCTCCCTGTAAAACCATCTTTTCCTTTAATGTTTTTACTATGCAGACAAGGCAGTTACAAGGAAACGTTATCTCAAATAGCGAGAAAAGTTCTGGTTTTGAGTAGGATGTTAGTTATTTTAAAAAGACTAGTGTTTTTGTTATGTTTAGGTTTAAATGTTTCTTTGCTGTCTGTTTCTTGCTTTCAGAGGAGCTTTAAAATAGCCGTTAACTCTTCGCAATTTCAAAATGTGGCTATGTGACAAGGTCGTAGCCTTTTTTCTGCTGGACCGTTAATTACTTTGAAAATATTTTGAAATTCTATTCACTTTCTCCATTGTTTATCTAAGTATTTAATTATTCAATAATATGAACGATTAAATAATTATGGTGCTATAAATATTTCGATTGCATTTGATATCTTTGAATTAAATGTTCTTGATCAATAAGATTATCTTTTTGAATTTAATAATTTTGAAATTTGTATTTGTCATAAAAATAAATGTTTATGCAACTAGTGGATAATTGAAACATAAATCTAGGGAAATAATGCTTGCTATCATGAGGGTATCATGACTTGTGTAAAGACTTTACATGACTTTCGAAGCAAAGTCAAAATATTTAAACGCCATATTTCGAAAGCTACGCTTATTAACCTTACATGAAACACAAATTCAAACAAGTATTTGTTGTAACAATTAACTATTTTAACGCATTCTTACTAGATAAATTTATAAATAAGATACACAACTTTCTCTATTTACCGATATTTTTATATTGGCATGTTGGGTTTGATTTTTAACTGCGGATAAATTTGTGCATAGTTTAAATTTAACTCACTGGCTTGTTAGTAGGCAGACCTTACAGCTCCAACGATCATTACTGAATTCAAACAACAGATCGTACATAACTGTCCGTTTGTGTTTGTTATCTCTCGTTCGTCCCTAAGCAAAACGCTAACCAGAACTGCTCTGATGATAAAAGGTCGGACATGAAACAACTGCTTAAGGAAGCGGAACGTGTTTTAGCTGCCTCTAAATCAAGTCGCAGAAACAGTTTAGAGAGAGGTTAAAGAGAGACATAACTCCTGAAGGGCCTAGTCTCTCTTAAGGGGTCACAGGAGTCTTAAAAATGTGCAAAGAAGATACTACATAGCATAGTTTGATCTCTCTTGTTATTTTTTAACTACTCAATAAATGAGTATAATTTTTTTATATGTAATTCTACAAGATTTAGTTATTATAAAACAAGTTTTAAAAATTATGAAACTTTGGCCAAAACTAAAATAAATGATATTAAACATGAAGGTACTTGAACACACTGTGATTAGGCTTGCGCGGCAAATTGTGAGGTCAAAATTGAAAAAATGACCAAGAAAATGACTTTATATTGTACAAATATGTACAGACTAGGACTTATACCTAAATTCTCAGCTCAATTTTAATAAGAAATTATTTTAAGAACTTTTTTCTAAAAAAATTATTAAAAAATTAAAAATTTTGATTTTAAATTTTTTTAAAAATAATTTGTAATTGAAATTGAGCTGAGAATTTAGGTATAAGTCCTAGTCTGTACATATTTGTACAATATAAAGTCATTTTCTTATTATTTTTTTTAATTTTGACCTCACAATTTGCCGCACAAGCCTAATCACAGTGTGTTCAAGTACCTTCATGTTTAATATCATTTATTTTAGTTTTGGCTAAAGTTTCATAAATTTTAAAACTTGTTTTATAATAAATAAATCTTGTAGAATTACATATAAAAAAATTATACTTATACATTCAGTAGTTCAAAAATGACATGAAAGATCAAACTATGTTTTGTAGTACCTTCTTTGCACATTTTTAAGACTCCTATGACCCCTTAAAAGTGGGATAGTGGCGTGACAAAATTTAAGTACTTAAAAAATAATGTACACTATTCTAAACTTGTATGAAATGATTGAAAAAGATATTCGAATTTCTAATTTACGCTTATCAAGGTGTTTGAATGAATTTCTTGACATCGCATTTATTTAAACGTACTCCGAGAAATGTAGACTGCAACATGTGTGTCCACAGTATGGAGACAACCACAAAGTTACCATATTAGTCCATTACAAATTTAAGCATTACAATAATTGATGGGCCCCATAAATATAATTCCTACTATTTTGTACCTTTTCGTTAACATTCTATCCTTGCTAGGGATCTATGTCAGAAAATATTTGCCTATCTTGCGAAAGGTCCCAGGTTCGAGCATTATCATTTTGTGCAAATAACTGACGACTTAAAAAAGGTCTACTCTCTTAAAACAAAAGAGTGAAATGCACTCCAGTAGGAGAAGTGCATTTTCGACACTGGAAATGAGTGAATATTATCTCAGACTGAGTTAAAATCACTCGTTTGGAGTGATCCTGTCGGAGGTTTAACACATAAAGGATGTACTCTAAAAGGAGAAGTGCATTTTCCAGACTGAAGGAGTGAAAATCAATCAGACTGAGTTAAAATCGCTCGTTCGTTTTAAGAGTGTACATTGTCCAAAGTTCGGATGAATAATAATACCCTGTGTAGAAAGTCCTCACATAAAATATGAATAAAATATGTAATGAAGTCCCGACACCGCATACGATGTGGCCTTTAAAAGTTACAATGATTTTTCTAAGTTCTAACACCAGTTACAAAAAGCAATAGTTTAGCTATAGTGCAACGATAATTAAACTCTAATCTCAATACAGTTTGTCTTTAAGGATGAAAATAAAAGAGTTAAGACAGAAGTTATTCGTATTGTGTTGTAAATTTTCGTTGCTTTTCTATTATATACTGCAACTTAATTTGTATATCCTAAGGTATTTCGAATGGTCTAGTGTACTACATTGCTTGTCTTCACTCTTTGCTTTTTCAACATTTTCACTCCTGGTCATACTCGCAAAGCAGATGCGAAATCACTGCTAGGAAACAGATACAAAGTAGTTCAACTTTATTCAAAGCCAATTCACCTTTCTCTTGTTAAAGAATTTCTTGCACCTAAATTATTCTGTTTAAGATTGGGTACTGTAATGTACTTGGGTCACTTCTCCAAATAGCTTGAACATAATTTAGCCATAACCAAATAGAATGGCCTTTAATAATATCGCAATCCCTTGAGAACAGAAACTGTAACTCGTTGTTTAACTGAATTATATTTTGTGGGTTTTCAAGAGCGTATTATGTTGCCAGTCTTTTTTCCGAATTTAATTTACTTTTATGGTGGATATACATTGTTTCAAACTAGTCACGCAATGTATACGGGAAAACAATACTGACAAATAATTTATTGCTTTTTGTTTGTAATGACTTGATAAAAATATATATTTTGTATTTTCTTTATGAATAAGCTTTATGTTTTATTATAACGAAGATTATTGTTTTCGATTCTGTTTTGAAATTGCAAATGATTAACTGAACCATAAAATTACTCAAGAGATAAATGTAATTGTTTTTTGGTATTTTAGATTAAACTTTGCTGTCGTTATTAAATTTTAAAATTTTATAAAATGGGAATTATCCTTTAAATATGCTATCTCTTTAGCTCTAGAGCAAGCACGTACTTACATTCCCCTTACGGTATTCATAGAAACGATCATAGATTTGATTATTTAAATATTACGATTCACATTAAAATTAAATTTGAATGTTTGCGTAAGTCAATATACTTGCAATTGAAATTAGATTGCCAAGCGAAATTGTTAATTCAATACTGTTCATTTTCCCAAATTTGAATAATTCCCTAGTTTGTAAACTTATTTTTATTGTTTTAATTTAAACTATAAAGGAGTATTAAAGGGAGGGTAAACTAAATGGAAAAATCAATTTTAAGTTATCATTTTAGATAAGTAAATGGATAAGGGTAAACTTTTAGTGCTTGAAACTTTTTATATCTTTTCAAATAAAATATAAATAAACTATTGTAGTAAATATGACTCGATACTTAAATTAAAATTTTTTTAAAAAAAATACCTAAAAGTTTTACTACTTGAATGATTGGTAACATTCTAGACTTACCTGTCCATGTCTAATGTTTTCAATTATCGTTACTAGGTTAAGTTATTTCAAGAGTTTACACATGGGTATTTCTCAGCTTTGTGGCTCGTTCGTAATGATTTTTTAGATCATTCTTTAAAAAAACAACAAGTTATTGAAGGCCTAAAACAGTCTATTTTCCTGTTAATTAAATACTTAAGGAAATTCTTACCGAAAGACCGGTGCACTTGCAACAATAACGATCACCTAGAACAGCTTCCACATAGGACTTTTGCACCGTAGAAGAAGATCTCGCCCAACGCAGCAATTAAGTTGTGATTAAAACATTTCGGAGACAAAATTGGCTATTTAACTCATTTTCTTTCGCAAATTAAATAAACATTCTTAATCTTTTGCGAAGTTTCTTTGCAGGTTGTAAGGGTTTGTAGGTCCGGTGAATTCTTGCACCATCCGAGTATTTGCAAGTAGGAATGTGTGTGATTGATGCTCTTGGGTGCTTGCAGGAATCGTCAGCTCCATTTGATGTTTCCGTGCTACTGCGGTAAGAGTCGAATGGAGGTGCCAATTCTTGCACCATCCGAGTATTTGCAAGTAGGAATGTGTGTGATTGATGCACTAGGCTGCTCGCAGTAATTGTTAGCTCCATTTGATGTTTCCGTGCTACTGCGGTAAGAGTCGAATGGAGGTGCCAATTCTTGCGCCATCCGAGAATTTGCAAGTAGGAATGTGTGTGATTGATGTTCTTGGGAGCTTGCAGGAATCGTCATCTCCATTTGATGTTTCCGTGCTACTGCGGTAAGAGTCGAATGGAGGTGCCAATTCTTGCACCATCCGAGTATTTGCAAGTAGGAATGTGTGTGATTGATGTTCTTGGGAGCTTGCAGGAATCGTCAGCTCCATTTGATGTTTCCGTGCTACTGCGGTAAGAGTCGAATGGAGGTGCCAATTCTTGCACCATCCGAGTATTTGCAAGTAGGAATGTGTGTGATTGATGCTCTTGGGTGCTTGCAGGAATCGTCAGCTCCATTTGATGTTTCCGTGCTACTGCGGTAAGAGTCGAATGGAGGTGCCAATTCTTGCACCATCCGAGTATTTGCAAGTAGGAATGTGTGTGATTGATGCTCTTGGGTGCTTGCAGGAATCGTCAGCTCCATTTGATGTTTCCGTGCTACTGCGGTAAGAGTCGAATGGAGGTGCCAATTCTTGCACCATCCTAGTTTTATCAAGTAGGAATGTTTGTGATTGATGCTCTCGGGTGCTCGCAGGAATCGCCAGCTCCGTTCGATGTTTCCTTGCTACTGCGGTAGAGTCTAATGATGTTTCCTGTACTTCACTTCTTTTACTTTTGAATAGTAAGCAGCTATTGACCAAACTTGTGTTGAAAGCAAGGGAAAATCCTTCGAAATCACCGTATGTGTTGGTAATTGCACAAAGTGGGCTAAGCTGTAGATATCAGAAATGCGCTAGTTTTACAAAGAATTAATTTTTACAATTTAAAACCAATCACGGCTAAGTATCAAATACATAAGTAACATTGGGTGAAAGAAATTGCAAGACTGCCCAAAAACATGTTTTATCAGAGTTTTAGCCATTAGAGGGTGAAATAGTTTTGAAATGATCATTGTAAAAATGTATTTTCCACGAAAATTTGAATAGATTTGTGTACGTTTTAATTTAAATAATGAAACATATTTTTTTTACCAAAATAATAAAAAAGGAAAATAGGACGTTGGCATAGTGGATACATCAGTTTGTCCATACATATGTTCTAACAGTTCGATTTTTAAAAATCTACGAATAAAAAATAAGGATGTTTTTGATATCCTGCACTTTAATATTTAATATCTATATTTTTTGCCCATACTAATAAAATTTCTGAGTATTAAAGTAACAGGAAAGTAGGTTATTTAAGTTAGCTCGGCATTTCTTGTTTAACAGTGAAAATTCTATACGTTTCTTTTTTTAAACTACAAATATAATCAATAAATACATCATTGTTCATGCTTATTCCTTACTCCTTGTATTCAACAGGGAATATCCTTCACGCTTTTAAATGAATATTTTCTCGAAGAAGAGGTTATCTGTAAATATTTTTTGTGGATTTGATAATTTTTATTGCTAATGATATAAGAACGTGAAAGTCTAATTTGTGAAGCTTTAGTCTGGAGACCTTCTGGTTCTGGGATCCAATACTTTCTTCAACACAGTCATTCTATTGAAACCATAAAATCACATTGACTAAGGAGTAAATTAAATCTGTTGTTGTTCAACGTCTTGACTACATGTAATTGTTGGTATTATATTGCCTTCGGTGCCCGCTTAGATTTTTTTTTAATTGAGATTTGTGTCCAATACACTCTTGAAACAAAAGAGTGAAATCCACTCCAGTTGGAGAAGTGCATTTTCGACACTGGGAAGGAAGGAATATTAACTCAGACTGACTTAAAATCACTCGTTTGGAGTGATCCTGTCGGAGGTTTAACACACAAAGGATCCACTCCAAAAGGAGTTGTGCATTTTCCAGACTGGAGGAGTGAAAATCAGACTAAGTTAAAATCGCTCGTTCGTTTTACGAGTGTACCTCTAACAGTTTCAGTGCTTTACTTATCCAACCAAGAAAAGCATAAAGTTACAATGAAAGTGGTTTTCTAATAAAATCGCTGTTTAATTTATACGAACGAAAGCCGAAAATAGTTTTTATATCGTAAAAGAGAACAAACGCTCTTGAACAGATATAAAAGTTTTGAAAAACTTGGTTCGAAAGGTTTCGCAGCTTCAATTATTTGTAATTTGTTACGTAAAGAAATTCCAGAATAAGGAATGTTTGTTTTACAAATCAATGCTGATTGTTCTGGCAAAAAAGTTACTGTATCCTGAATTGCTTTGCTTTTATTTCTTAAACAGATTCTTTTAGACATGGAGGCTTTAATGTATCTCATTGAATTTGTATGAACTGTTTATTGAGTAGTTTTGAATAGTTTTAGTCAGGCTTTTGTCGATGACAAATTTATTTCATTGTAAAAACTTATTTTCTTACTAAAACTTAATTATTTAAATGGAAATGTTCACATCTTTTTATATGTACATTTACTCTAAAAGTCAGATATTTAAAATTCTACAAATAATTAAAAGATGTTTCTGAGATATCCAACATTTTAATTCTTTTTGCCCGTTTGTTTGTACAGCTAGAATTTCTGTGAGTATTAAAGTAACATGAAAGTTGTTTGTTTTAGTTAGTTTATAAATTCTAGTTTGCTTGTGAAAATAGGATTTATTCATTATTTTTATTCCTCTAGTTACAAATAAAATCGGCAAATATATATTTTTAATATTGAATTTACTCCAAGTCAAATTAAATTAATAATTTGGAGTAAATTATAATGAAAAAAATTCTTGGTATCTAATTTCTTCGCAATACTTTACGTAGGCTGTTTAAGTGACAGTTATTTATTGATGTCCTCTGTGACTTAGAAACCAACGCTAAGATATCAAAAAAAAATTTGTATCTTTAAATATTTACCATTTCGTTGAAATACAGTAAAAACTCCACGACCGACCACCTCTACTTACGACCAATTTTTCGAGGCACCGATTTTCCCCCCTATGTGTTCAATGTTCAAAACCACTCTGGGAGAGACCAGATTTCACTCCCCAAACGACCGATTTCAAATCCCTTTTCATGAAAAAAATATATCTTTATAACGCGAATTTGTCTGATTTAAAAAAATTGTAAAAAGCGGTAAATTGGGAAAAATAAAAAAAAGTGAAACCAGGCAGAAATTTCTTACTTTAAAAAGGTTTATTAGTTCACACTTAAATTCAGTTTCTTCAAAAGTAAGTTAGTATAATTTTGTGTACATTATTTGCGAATTAATAAATAAACGTAACGATAAATAGATTTTTGTAATTTTTGAATGGATAATATGTTGGTAAAATGATATTTCAACTTTCTACCTAATTAACTTTTTGTACTCTGGGAGCGACCAACCTCCATTTACGACCAATTTATTAGGTAACGGGAGGATGGTCGCTCTTAGAGGTTTCACTGTATAACGTACACATGGGAACTGCAAAAGAGGGAAAATACGCATTAGCCTCACCCTGTAAAACCATCTTTTCCTTTAATGTTTTTACTATGCAGACAAGGCAGTTACAAGGAAACGTTATCTCAAATAGCGAGAAAAGTTCTGGCTGTGGATGTGATGATAGTTATTTTAAAAAGACAAGTGTTTTCGTTATGTTTTGGTCTAAATGTTTTTAGTGTTTTTTTGCATCCGAAAACAGTTTCAACACAACCATACACACGACGTAATTTTAAACCGCAGATAAGTGACGAGGTCGTCACTTTTGATTAACGTAAAACCTTGTTTCAAAAAATATTTCTTTGTAACCGATTGTAAATATTTTAACTTTTCACATTCATGTTTTTAATTAAAAATGATAAAATGCGTATTACTATAAACATTCCAATCATTTGATGTCTTTGAACTAACTGCTATTAATCAAAACATAATTTTTCTGAATGAAATACTTATTTTAAATCTTGTATTAGAGATAGCAATGTCTAACCTTTAATCTTTTTCTTGCTTCGAGAGGAGTAATGTTTATTGTATTAGCTAGGAATAAAGCGAGTATAATGATTTCTTAATTTTTTTTTAGTTTAATGCCCCTACGATATTTGGATAAAATATTTTTTGATATCTCCAGCAAAAATATTTTTTACTTTTCTTAGGGGATATAAACATTACTTAATAGTTTTTTTCGTAAAGGAATTTTTAGTAATTCATGTGGCTTTTTTTATCTATTAAATTATGTAAGTGTATCGTAAGATGAAAGAGTGGGTAAAATATTTTTTTGCATTTGTTCTTAAGTAGTTATTTATGCGATAGGGGAAAGAAAAATAAATGTTCGATTAAATAAAAAAGACTATTTTCTACGCGTTGTCATACTAACGTCCAAAAATTTCTTGGATTGGACTAGAATTATTTTATTATTGCGTTCAAATAATTTCCGACTGATCAAATTTCTTATTTACTATGTCGCACTAGCATGTTATTTTTAAACAATATCGCATTAAAAGCATAATTTCTGCACGATCAATGGTTTTATAAAGTTTTTTTTGCATGGCATAAAATGAAAATTTGGCGCACCTTGGTTTCTTAAAAACGCGACATAATACAATATAACTGCTTTAAATGAATACGATTTTAATCCAAGGGATTATAAAAAGTAATAAAATTAATTTTAGGGGCTGGGGGGTGCAAATACTGTGATGTTATAAATAAATATAACATCAGAGTTAGCTTTTTGAAATAAAAGTGAAGAGGAATATTATGAATGATTTTGTTTCAGTTTGTACTTTATAATTACGATTTTTGATTCCATTATATTCTTAAATTTGAGCTACCCCAATTACCCCACCTTGGGGGAAAATGAGGGCATGATAATTTTAAAAATGCTTGATTTTACTCTAATTTCCCATAAATAAGTCTGTAATAAAAATTCTTTTACATCATTAAATGTAAAAAATCTTTAAAAAAAAGAAACTATCAGTAATTTTATCGTCTAAATACTACGATAAAGGTCTACTAACCTCAATAATACATATCTATTTCTAGTTATAATTTACAGAATATTTTAGCACGCTCTGGTAGTTAACTTGATTGTCTCTTTTCATGGAAACGGTTAAACTCTTCTCCTAATAGGTACTCGTACCTTCTACTCTTCTCCTTATCTATAACATCCGTTTCTTCAAGTCGATTATTTCGTTATATATCGATTGTTTTGTTATATTAATTGCGATATCGATCTTTGCATTGTTTATATGTGACTCGCTGTATTCTTAGTGTAGTTCGACCATAATACACTCTTAAAATGAATACTCAAAAACTACGAAATTTTCCTTAATTTTGACGATTCGTTTACTGGCCAATGCTCCGAGTTTTCGTTTCCTAAAAGTGAGGAAACTTGAATAGTCATTTTTATGAGGATTTGAATGCCGTCTAATCTAAAGAAATATTTCGTCATTTTTGAGCAAGTGAGTACAACAATGAGATTCAGTTTCCTCAAAATCAAGATACAGAATCGTCAAATCACGATCGTAAACGTGAGGATTCGCGTTTACTCAAAAGTCACGTGATAGTTTGACGAAACAATCCTCAAAATCAACGAAATGAGGCTTGAGGATTCGTGAATCGTCAAAATGAAAGTGTTATTTCTGAGAGTGTACATCTCCAACAAATAATATTACTGCTTTCCGACAACATATAGTATATAACTGTCCGTTTCTGCTTGTTATCTCTCGTTTCTCCCTAAGCAACCCTAACCAGAACGGCTTTGATGATAAAAGGTTGGACATGAAACAACTGCTTAAGGAAGCGGAACGTGTTTTAGCTGCCTGTAAATCAAGTCGCAGAAACAGTTTAGGGAGAGGTTAAAGAGAGACATAACTCCTGAAGTTTCTAGTCTCTCCTAATAGTGGAATAGTGGTGTGACAAAAGTAAGGTACTTTAAATATAATGTAAACTATATTTACCTAGTATGAAATATTCGACGATATTACATTTTATTATTCGCACTTATAAAGTTACTTCAGCGCATGTATCATCTGGCACCAAAGTATTTAAAATTTTCCCCGAAAAATGTCGACTGCACCATGTATATATGTCATAGGTACGTATAAGACAACCACATGGTAACCATATTTCTCGATTAAGCCTTTAGGGATAAATAAGTATTAGGACATAAATTCAAAGAGTTCTATAGTAGGGTAGAGACTGAATCTATATACCAACAGCACCATGGACCAACACTGAGACAATTAGGGTGGCATGTGGGGCCCGATGTCCGAGTGGTTTGTATCACAGGCCATAACATAGCACTTTTGCACTTCAATTAACTAGCACTTTTGCCACTCTATTAGGGCTCCGTAGTGAGCCATGGCAGCCGATACAAGTCATTCCTCTATTCTACTATAGAACTCTTTGCTTAAATTTCATTCCTACTAGTTTGTCGTCACTTGACTGTGGTTTTAAATACGACGCCCTCCACCAATAGCCCTCGTGTAGCCCTAGTGTGACTAATAATTGAAACCTAACCTACTAGTTTGTACATTATCATTACTATTTTATCCTCGTTAGAGATCCCAGTCGAAAAGCGCCTGCCTTGGGTACTAAAAGTTCGAGTCCAGGTATTGCCTAAATAAATTTCGACTTGTAAGCGGTTTGTGTGGGCAAAAGGTCCGATGAAAATTACCCAGTGTAGATTGAGTTCACGTAAAATATGTTATAAAGTCCCAACTCCGTGTATGATTTAGCCCTAAAAAGTTACGTTGACAGTTTATTCGGATGTCAGCTCGCCAGTTGAGTATAGGTTTATTCCCTGTAAAATTAACATTTCAGTAGTGTAAGTCACGAGTGTGAAATGACTATCACAACCTTTAAAGTTAAATGAAAACGAATTTATCGGAATAGCTAATCTATACTTATTAAAACCAAATAATGTAACATGCTTTATTGAATTTGATTTATTTTTCAAATTTAAGCTTGTAAGCTTCTCTTCAATTGTAACTTACACTACAGTTTCTTGGAATTGGCCCATAGTTATAAGTTATGACGCCCGCAACCATCGTTTAGCTCTAGCACGACGATATTTCAACTAGGATGTCCTTTAATTTCGCCTCTAAGGATGAAAATAAGTGTTAAGGAATAAACATTCCTTTTACTTGATACCTTTTTCTTTACTATTTTGTTCTTCTTAAAGCAAATTTACTTATATCTTAAGATATTTGGACTGATCTGGTGCACTACATCTGGGCAGGTCTGAGCCTTGGCATTGTTAAAATGACTGACGACCTATAAACGGTCTGTGTAGCCAAACTGTACACTGTTAAAAAAATCACAGTAAAATTACGGGCTTGGGACGGCAACAAAGTTTCCAACCATGCACCGTTAAAATACACTCATGCCCATAATTTCCTGCAGACCGTAATTTAACGAGCCAAAGTAATACAGTGACAACTGTGAAATTACGGTCCTTAAACGTAACATTACAGTATGCCTAATTACTATTTAAGCGTAATTAAACGACCATGGACCGTAAATTGACAGCCATAATAACGGTATCAAGCGTATAACTGCAGTCCTTGAATGTAAATATATGGTCTAACTGATTACGGTTTAACCGCAAATTGATAGTGTGTAATTGTATATATCTGACCGTTTTCTGACGGTCTAGGTAAATTAATTAACGATGTGTTCATAGCATAAAAAATGAAAATACAAAATAGCAATTTCATCAAACATTTAATTTTATTCATTGAAATTACAAGTAGACAATTTTCAAGAATAGTATATTAACTTAAAAAATAGTACATTAGCACACATGAATAATACAGGGGAAAAAACCCTTCATAGCATAGGATTCTGTCTACAACAGGCCTCTGGCAGTTTTAGCAAATCATCGCCTAACCTGGTGTAAGGAAATCCGTTTCTTACTTGGTTCTTCTCTCCCAGCAACCCCAGTTCACGCGAGACACAAGTCCCACGTTTGTACCAAGAGAGAAACTGATTTCTTATCACCAATGTCTGCAAGCAGACCAAATTATGGGAAGATTCCTAAGCAAATCAAGGTTTTCTTCCCCTCGACTCTTCACATATTAAATTATAAAATAAATTTAACTAAAAAACAAACATCAAAGTATTACACTCGCAAGACGTATAGCATGGAAATAAATCGAAAAAATCCACACACATTTATAAAATATTTAATTATTTTAATCAGTTAAATAAATATTTGAATTTTAAATGTAAATTAATAAAACATCTGAAGAATTATAAGAACTAAAATTTTTACTAAAGTCCTACACCCTGTAAATTATTTATATTTTAGTAGCATTTACAAAGATATAAACAAGTTGTTATTTAATTATTCAAATTTTAAAGTCTTTTTCTATTACAAACTCATGTGAATTCATCAGATCAGTCCCTGATTTATGGAAATTCTATGCTTTTGTGTAAAACAACACAATGTCAAATGGAATGACAAGAATGAGAATGGAATGAGCATTTAAAATAGTAAATTTATATATCATCTAGATTTGTAAAGTATGTTTGCTGTTTAAAAGTCACACTATTTGTGTAAAAAAATATCAAATTCTAAATATGCTTATCGTAAAACTTTTTTCAAGTCAATTCTAAAATTTGGATCAAAAAAGGGTAAAACTCAAGCAGTTCCTTATGGTGATAAAACTTATTTACAAAATATGTTCAGGTGTTTCATGACTAGCTCCACTCCAAAATGAATGTTGATAAAAGATTAGTTCAATGTCACTGCATATCCAGTTTTGAAACTATAATAGAAATATATTTTATTTTTACCAAAGTGCATATCATAGAAGATTATGAAAGCAAGACACTTAAAGGGGGAGTCCATAAATTATTGTTATTTGCTTGCAGTGATTTGTTTTGGGTTCAGCATAATAGTATCAACAAATCTCATGTGAGTGTCAAGCCATGAAATATAACCAAGAGAAGAGTGATGGGGGAGGGACAATATCGCCAAAGTCGTCTAACGTAAAATATGGACGCCCCTAAGCTATCGAATCCCTTCAAACACACAACCTGCATTAATAGAATTATCTATTTCATTGTGACTCTCCAAGTTTCATAGCTCAAACAAATACGCGGGTACATGGGAAAAACCGAATAATTTTGTAGAGAATTTTTCTTAGCAGGCCGCTTAGGCGATGATAGCGAGTGATCGCTTAAACTTGTGTAAGGAAATCAGTTAATACCACAGAGATCATAGTTAAAGTAATAGAGTGGCAGATCACGTGATCTCCAATGCTAACGACAGACGGGACGCGCAAGGAGCTCCCACAAGAGCCCCAATGAATCCAGTGTTGTTGGTCACGTGATCTGCCACTCTAATACTTTAACTACCTTCTCTGTGGTTCCTAGCAACCAAGATTCAGGCGATTGACGATCCCGGCGCTTAGATTAAGCAACGAAGAAAGAGAGAAACCAGTTTTCTGCCGCCAATGTCCGCCAAGCAGACAATTGTGGGCGTCCGCCTAATAAATCAATCGGTTCTTCCTGCGTACTCTTCAAATATGAAAATTACAGTTTTGACATTTTTAATAAATGTTATATTCAGTCAATTTATTTTTTAAAAAGAATTTTCTGAAATGTTGAGTTACAATTACTTATAACATCTTTGGAGGACTATTCTAAGTGGTTTCAATTTTTTGGGTCTATGTTTCAAACCTTCACAAAAAGAACTTGAAACCTAACTTTTATTCCAGACATCAACATTTTGGCCACTCTTTATTTCTTGCCAATAGTCATAGCCAAATTCAATATTGTTTATAAAAGATACATTATAAAAATAAAAATAGACCACCCTACCTTTTGTTTGATTAGCCCAGTCGATGATCGGAACCAGACATCGAACTAACTTCTCCAATACCAGTCTTTCGATTTCTACTTCCTGCGAGTGAGACTTCTCTGCTTCACTTGCATTAGCCACTAGGCATTCCAGGACAATCTGTAAATCAGATAAAAAAAAGCCTTCAGAACAGTGGTTGGTTTAGGGTTATGGTTAATAGTTCATTATGACACACAGCCTACAAGGTTTTCACCCAATTACTTTCACCCAAGACTTGAGATAGTACAGTTTACAACCAAGTCTTACTCAGGAATCGAACCTAGACTCCCAGTTCTACAGTCCAGGAGCTATAACCGAGTATGAATATTGGGTATCATTTATCATACATTTTTGGCTGTTCAGGCTGCTGTATACGTTGGCAGTTATTTTGAGGATGCATGGACCTGAACCTGATACCTTCTGCATGCAAGGCAAATGTCTTAACTGATTACGAATGACCTGGTATGATTTTACTGCACTATGTCTTAATTAGAACAGAACCTTCATAGCTGTTTCAAACAACTCTAGGCCAGAAGCACTCTCAGATATTGACTGAGGGTACCTCAACTGAAGTTAATAACTCCAGTGAAAAATGGTCCATTCATTGTTGTGGTTACTGAAGTTTACCTTCCTATGTAACATGAGCTCAACAACTACTTTTCACAGCATAGCCATACAACAGTGGTTCATAAATGGTAATCAAGATCATAAAAGGAAAAATTTTTTAGCAGGAATTAATATCCAATGGGCGATCTGAAAACAATTTCAGGTGAAATTTTTAGTTTACCTTCCTTTTATCTTGAATTTGAAAGAACAGTATAATAATAAATTAGGCAAACAATAATGAATATTAATTTAATTTGTGAAAGAAATTAGTTAATTTTGGTATTTAAATTACAACTGGAGGCTGTGTTTGGGGATTTTTTCCTAGGATGTAAAAATCTCTAGGTGGCAATTACTGTTGCAAACATATTTGCTTTTCTATAAGAATTTCAGTAAGTATTTAATAGAAAAGCAAGCTATTTTATTTCTCTTAGAGTTTCTTGTCGCCCCTGGAGTGCCAACTAATTCTCTGGTGAACTCATTTTTACGAGTCCAAGGCATTACCCCAAATCTATGTCAACAACATAATTATTTCATACCTCTTCAACTCCTTGTTAGCACAGACGGCTTGTTGTTGAGATGTCCAAAGAGAAGTTTGCTGTTGGATCCTGACTTTGCAGCATCTGCCAGGTGCAATCAGAAAGTTTTGAGCAATCAATGCACTTGCAGATGTTAGTACACAGGATCTTGCCCTAAATATAACGAGATAAGTTAAAGGTTAGGTTGAATTATCCTCGGAGTAGACAGAATTCAAAATTGAAGGTCGCTAGTCGCAAAATGCGAATGAATCCTCCAATAATGCAACAGCAAACTAAAATAAATCTCAGTTAATGTAAAAAGTTTATCAAAATCCTCAATTCAATTTTTTTATTTCTGGTTACGAAAAATCTCACCATAATTTTTCTTAAAATTGCTAATGTTCACCTATCCTAAATTAGTCCACCGCTGTACTATGACTGCTCTAGTTCACCGGTCTTGTGTCTTAAACTCTCTATGAAAACAAATAAAATTCTGCAGTGCTGAAATTCCATAACTTTGATTATATATATATACAAAATGATTAGAAATTGGAAAACCCTGGCCATGGTGAACTGTCAAACTTGCAATGATCGTAAATTTTAAAATTCAGACAATTAAAAAATTTAGAAACTTCCACAATCCTAAAAAGTAATTCTTTAAAAGGCACTCTGGTAATGCTATTAACACAAAACTCAAAAATATTAAAACTTTTCTGTTAAGCGCTATAGACTTTGGAATTTGTGGATAAATAAACAAAAATATAAATTTATTAAAAATAAAAAAAAATGCTCTTAGATACTGTGCATTAATGTTTTGTGTGATAGTCATACATAAGTACATTTTGGAAATTTTTTTAGATACTGAATGAATAAGAGAAAAATGCTTTACACTGTACCTGTTAGTGTCCTTCTCACCTTCTTTGCTGTTTGGGCGTCTCATGGAAGCATCCAATTGATGAGCCGGATGATCATACTTTAAATCTTCCGGGTCTCTTGGACCTGCTGTAGGCTTTCATTCACCAGGGAGATGAAAAACAACAATAATTCTAAATATATACATTTGTTTAGAATAATCTAATAATTACTTCTGTTAAAAATATAATATTAGGGCGACAATAAATTTTGATGAATATTTACAATTAGCAGTAATTTAAAATAAATATGTTAAGGAAACCATAAAATCAACTGTGAATTGCATTTACCAAGAATTGTGTTTGTCCGTTGCTGTCAAAAATAATCTTATTAAAAAATAATTTAATTTGTTTGTAAGAGTTTCCAAGCAATAAGGGTCATAAACATGCTTTGCTTTGCGTTAAAAAAAATTCTAGCCGCTATAGGTCTTTTTTTAATTGCTGAAAAAATTATTTTTTACAAAATAATTCAAAAGAATAACAAATAATTCAAGTATAAAAATGTACTCAATTATTGAAATCTGATAATTTTGTTAAATTAAAATTTTGTACTTAAATTTAACTTGTTGTGCTTTACAAACACATTTGCATAAAAAAATTGATTTTGACCTAGAATGTTTACAAAACAATAAATTATATTTAAAAACAACTGTAATAAAATTCATTTAAATCTGAAAAAAAAAAAACACATAAGGCACTCAACAAAAAAAAAAAAAAAGAATTTGGGAAATTGAAGATACGTTTCCACTTTTCCCAGAACAGCACATCCTCTTCAGAAAATTTAATTCGTAAAAATAAAGGAAAATTATATTTTCAAAATATATTAAAATATCAAAAGATGTTAGCTATATTGTGAATCTATGTCACATGCGCGAAATATGAGAAAAAAAAAACAATCACATTTTAAAATACACTTCATAATGCTAGCTTGAATGATATTTCAATGAGCAAAACTTTCACTCGAGCAAAATATTGCCTTAGCCTTTTTCAACTTTTAGAATTTACATTGTAATAAGTCAGAAATAATATGGTTACCGATGTTCTAGCAACTGTTGAATTTTAAAACTTATCAAACTATACAAATAAAAATCAGATTAAACTATTAAAAACTTGGAACGATGTTAACATTAAATTGTAATCTGCACAAGCGAATTCATTTCTACACCAAGACATCAGCTATCTTCAAGGACAGACACTTTCTTACTTAATTTATATTTTTAAACTGAATTTTATAATCATTGAAATTTTACAAATATTATAAATATTTAATAGCGATAGCTGCTAAAAAGAAAATATTATGCGAAAATCTCAGTAAAACAAGTTGTAACATATTCGAATAAGTAATTGTATTCGTTTTAGAATGATAGTTGCTGTTGGGGAACGTGGTTGACTGCTAAACTTCATAGATACAAAACAAAAAAGGGGCAATTTTTACAGAATCGTTAATATTTAAAATGATGACACATTCAACGAAAGAAACAATAACATTTTACTTACTTTTAATTAGCATTCTGAACCATGCAGCATGCAGCTTCGTTTTCCTTCCTCAATTGTTTGTTTTGGTTTTAGCGGGATGAAAAACATCACGGTTGCAGTTTACGTGTGACGTCATTCTGAAAATGAAGGGATTTTCCCCTGCCGGATGTAAATTTACGGTGGTGTGCAGTAATTTTGCTAACAGATGGGCTGAAACTGTAAAAATACGGGGGTTGCCCTTATTTTCTAACTGTTTAAGGAATATGGCCGTTTATTTAGTGTGTCAGACCGTATTTCATCAAATACGGCCAATGCCCGTAAAAATTGAAGGGCAAATGACCGTAAATTTACAGGTTTTTTTTACAGTGTAGGACGAGAAATACTCAATGTAGAGGGAGTTTCACGTAAAATATTCGATTAAGTCCCGAAGTAGGGTGTCGATTTTAACGTTGTGTTGGGCGTCTACTCATCAAATGTGTATTTCTAATTTATGACGTCCGTCACTAATAGCCACCGTATAGCTCTAGTGTGACTGTAATTCAACTAAACCATACCTCAATTGAGCCTTTAAGTATGAAAATAAATGTATGTTAATGCATAATCATTTGTATTTTCTACCTTCTCGTTAAAAATTTTATTTTCCTTAAACCAAATATTTTTATCTTACGATCTTTTGACTGATCTAGCGTACTACATTGTTCTCTTTCATCACTCTTTGATTTTTAACTGCTTTCACTCCGGGTCATACTCTCAAAGCAGAGTTAAAATCACTGTTTGAAAACATACACGCTGTAGGGCGATGTAATTTTCACATTCAATCCACCTTTCTCCTGTAAAAGAACTTCTTGTATCTCAACTACTTGACGAAAAATAGAGGGTACTGTAATGCACTTGGGTCACTTCTCCGAACAGCATGGCACATAATTTAGCCCTAACCAAATAGAAGGGCCTTTAATAATATCGCATTCCCTTGAGAACAGAAACTGTAACTCGTTGTTTAACTGAATTATGTTTTGTAGGTTTCAAGAGCGTATTATGTTGCCATTCTTTTTTCAGAATTTAATTTACTTTTATGGTGGATATACATTGTTCCAAACAAGTCACGCAATGTATACGAAAAGCAGGACGCAATTATAATTTATTGCTTTTTATTTGTAATTACTTTGTAAATATATATTTTGTATTAAAGTTATGAATAAGCTTTTTGTTTTATTATAACGAAGATTAATATTTTTTCCATTCTGTTTGGAATTGCCCATGATTAACTAAACCATAAAACTACTTTGGATGAAATGTAATTGCTTTTATAACATTTTTAGGTTAAACTCTGTAGTCGTTATTGCATTTTAAAAGCTTTATATAAAAGGAAATTATGCTTTGAATATGCTAGTACTTGCTCTAGATCTAAAGGATTACAATTCCTCCTACGTTATTCATAGAAACGATTCCAGATCGGATTATTTTAATATTACAATTCACATTAAAATTAAATTTGAATATTTCCTTAAGTCAATATACTTGTAATTGAAATGAGATTGCCTAGCGGAATGGTTAATTCTGCGCTATTCAGCTTATATGTACACATTTGAATATTTTTCAAGTTTATGCGTTATTAATTTCAAAACTTAAGTACTACTACAGGCTAAATGGTTATAATACCTTCCACTATTTAAGTTGTAAACGTACTGTGTAAGTTAAATTTAATAGTTTTACTTAAGTATGGTTAATGCAGCAAGTCAATAAATTGAAGACTGAGCTAGTTTTAGAATTAAAGGGTTTCACGTCTGCCTATCTACACTCCTAAAACGAACGAGCGATTTTAACTCAGTCTGAGTTAATTTCACTCCTCCAGTCTGGAAAATGCACTTAAACGGAAGGAGTGGATTCTTTGTGTGTTAAACCTCCGACAGGATCACTCCAAACGAGTGATTTTGACTCAGTCTGAGTTAATATTCAATTCTTTCCACTGTCGAAAATGCGCTTCTCCAACTGGCGTGGATTTCACTCTTTTGTTTTAAGAGTGTAACAGACAAGATTATATTGCAGTAGATGTTTCTATTTCCCCCAATTACCAAGCTAACATGGGAACAGCATATTTTGACCCTTTAAATGTGCTCCCGCGACATAGTTTGTACATGCATGCTCTACATTAGCCATAAACAGAAAATCCTTTGAACCGTTTGTAAGCCAAAGTTATCACTGTGTCTCCTCTAATATTAGACACAACTTCCAGATGATATCTGTACGGTATTTAAGAAAGCGGCCAGAAAGTGTCTTCACACCCACCAATGTTTCTCCTCCAAACGATAAAAAGGATACGGATTTGGGGGGGGAGGAAAGAAGAATGAAAGAACCTATTCCACCCCACCTTTTTCCTTTACAGCCCTCAGAATAAAATAAAAAGTGGCGAAGAGAGAGTCTTATATTTAAAAGCAGAAAGGATTGAAGGGCAAGAGAAAAATAAGAACAAAAAATCCGGAGAAGAAAGAATGGGAGAGTAGTTTCTATTCGGGAAGGGGGGGGGGGGGAGGCGATGAAAAATCCTAGAAAACCGGGAAAAACTGGAGAAGGCTCTGGGTAGGTCTTGTCAATCGATTTATCGAGAGTACAAACAGGGAGAAAAAAATTAAGGATGGGTATTTCCGTTCATTTTCTTGGGCAGTTGCCTTGTGTTTCAAGTGCTGTTTAGAGTAGAGTTTAAATTATATCCGAATTCTGACTATATACTGTTAAAAAAGTTAGTGCAGATTGCACCGGAATACCGGAACTTTCTAGATGCCACCACTATTTGAAGCGTAGATGCGCCACTTTGGAAATGTGTCAGAGCTATGGTTTCATCGCAAAATTGTTAAATTCATACTTCAGGTAGTATGGCAGCTAGAAAGTTCCAGGATTCCAGTGAAATCTTGCACCAAATATTTAAGTGTGCTTTGTCCAATGGTACCATTTAGGTCCTTCTATTCATCCATCCGAACGCTTATCATGCTAAAAAGCTTTAAATCCTATTTGTGGCATCGATGTATTTTGTAGCAGTCAGTTATTAAATTTTAGGTCCCTGTTTTAATATGCTATCTTGTAAAAAATAATAGACTGTATTGTTTTTCAAGCAAGCAATATAATGAATTATATTTTGATGTCCATATTGCATTTGAAAATTTTATGAGTGAAGTTTTTATTTCTATGGTCCATGATAACTTCGATAAAGGTTTTTTTATGAACTAATCGAGTTATTTTTTACTCCTTTATGTCAATCACTAGAATTAGTTAATACTGAACTCAAACTTATTCCTGTTCTTATCTGAGTTTGAGCTCGGTTAGTATGATCTTAGGAGTTGGGTTTTTACGAGCTGTTCATAATCAAACTCAATTTAATACCAACATCGTATGCGTTCGATGTTAGTCACTTCAAACTAGTTAAAGAAATAGTAAGTTCAAAACCCAAAGTGATATTCTTTCGCATCATCTTTGAAGGTTAAAAAAAAGGCACAGGGATAAAAAGGCGTTTTAGTTAGAGTTGGAAGAAGTGCGAAAAAGGCCCTTTTATAACGCGGGAGCTGAAAAGCGGCCGCCATTTGACGAGTTGGGTTAGAACAGATCTAACCAACAGTTTTAACACTATTTTAGAACCTACCGCTGCAATATACCTATAGTAGGTCTATCTAGAATGCGAGAGCATTTTCCTCTCCCAACCCCGCTTGTGGTTTCTGCGAAATGGTGTGAGTTTCGGTTCCCTCCCATCCTACTTGGGTTTGAACTGTTCGGATTGTTAACCTTACAACAGAACCCAAGCTCGTTAGGTTTAGGAAAGCGATGCCTCCCCCGTTTCCTAGAAAACAAGGCGAAGGGATGGGGGAGGAAAGTCTTTTCGAGGCTTGTATAGTAAATAGAACGACTATATCTACACGCTATTGGCAATGGACATCGCTATTTTGAACAGCTGTCTAGTGACGAGGCTGACACCTAAGCGGACACTTGATAGCAACAAGCATTATTATTTTTAAAGCTAATAACCATAACAGTTTAAAAAACAACTTGTAAAACGCAAATAAAATGTAAATTTTTCATAAAAGGCATACTGCCATTTTGGGACGAAAACGAAGTGCATAAAAATGATGAATGATAAACATAAATTGCTAACGCGTTACTGCAAAAACAATTTAAAACCAATGTTGCAGAATAAGAAAAACTAAAGAACAAAATAATTAAATAATTGTAGTCAGGCAGAACTATAGAAAAATGATTTAATTTGTTTTACCTTTTTATATAGCCTTTTGCGACCTGGCGTCCCCATTTGGGGACATTCTTTAAAACCTCCCCACAAACAATTAACACGTTAATTAGTTCCGAAATTGACCTGTTATGATAGATCCAAATATCAGTGGTCAGCCTTTGATTTCAGGTATCGGTCATTTATTTCTATAAAAAAAGTTGAACGTGGGTCAATACGATACAAATAAAAAAAAATATTAGAATTTTTTTATAGTTTAAAAAAATATTTTTTTTAATGCAAAATGCCTTTAAAATTAACTATATTAAAATAATCTGTTAACTACAAATAAGTGATACCGCATTTTTTGTTGCATTTACAGCACAAAAATATATGTATTTTTAGAGTTTAAGGCGTGTCTCTAAGTAACTATTAAACATAATTTTTTTTCTACAAATTTATTTGCAAAACATACTTTTTAGCATATATTTGCATGAAAAGAATGTTTATATTAAAACTATACATGTAGGATTTTGCTAGGGTCTAACATTAAGGCAAACTATTTTACGACAAAAAGTGCAAGATACACAACTTTCAAACCAACCCATTGATTTGACGTGTTGGTTTTAACTCTGGCGGCTTTTGTTTGTTTGTTTATGTTTGGAGTTACGGGAAGTTTTTAAAAGGCCTTGTTTAAAAAAACGGGAATGAAAGGTTTTTGTGTGTGTATTTGGGATGATCGGGAATGCTGGATTCGGGAGATTTGGTGTGGTCGGAGAGTTAAATTTTTTTGTTTATTTTTGTTCCTTTTGGTAAAAGCTTCGGAACTTAAAAAGGCAGATAGGCAGAGTTCAGGAAATTGAACGCGATTGTACAGCCCTTTATATTGGTTTTATAAAGAGTTGGTATTAAATCCATGTTATTAAAGTTTTTAATACAATAGCTCTAGCTCAAAAATAAAAAATGAATTTTTAGGAATGAATGATGTATTAATAATACATTTAGGATAAATTACGGCAATACATTAAAATAAATATTTTAACTTACTTTGTTGTTGCCTTAATACAGATATTACGAATTTCAGACTTCTGTTTGTCACTAAATTTTTTTAATGAATTTTAAGTGCGGAGATTTCTTAATAATGGCAATGTACGACTTCTTAACCATTTGACGATTCAAATGTAATAATGCCTTAATTTTAAAGACTAGGTGGTCACGAAATTTTTATTGAAATTATATTCAATTCTAATTCAATTATTGATATTTGCTCTTTTACTGCAATGTGTATTCAATATGTTTGGACTAACTAATTGTAGACAATTATTCACAAAATATAGTATTGCAGAAAACGATTCACACCATATATTTTTTTTAAAATTACATTGAACTATATTAACTGAATATCAATTAAAAAATTTAAGTCTTTAATGCGTATGTTTTGCTTTGGATATTATAACCATGCGAAAACAGTCGGATGGCCATAAAAAAAAACCAGCCATTTTATTTTTTTGCTGCGTCATGACATGTAAAGTACGGGCATAGCTAAAATAAATGCCGATCGTAAACGGCTTGTGTAACCAAATGTCGACGAATATACATCTTGTGTAGAGGGAGTTTACGTTAAATACGAGTTCAGATGCCACGTATGATGTCACCCTTAAAAAATGCACAGGAAGCTTACTCGGGTGTCGGCTCGTCCCTGGACAGTGACTTTAAATTACGACGTCCGTCATCAACAGCCCTCGTGTAGCTCTAGCGGGACGATAATTCAACCCAACTCCATCGTTAGCATGGCCATTGTACGGATCTTGTTCAACGCGTTTACAAGCACCCGTTCTTGCAACGCGGAGATAAAATAAAATGCAACCGATCCGCGTCAAATCGCTGAACTGCGATAAGAGCAGCAAGAAGAGGAAAAATCCCAATCGATAGAATCCAAAGCAGGAAAAGTAGGATGTAGGAAGGCTAGAGAGTGTTGTTGGCTCGATTTTAAGTGAAGCCTTCTGCTGTATTTGATTCTTAAGTTTTCTTTAAACCCAATACTAATATTTTTTTATCCCGAAATAATATATTTGTATCCTTAATATATATTAAGGGAAAAATACAGAAAAATAAAATAACTGCATTGGAATTTAAAAACCAACTGCAAAATTCCAATTTTGATAACAATGACTAGGAAACTACTAAATATATTTTAAAATAGCCCTCTTGAACCATAATTTTTTTTCAAAACAATTTATTTGTATTTAGTACTAATATTATTATTACTGTAAATACTGCCAAAGGCGTAATTTCACAACGATTAATAACTTCACTCATTAATTTTGAATACATTTTTACTACTGTCATCTATGAGGGTTATTAAACTAAAACTTTAAAATGGATTGTTAGAAAAATACAAATTTGTCGAGATTGAGCTCTACTTTAATTGAATAAAATAGGATTGTTACTTGTTGCCATTAGGCAACAGAATGCATTAGGGGGTTAAAGAGATCCCATAGACTAGGGAATGGGAAATGTATTTGATTTCCAAGGAAACTCAAAAACAGCTATTTTGTTTTACGATTGTTCATATGCAGTTTTAAAATGTTTGTCAATGTCATATGATCTTGCGTAAATATGCGTTCCAAATTCATGTGATGAGGGTGACAACTATGCTAAATAAAACAATGCTATGTCAAACAACGGAAAACCACAACCCTTTCGCGATCTTTTAACTATTTGTCTTAACCCTTTCAGTCTTGATGACAATTTGGCATTATCATTTTAATTTTTTCTGATCGCCATTTATGATATCCAACTGTACATAATTTGATTCTTCAAATGTTTTCTATTGGAACATATTTTTTATTAATCTCAATGGATGTCAGCCCTATTTTTTTTAAAAAAAATTATGGTAATTGAAATTTTTTAAACTTATGGTTTACTGAAAGGGTTAAATTCTTATTGAAATTGCTTATAGAAGCAAACCTACTCGTGTTGCAGGATAAATGTAAATAAGTTTACAATAAGCAAGGGCTAAACATTGTCTAGCAACTAGTAGCTAAAAACTGTTATAAAACGGTTTAGAAAAAGAGGATACTTTTAACTTGTTTCTCATAAAATTTAACTGAATCAATCGCCAAACGATTACATGGGCTTACTTTTAAAACTACTCACAGCTTCATTTCCGACATCGAAAACATCACAAGGGATTTTGCCTAACCACCTGTACCATCCTCTTACCTCCACGGGCGAGGAATAAAGATTTTCTAATCGAATCTTCTTTTAAGAAAAGAACGTATCCAAGATTTCGGAACGGATTCTCGTTTTATTTTTCTTATCCGCGTCGTAAAACGCTTCAAATAGGAGGGATGGCAAGATCGTGGATAATCGGTGCGGGATAAGGTTTTTTACTTTACGGTAGCAAAGAGATAAGAGACGGGCGTAAAAATGCCCCAATCGTGCTGTATCTCTCGGGTCGTTAAACGTTGTAACTTTTTAAAAAAAACCGAGAATTTCCTTTCAGGTTTGTATATATTGGCGCGGTTGTTTGGTGAGAGGGGTGGTGTAGTTATGATTGGGCTAGCGTCGGGCTACAGCTATTTGTAATTTTTGAGCAGCGGTAAAGTTACCAGGTTGATGCTTAAGGGTCATAGGAGTCTTAAAAATGTGCAAAGAAGGTACTGCAAGGCATAGTTTGATCTTTCATGTAATTTTTTAACTACTCAATATAAGTATAATTTTTTATATGTAATTCTATAAGGATTCATTTAATATAAAACAAATTTTAAAAATAATGAAACTTCAACCAAAACTAAAATAAATGATATTAAACATAAAGCTATTTGAACACATTGGGATTAGGCTTGCGCGGCAAATTTTGAGGTCAAAATTGAAAAAATGACTAAGAAAATGACTTTATATTGTACAAATATGTACAAAGACTTATACCTAAATTCTAAGCTAAATTTTAATTTAGAAATTATTTGAAGAGTTTTTTTCTAAAAAAATTAATAAAAATTTTAAAATTTTGATTTTAAATTTTGTTTAAAATAATTTCTAATTAAAATTGAGCTGAGAATTTACGTATAAGTCTTTGTACATATTTGTACATATTTGTACAATATAAAGTCATTTTCTTGGTCATTTTTTCAATTGTGACCTCAAAATTTGCTCAAACCTAATCCCAATGTGTTCAAATAGCTTTATGTTTAATATCATTTATTTTAGTTTTGACTAAAGTTTCATAAATTTTAAAATTTGTTTTATATTAAATAAATCTAATAGAATTACATAAAAAAAAGTTAAACATATATATTGAGTAGTTAAACAATTACATGAAAGATCAAATTATACTTTGTAGTACCTTCTTTGCACATTTTTAAGACTCCTATGACCCCTTAAACAAACAATACTCCTCATTATACCGGCGCATCAGGATATTGAACAAGGACTTGGATCTAACTTGAACAGCAATTTCTGGATACAAAATTCTGTTTGTTTTTAGATGTCCTTCATATCAGTATTGATATTTCCTTTTAACAAAAAGTATTAACTTATACTAATACAATAGGTATTAAGAACAAAATTGAGAAAACCAATTGTATTGTTGACGCTAAGAGAATTTGAAATTAGTTTTTTTCCTCCTATTTCCTGTATTTCCAGCCAACTTTCAGATCATTTTACAGTAAAAAGCTCAGCCTTAAACATTCAGGTTCCTTAATGAATATATTAGAATTGCGGGATATTAAATGCAAGCAAAAACGATATTCCAGCAGTAACACTTTCAAAACGTTATTTTTTTTTGCTGTGTAACGCTATAGAAACAACATTATCGAATCTTTAGTTCTTGATGCCTTTAGGCGCAACGCGCAGCGAAAGTGTTAACTATTTAACTTGACTCAGTTAAACACAGATTTACTTTTCAGATAACTCAGCTTCAATCGATGGTACATTTTCTCCTGAGCTGAATTTTTTTCGGAAATAATTCTGTATTAAATTAAAAAAAGATTAAAGAGGGTTTCTCAATCGTTAAAAAAAATAACTAAAAACAGCAATGGAAGCAAAAATTTTATTTAAAAAAATCTAGGGAAAGAGACATTATTCAGTGGGGGAAAAAAAAAACTTTTAAAAGTAATTTTTGAGTGATGAATATTTTTGTTAAGTTTTCCTAATCTAAAATGCCGCGTTGGTTTGAAAAAGTACAAAACTCATTTCACACGTTGCGGTTTCCGTAATTTTTTCCGTACATACGGAATTCCGTTGTTGCGTTTGAAATAATTGACTACTCTCTTAAAACAAGAGTGAAATTCACTCCATTTGGAAAAGTGCATTTTCGACACTGGAAAGGAGGGAATATTAACTCAGACTGAGTTAAAATCACTCGTTCGGAGTGATCCTGTCGGAGGTTTAACACACACAAAGGATCCACTCCAAAAGGAGAAGTGCATTTTCCAGACTGGAGGAGTGAAAATTAATCAAACTGAGTTAAAATCGCTCGTTTTTAAGATTGTAGATACTTATTTTCAAGATTTTATACAAAACTCCATTTTCGTCAGAAATATCACTTCTCAACTTCATCAAACCAACTTAAAAAAAAAAGATGGCGTCATTTTTATTAATTTCGTCATCCTTAACGAGGCGTTTGTCAAAAGACGTCGGCGCGTCCATTAGACTTCCAAACTCGTCAACCAATATTGAGACGAGTGAATTTCACTCCGTCCTTAGTTATTGGTCATCCATCATTCTCGCGGCATGTGCTGATGAAGTTTCGTCCATGCCTAAGTAGTTTTGGGCTAACCTCAAGGATGTTTTGTCTTATGGGTAAATACACGATTGATTGAGTGGAGGGCTAAGCACATATACCGACAAGATAGAATAATTATATAATGTTGGTTTGTAGTTAGTCCGACTTTAATTACTTTTGGACTATGAAATCATAATTACAGGACATATTATAACTTAAACACGCACAAATTCTTATTTTTAGCCCTTACTAAACTTAATAACTTAAATTACCTTTTCACATATCCCTTAATATCCCTTAGTACCTTTAACATCCTAACCGGACCCTGTCGTCAACAAACAGTCGCCTAAATCAATCGTTCCCTCAGAACTTTTCTGAGTCATCCGCCTACATATATACTTTTTTAAAATCTTTCTTGCAAAAAAATCTTGACTTCTGATTCTTCAGTCAGGGAGAGCTGGTCATTTCTCGCTATTTTTGTGGACACTCTCGTCGACTTCAGACGATAACTCATATCATCTCTCGATGCTTAACTGATTCAATGAAAGACTTAAGTCGACAGGGAAGCTTAGATAGAATTATTTTACATACATGTATTTTATTTTATTTCTTTTACGTTGTTTTTGTTTGAAAACAATAGAAAAAGAAAATGCTATTTGAACTATTTTTATAGCTTTATAGTTCAACAACAAACTAAACAGGGTACTGCTAAATGCAGTACGCCTGGTCACCCTTCACTTACGTAATACATTAATTACCTAATATTTCATATCATGATGGGAATTTGAAAATTCGAAATGGAGATTTGGTATTCCTACACGTTTTGGGTGGTGCTGATTTTAAAAGTATTGTTTTGAATATTATTTGGTGATATTATCTTTAGATAATATAAAATTGTAATTATTGGACGCTTGAAAGCCACGTGACTTACGCGGCTTCAGCCAGTCAGAAACGCTGAAAGTAAGTGTGGCGATGTGCTTGTTTTGTGCCGGAGCTGCTTCAGGTTACCCTGTGGCTTTTGTAGATATCGTTGCTTAGCGCTAGAGCTACCCAAGTACTCGTGTGACGTCAAATATGACGTGAAAATAAGGTCATATTTTTATGAATGACGTCAACAAGTAAAGAATCACGAAAAAAATGACGTCAATTTTTTGTCAGTTCAGTTGACGTCCTTTTATGACGCCATTTTCGGCGTCATTTTTTTGTCAGCCAAATGACGTGATGCAAAAGACGCCAAGTAGTTGGTCGCAAAATGACCAAACTGACTAAAGTGACGCCATCGTCAACAAAAGTACGAATATCCGGTGACGTCACTTCTATTTAGCGCGGGATCGTTCAAGGCGCAAGGCGTCGCCAACGCCATTCGCTTCGCCATTTTATTTTGTTATTGTTTGGCGGCTTGGCCGAAGTAAGTTTTCGGGAGACGGTGAAGTAAGTTTGTATTTTCTAACTTTGTTTTCACAATACTTATATTTTTCTAATTAGTTTTTATATATTTTATTGAGTTATTCGTTTCAACAACGTATGCGTTTTGACAAGGCCAACCTGAATGCGTATTTATTAGGCCTATTATACTGTCAAAAATGTATGTGCTAAAAGTCTTAACTCGTGTTTTACAGTGTTAGTGGTAATCTAACTTTACCTTTAGAAGAATTCTCGTATAATAGATTCAAAGAAAAAAATGTTTTGTTTTGAAAACATGCTACTGTATTGTTTACATAATGATTTAGTTAATCACTGAACATTTTATGTGTATAAAAAAAGTCTAGTTACCTTGTTTTAAGTCTAGTAACTTGCTTTATTAAATGGTTAAATGCCACAGAAGTATCTATGTTTGTGTTCTGGACTAATTTTAACATGTGAAGTGAATGGTACCAGTGGACACTGGACAGTTACTGGTAGCAATTAGTACCACTTGCTGGAACTCTGTTAAAAGGGCTAATTTTTACTAAATACAAAAGGGCTAGTAACTATTGCATGGTACAATTTTCTGACGTCTGACGCTATGTATAAGATGTCGTTTCAACGGCTATCCCTAGTGTTATCCTTGTTACTTGACCGTGCTTCAAGGTGACAGGTTTTTTTTTGCCCATAGCTTGTGTAATCAGTGACGGGTGGAATTTTTCAAGTGAACCAATTCAGTACATTTCTCTGCTGCAAACGTAAGGTCAGTTTTAGTAAAGCAAAATTAACTAAACATAGGATACAATTTCATTTTTTTTTTGTTTACAGATTCTTAGTTTTTGAGAAACTGACCTTAAAAATGATTCTCGTGATAATATTAGTTGTAGATTTTGGCTAAATTTTCTAGCTAGGCTTGGAGTAACGTGTTACTCTTGTAAAGGTTGCTGTTTTTTAAGTTACACCGTTGCATTTTAAAAAAGCAGTAAAACTGAACTGAGCAGAGCATAGTTACTTTCAATGATAACAAAGTAATGAAAAATTTCGCTACTTTCCAAAAGCTGCCATGTACTAATTTTGAAATGTAACTCCTTTAAACTAACTTTTCAATTGGAATTAAAAAAAACTTTGTTTTGTTTGTTTAATTTTAGTTCTCTTTGAAGAACAGTTAGGTCAGTGGTTCTCAACCGGTGGGTCGCAATCCACTGGGGGGCAACGAAGGGATCCTAGAGGGGTCGCAAAATGTTTTTTTTTTTAAAATAAAAAATTCATATTTAAGTAATGTTTTATACAATAATTTTACCAACTAGAATGGAAGAAAATAATCAGCACATATTTTACTTATTATCTTGGTTAATTTACATTTCAACTTTTTTATGACATAATCATAACAACACATAATTTTAACAACAACAACACACAATTTTTAACAACAACAACACATAATTTTAATTCTTGTATGGGTTTACGTTGCAACAAGCTAATGAGAAACTTGTGCTTGTTTTGATTTAACAACTTTTTGTATGTTTGGTTTGATTCTTGTCACATGCAAAATCAAGTCATTTTCCAAGTCTAAAGGATTGGTTGGTATACATATTTTCAGACTTGTGTGCTTGGTCAGAGACCCGTTATGAACCTTCGTCAAGTAAGACAGACACAACACTCGCACATACGTGTCAGATGCTGTCATCCGTCTCGCTCCACCTCCGCAATTTAGACATGTCACTGAAGTAGAGGGAAATAGTCTCCATTAACCGGTACCCTTGGGAAACTGGGAAATGACCACCCACAGGACTTTCGAACCCAACAGATTTAACGAGCACGTACTCCGCATATACTCGGTGGATCTTCAGTGACCAGGACTTGATCGCGGGACCTTTCAATCCGGAGATCGAGAAGCCAAGTTTGCAAAGATAGGACATGGCAAAGGGCATGATACTCCTTCAGATACCAAACCATTGTATTCACGCTTTCTCGACAACCAAAATTTATGAATTTCTTTACTTGCGAACTCCAGTTTTAAAATGCTGCCTAATGAAAGTTCCATCAATGTACCATGAAGTAGCAATGGATATGCCATTTAGTGGTGGTGTCATCTGTCATCATTAGTTATTTGTTGTTAATGGTATTTATTGAAAATTGTACTATTGGTAATTTAATTGCTGGGGGGGGGGGGGTAATGTCTTCAAATGAAAAAAAAAAAGCAATTACCCACAAATATAGTTAATAAAGAAAAAGAGTACAATATGTATAGGACGGAGGGGAGGGTTGCGAAATTATTTTGTGGCGTTAGGGGTCGCCACCTCCAAAATGTTGAGAACCACTGAGTTAGGTGATTAAATTATTCAATTATTTTACCCCAAGTTTATTGTAAAAATTTTTAAAAAGGTAGTTATTTACTAAAAGTCAAGTCTAACTTACCCTTCTCCAGAAATTATTCGAAATATCAACAAGTAGTTTGACTTTACAAGTAGCCTTGGTTAAAAAAAAGTAAAGCTAGCTAATTTTAAACTTTTAATCTCTAATGTATGTCTTTTTTTTTCGGAATCATCGACAAGTTCATCGGTCAAGGACGAGAGGAACCTGGCTGGATGGCCTAGCTGGTCGGAAGCAAGAGCTTGCGCACAAGTTGAAACTGAAGACCTTATGTGTCACAGGGCACGAAGAGAACTAAGTAAGTTGTTAAATAAGTATACTCGTTAAATAGTGTAATTTATATGTTGACAAACATGCACCTGATGTTAATTTTTGCCAAATCCTTGAAAAGCTCCATCGATCGGGTCCTAGTTATTTTTTTTTACAAGATGATCCACTACATATTTGCTATCGAATTCATAAATTATTGCTTTTAAAATATGCAGCATGTAAGTTTGTTTTTTCCTCATAAATATATAATTTCTAGTGCCACACATAATGAAAAAACCTAATGGTACTAATAAAAAATGCAACAGCAAACCCAAACACTGTGAATTGCCAAACTTTTACTTTCTTATACACACTCGGTTTTTTTTCTCAAACACAGAACATGGTTAAAGAAAGATTGTTTTTCTCAAATTTTATTCGTTATGAATCTTAGTATATATTTTTTCAATCAATAATTTTGAGGGGTTTTGTGGCAATTAACTAATAATTAACTAATAACTAATAATTGTGTTAATATTTTTGAATTTTATTTAGTTTTTTTTTTGTGTTAGTTGTATAAATGATGCATTATGATTTAAGTTCCTCAAAAAGAAATTTGAGTCCTTAAAAAATTTTGGTATTTATTTTGAAATAATAGTGGGATTTATGTTATATTTAACATTTTTTATTATTATTATCAATTACACTTTATAATTTAAAGTGTGTTTTTGTGTTATTATTACTGATTATTTTTTAACTATATTACTGTATTGTTAAATAAAATACTGAATGTCTGGTCATCCTAGAGATGCTGAAATCAGAGTTTAGCAAAATTTTGGGAATAACGTAGATGTGTGATATTAGGAACATTTTTTAAGGTATTGGTTAAACTATGCGGTATCTCAGAAGTGCATAATTCTTAGTAAGTTAGTAAAACTAGTACACTGCTTAAAACAATAAAAGGAGCAAATGGTTTAAGGTGTCATAATAGTCTTAAAAATGTGCAAAGAAGGTACTACAAAGCATTGTTGGATATCTCATGTAATTTTTTAACTACTCAATATACAAGTATAATTTTTTGTATGTAATTCTACAAGATTTATTTATTATAAAACAAATTTTAAAATTTATGAAACTTTAGCCAAAACTAAAATGAATGATATTAAACATAAAGCTATTTGAACACATTGGGATTAGGCTTGCGTGGCAAATTTTGAGGTCAAAATTGAAAAAATGACCAAGAAAATGACTTTATATTGTACAAATATGTACAAACAAAGACTTATACCTAAATTCTCAGCTCAATTTTAATTAGAAATTATTTTTTTAAAAAATTTATATCAAAATTTAAAAAAAATTATTAATTTTTTTAGAAAAAAGTTCTTAAAATAATTTCTAATTAAAATTGAGCTGAGAATTTCGGTATAAGTCTTTGTACATATTTGTACAATATAAAATCATTTTCTTGGTCATTTTTTAAATTTTACCTCAAAATTTGCCACGCAAGCCTAATCCCAATGTGTTCAAATAGCTTTATGCTTAATATCATTTATTTTAGTTTTGGCTAAAGTTTCATAAATTTTAAAATTTGTTTAAATTAAATAAATCTTGTAGAATTACAATAAAAAAAATTGTACTTATATATTGAGTAGTTAAAAAATTACATGATAGATCAAACTATACTTTGTAGTAGCTTCTTTGCAGATTTTTAAGACTCCTATGACCCCTTAAACTTTTTCACCTGATATGATTCCATTTGAAATCATCAGCTTGCTGTTTTTTCTTACTAACTTAAGCTTGCACTTATTTATCGTAAGAAAGATGGCAGAATCATGTCTTTGGAAGAGTTAAATGACGTTTGTTTTAATTAAATGAAAATATGGAAAACATGGTAAAATAAAATTCACAATGAGGAATTTTATTAAATATATTGACCCTAAATTCTTCATGCTTGCATTTTAAGATGTTTGAAAATGATTTGAACTGAATTTACAATAAAGTTTTGAAACATTATTATTGCTATAATTTATTAAAAAATTATGATTTCAATTTTCCCTCCTTAAAATTTGGTTTAAAAAATTAAGATTTCTTTTTACTCCTGTTTTTTACCATACAATAAAGAGTTGGAATTAAAAGGTTTATTAAAAATACTCAAATAGGAATTGTGGTAAACCATGCATGAAATATAATATTTTATACTGCCAATGACATAAATTTAGTTTATATTTTGGAGGAAAATTCTTCATCTGTTCTTTTCGTTACATAGAATGTCTATTTTTAAGTGTTTTGCAAGAAAAACTTAGGTTTCGTAAAATTAATTTTAGTTATTTTTAAATAAAAAAAAATATTTGATTTAACATTAATGTAACTTCTATCTTGTCAAATAAATTGTTATAATATCTCGTGGGTAAAATGAGTATTTTATTCACTATTTTTTGTATTTTTTATTATATGATTTAAGGCCATTCAAAATTTAAAAAAAAAATAGTGAAGTTCTAAGAGTTGTAATGTGTTAAATGGTTTTTCCCCCCCTAATACTTGATACGTTTTGACTTTTTAACATTGTTAAAAAGAAGTAAAAGTGTTTCATTTTTGTTGACAGTTTTTTTATAGAAGTTAAAAAATGCTTTAAATGCAATGTTTTTTTTTTTAAATATTAAATAAAGGTATTCCAAGATGAATTAATTTTTTATAAAAAGTTATCCTTTTTTTTAATAAAATAAACAACATAGTAAGATGTGAACAATGAAATCAAATTTGCATTATATTTACTCATTTAAGTTAGTATAAATTTAATATCAACTTTAATTCAGATCCTATCATAATCTAAAACAGGGGTTCTGGGTGGTACTCTGGGAAATTTCAGATAGTACATGTGAGTGATGTGGCTACATGATACTATTACTAGCTTCTATAGGCATAAGCAGTCAGCCTGCAAACATAGTACAGGGTTCGTACGCCTCCTGAAAAACTCCTAAATTTTATTTTTAAAGGGCCCTTATATCTCCTAAAAATTGTGTATCATCTCCTGATATTTTGCCCTTTCCTGAATAAAATTAACATGAATCATTTTTCTCCTTTTTCACACGGTTTTCTCTCATACTTTATTCGGATGTCTGCCGGTCGAAAAAGTCATGAAATTAAAACAAGAGTCACGAAAATTTAAAACATTGCCAAAAAAAGGCGATTTCTTCCCCCAAAAGGGAGGTTGGCTTTTACACTGAAGCCTCAAATTTTCCACAACATTCACACCCCTTGTTTCCTTCATTCTCGGTCTAAGTCCCTAGACCAATACAATAATAAACACACACATATTCAAATTTATTTCGCGATATCTCCTGAAGTTACATCGCTGTACTCCTCGACCTTAGAAACTCCTGAATTTCACTATCATAGATATAGTACGAACCCTGATAGTTTTAATTATTTTAAAGATATATCTTTAATTAAATTCTGGATCAGATGTTAAACAGAGTTCCCTTTGAACTCCCTCAAGCATTTTTTATGCCATTTGTTAGGAGTTACTTGTATGAAAGTGGATTTTCTAAACTCTTGTAAATAAACATAGAAGCATAATAAGTGTTGAAGATAAGTTCCACATTACTCCTAATGTTGATGTTTTAATCAAAGGCAAACGGCAATTTTCGCACTAAAGACTATAAAAGTATATTTTGTATGATGATTAAATTTTGCTGAGTTTGCACTAACTTTTTATTTGTATGGTTGTAGACCTATAGGTAATAAATAAAACTGTAATTTAATACCATTTTTTTTTACTTCTCTTATTAAAAGCATGTTATAAATAAACAAGTATCTAACCATTAAATATGAATTTTTCTTGGGAATTTGATTCAAAAAGAGTAAATACTATATGTTTATTAAAATATTAAGATCAGGTGGTAAGCCAAATTTTCTCAAAGTCAAGTGGTACGCATGTGCAAAAAGGTTGCGAACTCCTGATCTAAAACATAAAAATTGGACCATAAATCAAATACTCGACACATTTTCCCTGTTCAATTCCTTGAATATTCATTGAATTTTATGTCAGTCAAGCAGTTAAATAGTATTCTAATATTTTTTATTTATTTTGTGTAATCTATACTTTGCGGTTATAAAAATAAGCTTTTCCATTTTTAAAATGTAACGACAAAGTTATTGAATCTTTTTATGGAAATATAGAAAATATTTAAAAAAAAAAAACGAAATTTATAATCCTTTAAATATTTGATTAGATATATTTTAGATGGGCTAGGTTATTATGTGAAAAAAATTATGCTGGGAATATATATTTACAGTTTTTATAATATATTTACATATTTTTGTCTTTTTCAGTTTCTCCTTGAAAGTCTGTTTATGAAAGCAGTTATGTCTTCAATTGTTTATTTTGTTGTTGTTTTTTTCAAATAAAAATGTTTTGCTTCTAAATGGTTTTGTATTTATTTAAAATATCAAGATTTAAAATTGCCAATCTGTAGTTCTAAATGTTCAGTAAAGTAAAAATAGTAAAGCAAATATAGATATAGCAAAATAGTAATAGCAAGTAAAAATGAATATCATTTTAAAATTCTTAATTATGTACTAAACAGTTTTTGAATTTCAGTTTTCTTTTCTCATCTTATTTATATGCAGTCTCAATCATGGTGTAAAATACAAATTTGTTTAAAATATTTTGGAATATTTTGAAGTTATGAGGGATATCTTTTTCAAAATAATTAAAAGAATTTTTTTAATTAATGACTTATGAATAGAATGTTAACAGTCATTAATTTAGAAATTTCTTTTTAAGGACAATATGTTTTGAAAATGATATATCTCTGTAATTCAAAATATTGCATTATATTTTAAACAGATTTTTGTTTTACACCATGACTGAAATTACATAGAAATAAAAAAAAAATCGCGTTATATAGTCACGTGAAGTTATGTCATTTGATCACGTGAAAATAGCGTCATATGATACCGTAAAATTAACGTCATTTGATCACGTGAAAAGCGCGACATATGGTCACGTAAAATTAACGTCAATTGATCACGTGAAATTCACGTCCACTTTTCCCGTGAAGTTCACGTCCACTTTTCCCGTGAAGTTCACGTCCACTTTTCCCGTGAAATTCACGTCCACTTTTCCCGTGAAATTCACGTCCACCTTTCACGTGAAATTCACGTTATTTGTTAACGAAAAGTTCACGTGATCAGGTCACAAAAGTGTCATTTATTTACGTCAGATTGACGTCATTATTTGACGTCGAATATCACGTCTTCAAAATGGACATTGTCACCAAAAAAATGACGTCAATTTAGGGGCATTTTATGACCAAAAAATCACGTCATATTCGACGTCACACGAGTACTTGGGTACCTGATGCCCTGGAGCAGTCCCACGGAAACTAGCTTATTTTTCAGTTGTTGGCATCGGTCTTGAGTTTCCTGCCACGCATCGTAAAAGCAGCCGAAGCCGATGCATCTTCCCTTTTTCGTCTTGCGCATTCTTCCCACTGGTCGGGACCTTTTAACAAAAATATCTTGGTCTTGCATGTTTATTTGCGGAGCAAACACAGAGGAATTGCGTAGCAATTCACGATGTTTGGCGATCGGTAGCGAGCAGGGGGCTTTTGTCCCCCTACTATATAGAAAGATACGGACTTAACTTTAGTACACGAGTTCCCTACCTATCAGACGTCATTGTTACCTATACAAAAAGCCCTCTTGTTTATATACACAAGAATGAACCAACATGGACCAGTTCCCATATAATAAATTTAATTCAGGATATTTTACCTGATAAACATAAGGACGTCTTGGTCGAACACCAGGCTAGCTTTTGGGGGGATGGGGAGCCCAGTCGGTTAGGCCCTCGCCTAGCATGCGAAAGGTCCCAAGTTCGAATCCGGACATCTTCGAAATAACTGCCCGCATATAAACGGCGCAGCCAAAAATGTCCGACCAATAATACCACGTGTAAGGAATACGACGTCTGTCGCCAATAGCTCTCGTGTAGCTCTAGTGTGACGATAATTCAAAAAACTGAACCTAACCAGGATAACTTTTGGTCGCTAGCCCAATGTTCTAACTTGTTTTATTCGCAAGGAGAGAGGAATGAAACTGCGGCGCGAAGTTGATTGACCAGAACCGGACCTATCCCAAGGGAGAGACTTTAAAACATTACCGGGGTCAATATTTACAGCGTTACAGAGACGTACAATCGGGAAAACTCTATTTTCCCCCAATTTCTTTCTCCCTTGTTATTGATTTCTTTTTTTCCCTAGAAATTTCTTTTCTCGTATCTCCCTTCCCCCTCAAAGGAGGGGGTCGTGTGGTTTCGCCTCCCACAATCCACCCCCTACAAAAATAAAAAAAAAATAAAAAGATCGCCGTAGAGGGCTAAGAACAAAAATTTATGACCCAGAACTTTTTTTAGTCTCCATCCATCAAGTGACCACTTAGAAAAGAAATGAGGCAGCGGGAAGACAAAAAAAATGAAGTTTTTTTTGTGTAATTCATTTTTTTTTGTAGACATAGGAAGGAAAAGAATAAAAGAGGATGGTTGAAAATGTATGAGTGTGTTTAACTCAAGTGGGTTTATTTAGTGGGGACGGAAACTCATTAATATTATTAATAACTTATTTTTTGTTGGGATTATTTGGGATGATTATGATCTTACTTTTTGAAGGGGCTTTGAATGGGGGAGTTGTTTCCAAACCAAAAGGACTTTCTACCTTTTTTTATGGTATAATAGCTGTGGATTTCAGATAACAGCTTAATCTTCAAATATTATAATCTTAAAAAGTGATTAATTTTTACCGAAATATGTTCATTATGATTCTCCAGAAAGAAATTATTGTCATTCAGTATTCCATTCAAAACCTGAAACATGCCCTCCCCATAGTCTTCGTACAGCTCTACTGTGACGTTTATTCAGCGGAAAATCTGACCTTCTAGAGAGCCAAACCACTCGCGGAATATATCGACGGACCTATGGTCATCCGACTAGATCTCATCACTGTTTAACCCTCTAAAATGCATAAAATTTTATTTTCATCCTAAAAATAGATATCTTTATCTTTAATACTCGTACATTATGTGAAAAATACTGAAAAATATTTAACTGCATTAGAATTTAAATAATTTCAATTTTTAAATTTTTTTTCATGCGACAAAAACTAACTACAAAATTCCAATTTTGATAATAATGACCAGAAAACTACTAAATATATTTCAAAATAACCCTTTTTAACTATAGTTTTTCAAAACTATTTATTTGTATTTAGTACTAATATTCGAATACTGTCAAAGACGTAATTTCGCAACAGTTAATAACTTCACTTTTTAATTTTGAATACACTTTTACTACTGTCATCTATGAGGGTTATTATTAACTAAAACTTAAAAATGGAATGTAATAGATGAAAAAAAAAAACCACAGATTTGTCGAGAGGGAGTTCTACTATCTTTATAGAATTATGTTGCTTGTTGCCGAACGGCAACAGTATGCATTAGAGGGTTAATATTTCTCACGATCTAGAAAATGTATCTATTTCATATGCTTACTCTGCTGTAGAAGGTACTGGCCTGAACCACTTTCACCGGTTAAAGGTTAAAAGGGTAAAAATGTAAAATCCACAAAAAAAAAATATATATATTCTTTTCTACCGGGTTGAGGAGGGGGGGTGGCAAACTTTAAATTCGAAATCGGTATCGTTCCATGCAAAAGGGCGCCAGACCGACCGCACATTAATCCGATGGAAATATTTATTTATAGATTTTACCCGACGAATAAAAACGTCGGGTTGTCTCGACAGCTGCAGAAAACGAATCTTATGATGGATTCCGTGGAAATTTCAAATTCGTCCCTAAAAAATATTTTTTTATTTCCGTCTTTTTAGAAGTGGGAAGAAAATTTTCTTTTCCGCTTGGCGTAATTTAATAAATTACGAAAAAATATGCGATTTTTTTTTGCTTATATTTTATAAGGGGGCTTGCACGTTTTCTTGGCGTTTTTTTTCCCGTCATGACACGTCAGGGTAAGATGATGAAATTTGAAAGGTTTAGTGAAATATGGAAAATATATTTTCGGTCTATCATAAATTTTTAATGGAGTCTGGATTTTTTTTAGATGTATAGTGTTTACATTAATTTTGCACTTAATATGTAATGTGATTACTGCGAAGTTACGTAAGGGATGGGAATTGTTAACCCTTTCAGTCCCAGTGATGCCATTTGGCATCGCATCATCACTTTCAATATTTTTTTCAAATTGTTTATGTCCCGTTATGACATCCAAACACACATCATTCGATTCTTCACACTTTGTTCTATCAGACAATATTTTACATTAATCTCAATAGAAGTCAGAACTACTATTTTTTTTTATTTAGAAAATTGTCAACAAGAGTTTATCCTGATTTTTGATAAGTTCACTTCAGTTCCACATATTTAAAACACAATTTAAACTATTTCGGTTAAAATAATTACTAATTTTTTTTAATAATATGATCAGATACCTTAAAATATATAACTCGAAGTGTTTTTAGGTAATATATATATTTATTTTGTTGTTTTCCACAGTTAACAAAATTTTGGCATTGTTTCAAAAACCATATAAAAAATTTAAATGATTTTTTGTTCTTATGGAATTCGTACACTGTAAAAAATTTGGCTTGAATTTACTAACGATTACTTAGTAACTTAACAGGTTTTCACCATTTACTAGAAAATCATCTGTAACCTAAAGAAACTACTGTAGTAATACTAAGCAATTCTAAGTAAATTGTTGTAACGCTTACAGCGCCACCTGGCTATCTTTTTGAGAGATGCGTAGGTTCCCTTATTGCATTGTTTTGTTTCTCGAAATTTGTTCGATCGGCAATCGGATTTAGCAAAGGATCTGCATGTCCCGATGACCGCGTGGACAAGCGCGCTGCTTCTCGTTGAAAGACGAGCTAATCTTGAGGTTGTGAGTTCGAATCCTGCGACCTGCTCCGGAAAAGTCGAAATAATTCTTGACTAAAAGAAAATTAGTGGCGCCCTCTTGTTTAACATTTTTGAAACTGCTAGTTACTAACTTTTTCCTAGTAAAGATACTACATAAGTGGATGTATTGATTACTAGAATATATCTTGTAACGTTTACTGAAGTTTTTATAGTATGCTTTCAATTTAAATGATTGTATTGGATACTAAGCTTTAATTAGTAATATATACACATATTTCTTATGTAACATTACTAAAAAAACTTATGGAAGCTGAGTTTCCTAGAGAATTCTTAGTAACCTTACAGATTTTTTTTTAGAGTGTATATTTGACCTAAAATAAGCTTAATTTGTGATTAACAGATGTTTTTGTAGTGTAGTTAATTTTTGGGACTGAAAGGGTTAAAATCAAGAAATATTCATAAACTTTTATGGAAATATTAATTCATCCATCATGAGTCAAAATGGGTTATGACAGCCGCCTCTAGATGGTAACGTTGCAATTGATATGAAGTGGATTTTAGCTCCTGGTGTTGCCGAGTCTGAATGTTCCTGTGCATCAATGACAATAAATTATCACAAATCATTTGTTTATACAGTGGTGGAAATTGATTTATGAACTAACATTCTTTTCACCAGATATCGCCTTGTATTAAGGGGTCTAAGGAGTCTTAAAAATGTGCAAAGAAGGAACTACAAAGTATAGTTTGATCTCTCATGTAATTTTTTAACTACTCAATATACAAGTATAATTTTTTATATGTAATTCTACAAGATTTATTTATTATAAAACAAATTTTAAAATTTATGAAACTTTAGCCAAAACTAAAATAAATGATATTAAACATAAAGCTATTTTATTACATTGTGATTAGGCTTGCGCGGCAAATTGTGAGGTCAAAATTGAAAAAATGAAAAAGAAAATGACTTTATATTGTACAAATATGTACAAACTAGGACTTATACCTAAATTCTCAGCTCAATTTTAATTAGAAATTATTTAAATATAAATTTAAAATCAAAATTAAAAAAAATTTATTAATTTTTTTAGAAAATAGTTCTTAAAATAATTTCTAATTAAAATTGAGCTGGGAATTTAGGTATAAGTCTTTGTTTGCACATATTTGTACAATATAAAGTCATTTTCTCTGTCATTTTTTCAATTTTGACCTCAAAATTTGCCGCGCAAGCCTAATCCCAATGTGTTCTAATCGCTTTATGTTTAATATCATTTATTTTAGTTTTGGCTAAAGTTTCATAAATTTTAAAATTTGTTTTATAATAAATAAATCTTGTAGAATTACAAATAAAAAAATTATACTTGTATATTGAGTAGTTAAAAAATTACATGACAGATCAAACTATACTTTGTAGTTCCTTCTTTGCACATTTTTAAGACTCCTTAGACCCCTTAAGTGCTAACAATTCAAATTTTGTGTGTTGGATATTCAGAGCACAATAAAGGAATTTCACACATAAATTTTTTCAAAAAATGATATTAAATAAAAATGTATCTAATTTTAGTTTTTAAGCATGTCAAATGATGGAAATTGATTTATGAACTCAAATTTATTTTGAACCCAGGTACCAAATATTTTTACTAGTTCTTCATTTGAACTTCAGGGGAGCTTACTATCAGTGTTTATAAATAAGATTAAGGCCAAATTTGTTGAAATTTATCTGTTTTATTCCCATTTTACTAAATAGGAAAGCTTGCGGGACTGCCTGAAACCAAAAAGGTAAAAAATGACCTTTATATAATATTGTAACAAATCTGTAAGAGAAATTAGCATATTAATTAAAAGATCAATAAATATAATTCATAAATATTTGAAGAATCATTCTGACTTAGGCAAAAACCATCATTAAAAAAGGTGTAACCCTCGTGGGACGAGGGACAAAAGCAGGATTATTGGACTGGTATCCCAAAAAGTTACCATTTGTGTCAGCATTTGTGCATTACAGGGCGAATTTGTTATGAACAATCACTTCCTGTAACTCCCAGAAGAGTAGGACAAATATCGATATCGTCGTCGAACTTGAAATGTTCCAAAATGAAGGCTGGTCCAAAGCTTACTCTTCACCATAAGAACAGGCTATTAAAATATAGTCGTAAAAATGGATTGGGTGGGGGTGGAGGGAGAGAAATGGGAAAAAAGTGACATTTGCTGATGAAAAAAAGTTCAATTTGGATGGACGTGATGGTTTAAAATGTTATTGAAAGGATCTTCGGAAATAACTAAGATCTGTCTTCAGCAGAAATGTTAGTGGTGGAAGTTTGATGGTTTGGCCCCCGATATCTTATGATTGAAGAAACAGGGTTATGTTTCTGAATTGCTGACAAACATCACTTTATTGCAGATTAGTTCTAGAAAATTCTTTTATTCCATTTTGCGTTGCAAAACTATGCTTTTGATTAGATTTTTATGCATGATAATGCAAGTATCCACATTTCAAACGAAATTAAAGACTGTTTAATGAACTAAGTGTTGTTCATTTAGATCATCCTGCCAATAGCCATGACTTAAACCCCAAGAATAATGTCTGAGATCAATTGGTTTGAATAATTTACTCAAATGGAGTATGGTTTTAATGAAGTGTGCATCAGTTATGGAATAGAAGGACTTTCTCATTAAAAACTGCAAATTGCTTGACCAAACCTTGACCCAAAGTTTTGTGTTGACTATGAAAAACAAAATCAAGGAAGCATTAGCGACAAAAAATAGTTTTAGCAATTATTAATTGAGATTGAATGCAAAAGTTCATAAATCAATTTCCCTATGCTAAAACTAAAATGTCAACTAAATAAATAGTTTACGAATTTATATAAAATTTTATTTACGTGTATTGTTTATAATGCAAAGCCTGTATAGTATATAAAATTTAAATCGATAAAAATGCATTTAATAAAGAAATACTGTTAAAAAACTGTCAGTTCATAAATCAATTTCCACCACTGTATTGCGGTCGAATTAATCCCTCTAAGATCAATACATAGTAGGGAGCCGAGTTCGCGAGTTTTCATTAGCTTTTTAACCTCATTACACTCGTTTTGCTGCAGACGTCAAACCAGCTTATGAGAGTTGGGTACCTAATACGGGCATTGTATACCGTGTGTGGTTTGACACTGAATTGAACTGAAACTCTGAAAGGATCATCGAAACGATCGCCAATAGGGTCATTGAAGCCCGGCAACCCTGTAAGAGCAACCCAACTTTTGCCACCAATCCTATACTTTACCTGCTAAAATAGGCAATTTAAACCAACCTGCTCAATGATTTTTTTAGACAGAAAATTGGCACGTTATTACTTTAGGAGATTCTTTATATAATGAAGTTTCGGAAACATGAACCTTTTTATAAAAATAGAATTGCATTAACAATCTTTAAAACTTAAATTTCTTGGAGTACTGTTCATGGCGAGCAATTTCGACATCCAATGCAAACTGTCAAGTCAAGTGTCAATTGGGATCTGTGAATTAGTGCCAAATGTGGCTCTCCCTAAAGCTGTCGTCAAGTGACCCAAAATAGGTTGCACCAACTTTTCATGGGAAGCTCCTTCCTGAGTTTCAGTTCAGTGGGTTTTGACCTCTCCTCCTCATCTTCTAGTATTCTTCCACGGGAACTAAATTTAATGCAGAATAACAAAAAAGAAAACCTTAGTCCACTGTGTATTTAAATCAATGATAATTTCTTTAACGAGATGTCAGGCAAAATAAGAAAACAACTTGATGGATTAAAATATATAAAATAACTCCCGAATCACCTTGAACGAATGATTCTTGGCCGATCGCACCTCCCCTGCTTTAATTGTCGAGTCCGGCCCTTATCAAATCCGGACAGCAGCCGGACGGGGTCTCCTTGGAGACTTTTGTATCGGCATACCCGGAATGACCCCTCCCGGATACGGCATTATCTCGCCCCTCGGGGAATACCTCGAATAGGTGTGGGATGAGTGTTTCTAAAAGAACATTTGTTTCGCATACTGTTATTATATTTCCAATTAGCAGAATGGTCCCGCCTTACTGGGAACCCATTAACTTCGCATTGCTTCCTTTTAGAGGCATCTTACTTGTGAAAATACACTAAAAAAAAAGAAAAACGATGTTGGCGCATACGCACTTAAAAAAAGCAAACACTAATAGAGGATGAAGCAGCCTTCGGGCGAGCGCATATCTCAACCAAACTCAATCAATCAAACTAATAGAGGGTGGCGTCAAGCCCCCGTTTCGGCCCGGTCCATGTATTTTCAAGCCCTGTTATGGTCCCGCAATCAAACGTGGATGACGTTTTTTTAAAACTAATTATATTAATTAAAAATCAAAATCAAATATGAAAAAACTAAGAATCAGGTGCACACGTAGGTTTTAAAAGGAATCTATATTAAAAATTTCGAATTTTTTAGAGCAGTCTAAGTAGGTCTTTTGCGATCCACAGACATACACACAGACACTCTTTCTTTTATTATTATAGATGCAGCTGGCGAGAATGAATACAATTCTTTCGCCAGTAGCAGGTACAGAAAGCAAAAAAAAAAAAAAAGATAGAACATATATAATTAATGTGCAAGTCATTGCGCCCCGAGCCTGAATAGCAGCTCTCTAGCCTCGCAATACCTGGAGTAGATGGACTCTTCCTTCTGCGCAGGGCATAGACGAAGGTGATCTGAAGCATACTGTTTTAAAGTTGCACAAATTTGAACAAAAAAGCGGCACGGAAAGCTATATTTTTATTCGTAAACTGCAAATAGTATTTGTACTAGAGATTTGAGCTTTTATTAATGAATACTCTACTCTGTAATACAATTTTCAGTCCTTAATTAAAATATCGTAAAATAAATATCGCTCGCAATGGTGTTATACGATATTATGGACTAAAAGTGGCTTCTATCCTTTTATCGCTTTAGGCTGTAACAATAAAATAGACCGAGCATCTGATGGTAAAGAAACGTTTGAATGGGTTAAACATGAATATGTTAATGGGCGAAAAAGCTTCTTTATCATTGCTGTCTGTGATGTTCATCCACTATTTTGTTAAAGAACAATTTAATTAAGAGAATATTTCTAATGTCAAAGAACTTCTTACCCATATTAATGCAATTACGTAAAAGTGCCCATTATACAAATAAACCTAAACTAAATTACTTAATTTACGGTTTCCTGTATTTTTAGCTGGCGAAGATTGAGTCAGTGCTATAATTTATTGTGATTAGGATAGTTTGCTGAACTCAGTTTCCTCTATTTCAATTTACAGTTATCAATCTTTGCCCCCCCCCCCCCCAATCAATTTTAGGCAGAATTTAATTTTCTTGATGTATGAGCCTCAATGACATTGCATTTAGGACTAAAACTGAACTGCGCAGTGGCAAACGCGACTTGGTACTAAGTCAAGTGGCTTTGACCATCAGTTTTTCACAATTACGTAAACATAAGTCCGTTAAATGTAATAGTTTAAATAGGAAGTTAGTAAGCTCATAAGATAACAGGTGAAACCAATACTTCGATCTACACTTCAATATCCATCGTTATAGCCCCAGGTCCCTTAATCAGCCTAGTGACGTTATCGGGGCTTCCGGATATCGCGGGTGCCGCCCCTGCAATGCGCCCCTATGACACTATCTAGACAGGTGGGGATAGACGAGTTCATCATTGTAGTGGACAGAAAATGGTTGTGGGAGCACAAGAAATATATTCGTCATATTAAATCTACTGAGTTCCATTTTATACTAGGGGCGTGTAACGATACACTACTTTCAATATTACCACTCAATATATCAATATATTTAAGAGGAATTATGAACATTAAGAAATTTTAATAACTTCGAAGCCTTAAAAGTTCTGACATATACACTCTTAAAAATGAATGCTCAAAAACGACGAAATTTTTCTTAATTTTGACGATTCCATTACTGGCAAATGCTCCGAGTTTTCGTTTCGTCAAAGTGAGAAAATTTGAATCGTCATTTTTATGATTATTTGAATGTCGTCTAATCTAAAGAAATATTTCGTCATTTTTGAGCATGTGAGTACAACAATGAGATTCAGTTTCCTCAAAATCAAGATACAGAATCGTCAAATCAAGATCGTAAAAGTGAGGATTCGCGTTTACTCAAAAGTCACGTGATAGTTTGACGAAGCAATCCTCAAAATTAACGAAATGAGGCCTGAGGATTCAAAAATGAAGGTGTTATTTTTCAGTGTACTCCTTATTAGTTTCACCTGTTATTTGAATAGAAATACTAATTCTAACTTCACTTCCACATTCGGTGAAATATTCTCTGGGCCCCTTAATAAGCCTAGTGGCGTTATCGGGACTTCCGGATATTCCGGTTGCCGCCCCTGCAATGCTCCCCTATTACACTATCTAGACAGGTGGGGAGAGACGAGTTCATCATTGTAGTGGACAGAAAATGGTTGCGGGAGCACGAGGAATGTTTTGGAATATTAAATCTATGATACACTCCTGGGGGCCGAGGAGCCCAGGTGGTTAAGGCGTTCGTCTTGCAAGCTGAAGGTCTAGGGTCCGGGCATCGCCAAAATCAGTGCCGACGTATAAACGACCGTGCAGCCATAAATGCCCAACGAATACCCCATGTAGAGGGAGTGCACGTTAAATATGCTCCAATGTCCGAACGCGGCATACGATGTCGCAGATGAATTTGTGTGAGCTAGTTTTCTGTTTTTCAAAAAGTTATTTAAAACTCTCGCTGTTTTAATTATTTTGATGAAATTGTTGTATTGTTAACACAAAAATTGTAAATCGTTGATGAAAAATTAAAAAAAAAAGCAAAGTTTTAATAGATAAGTTTAGTTCGTTAAGTTCCTCGCTCGAATAATGCATATTTACTGATAGAAAGATAAATAAATTGCCAAATGATATTGAAAAACAATTGAATTAGACAAATAAAGTGAATGAAAACGGTAAATTTTCCGTTTTAAGGTTTAAAATGGAAGTGAAACCTGTTTGTCGATTTTTTTTCTAAGACTTATAAAATTTATGTAGACGCAGTTCTATGTGATAATTTCTGTTAGAAAATCTTTTATTAAAATTTAAGTCGTCCTAATCACAAAAAGGATAATGTCGATCTTTCCATTAATTTTAAGCCCCTTTAATATATTTATGCGATATGGTGATGAACAGTTTTGGATTTACTGAAGAATAGGAACCTGTTCGTATTTTTTTGCTTCTGGTAATTTTGTGGTTATATCGACCTAAACAAAATTAATAACGTGACCATATTTTATTGCATAAATTTTATTTTTGCTTCAATATTTGTATGAAATCCATCTTTGACACTAACATGTGTTTGGATATGCTGATTTTGTTTTCTATCCTTATATTTGTTTTGAGCATTTCCTGGTAGTACAACTGAAAAACCTTAATCTCTTTGATAATATTTGTCTTCAGGTTTTATATGTATTCTTTCCCAGAAAATATATATAGTAGAAACAGTAGCATGCCTTGGCGGGGCCCCGTATAAAAATTTGTTTGGGGACCCTTAGAAAGGGTAAAGATTTTTCACAAAGGAAAATAATTGCATAAAATTTTAAAAAAATATTTATTCATCATAAATATCTTATCTGTCACTTTTTCCAAAATTTTTACAAACAATTAAAATAAAATATATACACTCTCCTTGCCTTTTTTTTCCGGCAAACTGATTTATTAAAACATTTATAGCTGTTGATGACTTTGGTTTTTCTAAAGTTTCTGCCTCTATGGACAATAGTGACAAGTCTGACTGGCGTTCCTGAGCATGTTTTAGAGCCTTATTTAATTGGTCATAAAAATTAACTGAGATGTCTTTGCAGTATTTAGTCGGCAGTTTTCCAGAAGCGTTTAATATACATTCGTTTGAAGAAGACAGGAGTTTTTACGGTTGTAATATTTCGAATAAAAAAAACTCGGGACAAAAGCTCTGAAATCTTTCTTCCCGCATCCCACGATAACCGATGTAGGGTGTTGCCAACTTTTGAACGCACGCTTTACGCGGGAAAAAATGGAATTGCTTTTGACATTTGTGAAATAAAAGAAATTGGAGTTTTTATGAATTTTTGCTTATGCACATTGGGGGGGCCCGTGGCCCAGGGGCAAAGTATAATTGATAATGCAGATACGGCGGTAGCTACGCCTCTGAGTAGAAAACACGATACTTTGGTCTTATTTAGTGTTCTCATAACACAACTAGAACCTATACTGAAACCGACCTTAAGTTTGCAGCAGAGAAATGTTCTGCGCGGAGGAAACTGGGTAAACAACGCAGCTGGCGCCGATATTTCGTCTACTCTGATTGGCTGCTTCTTTGACCCTGATATTCGTGCGCTCTGTTACGTCAAAATCAAAGGAAGAAATAATTAAAATTACACTCTAACTGAAGCTAAACTATTAAAAATAATAAGTTTATGTCTTAAAATAACAAATAAAATTGTTTATTGAACGTGAAACACCTTTTTTATTCGATTCTTGAACTCGAAAATGAGAACTGTTTACCCTTTCTCTCGTAGAAACTTTTTGTATACTGCAAACTTAATGTCGGTTTTACTGTAGTAAAACCGATCGATACTAAAAAAACTAAAAAGACTAACAACCACGATGGGCTCGTTATCTTCACAAGTGGGACACTTCTCCAAAAACTTCTTCTCTGGAGGCCCCTGTCTTTTTGTGTCCCACTTTCTCGAACGACTTAACTCGGGCAGTCCCAACTCCATTTGTTACCGTTGTCGTAACGCTGTGTGTGCGGCACGGCTAGTTAACAACCCTCTAATTACAAGAAAACATCATCAATATATATACATCGATTATATCGTCGAAAAATCAATAAAGTGGTCATATTTTAATGCATTAATTTATTTTTGTAACAATTATTGCGCAAAATCCTTCTTTGACATTAACATTATTTTCTTGAATATGCTATTTTTTTCTATTCTTATTTTTGTTTGAAAGTTTCCTGATAGTATAGTCGATCTTAAATATATTTACCTTTTTGATAATTGTTTTCGGGTTTAATAAATATATATTAACCCTTTCAGTCCCAGTGATGCCATTTGGCATCATCACTTTCAATATTTTTTTCAAATTTTTTATGTCCCGTTACGACATCCAAACACACATCATTCGATTCTTCACACTTTGCTCTATCAGACAATATTTTACTTTAATCTCAATATAAGTCAGAACTACTATTTTTTTTATTTTGAAAATAGTCAACAAGCGTTTCTCTTGTATTTTGATCAGTTCACTTCAGTTCCACATATTTAAAACACAATTTAAACTATTTCGGTTAAAATAACTACTAATTTTTTTTTTAATAATGTGGTCAGATACCTTAAAATGTATAACTCGAAGTGTTTTTAGGTAACATATATATTTTTATTTTGGTGTTTTCCACAATTAAAAAATTTTGGCATTGATTCAAAAACCATATAAAAAATTTAAATGAATTTTTTTTTCTTGCGGAATTCGTATATTTGACCTAAAATAAGCTTATTTTGTGAATATCAGATGTTTCTGTAGTGTAGTATTTTTTTGGGACTGAAAGGGTTAAAGAAAACCCCATGAAAAACTTTTCTTGTTTAATGTTCTCAAAACACAACTATAACCAAGTAGAACAGATCGATACTAAAACAAACTAAAAAAGACGAACAACCACGATGGGCTTGTTATCTTCAAGTGGGACACTTCTCCAAAAAGTTCTTCTCTCGAGACTCCTGTCTTTTTGTGTCCCACTTTCCCGAACGAGTTAACTCGGGCAGTCTCCAACTCCATTTGTTAGGGTTAATTGACCGGATGTCAGTCGTACCGGTGTGTGGGCGGTACGGCTAGTTAACCCTCTAACTACAAGAAAACAAAATGTGATTATAATTTAGCTGGGTTGGTTGGCATTAAGTAGGGCTTAGATAAAAATAGTTGGCGGATTGAAGTCAAGGGGTTTTGACGTCATAAATCTGCTATTTTTATAGTTTAGTATGAGGCTGTTTAAGGTGATGTAACGTTTCTGCTTTCATTTTTTCTTTGTACTGTGATTTCATTGGTTGTTTCAATTCAATTCAATTAGTGGGACAGAAATTTAACGCAATTCACACGAACAGAGAAAAGCTTAAGTTCTGAAAGTTGAAAAAAAAAAGTGTTTACACAGCATTAGTTTCAGTAGGTTAACACTTTACAGTCCGGTAGCGGTTCGATCCTTTCACCGCTCGGTTTCCCAATAGCCCTAGTGTATCTCTAGTGCGACGATAATTCAAAACTAAACCGAGTTCCTGACTCGATCCGTCCGATCTAATCCACTAAACACTTCTGGTCTAGAGCGATCCACAGTACTTGAGAACTTGATGCAGAGCGGTCGTGGATTGAAGCGTAGACCCCTATTCTATGCTACGATTCAACTTACGTCATCACACCCTTCGAGAACAACAACGATGAAAAATGCATGATGGAGTTGCCATACTACTGCTAACGGATTTTTAACCCTCTAATGCATGAACTGTTTTTTTCGTCCCGAAAAATTTTTTAAGTATCTTTAGCACTCATACATTATGGAAAAAACACTGAAAAAAATTTAACTGCATTGGAATTTAAATAATTTCAATTTTTAATTTTTTTTCCATATGATAAAAACCAACCACAAAATTCTAATTTTGATAATAATGACTAGAAAACTACTAAATATATTTCAAAATAACCCTCTTTAACTATAATTAATTTTTCAAAACAATTTATATGTATTTAGTACTAATATTATTATACTTCGAATGCTGCCAAAAACGTAATTTCACAACTGTTAATAACCTCACTCTTTAATTTTAAATACACTTTTACTACTGTCATTTATGAGGGTTATTATTAACTAAAACTTCAAAATGGAATGTAATATATGAAAAAAAAAATTTGTCGAGAGGAAGGTCTACTTTAAAAGAATAAAGTGGATTATGAAACTTGTTACCAAACGGTAACGACACGGTAGTAAAACGGTAGTAAACGGTAGTGAAACAAATTACATAATTTGGCTTCCCGCTTAGAACCATATCACTAAATAGTAGCAGTCATTTAGAACTGTCTAACTTGTGCATCGTTAAAGAAAACAAAACCCAGCGCTAAAGCTTAAACGAGTCATATTGTTGTCTTCAGGTATCTGGAATCGGGTGCTTCCTTAAAAATGAGCAGTCTATCTAGCATATATTATAAATCGTTACAGAACAATTGGAATTCCGTTACGTTTTTGACTACTTTTCTAAAACTACTCGTTCCCCACTAACATCTACATTGATTAATCGATGATATTGATGTAGTTAAGAATCGTTAATCGAGTAGCTAAAGCTGTGTGTAACGAGAGCACAGTAATTTTTAATGGAGTAGTCAATTCTCTTTCAAGTTTTGTAACCAGAATAAATGTATTTTCGGAAAATTTATAAATGTTCGATTATTTATTAATCAAATTCGAGTAATTTATAAAGAATGGTTAGTCTCTTTAACATGACACGTTAGATTTTAAACCTTAAGTTCTATAAAACTAATGCTTTGCGATGCGAGTATTTTTTGCAACATTTATAAAAACAGAAATGCAAATTAAAACAATCTTTTAGGGGTGATATCATACATTTATTCAATAATTGAATATTAGGTTAAAAATAGTATTGTCTTCTGTCAATAATTACATCTTTTTTAAAAATTCAAGAATGTTATCAAATAACCAAATGATATCTTGAAAATACAAATTTATTTTGCTGTTTTGACGATATATTCGTACATAGATAAAAAATGTTTATTTGATAAAGCAATACTTAATCAAATCCTAAGACTTCAAAAATTATACATTATGTCTATGGGACGGACCAGTAACTAATACTATCTCAACATAATAAAATTTGTAATATTTTTTAACTTTTATGCACTCACTGAATTAAGTTATTTGCCCTTGCATATTTTATGGCTATCTATGAAATTGATTAATAATATATTATTATCAACCAAAAGTTGGAACATGAATTGCACTTCATGATGAAATTATTTTCGTTTTTCCTCTTTTCTATTTTATTCTCCTCTGACTAAATTAAACTGACCAGCAATGAAATTGTGTTGAATATGATTTGCCATTTTAGTCTTTAATGCTTCGGAACTGAATACTGCATTAATAAAATACACACTATCATCTATTTTCACTTAAACGAACAATTAAAACAACGGTCTTTTAAATGGGATTTATAAGAACCGTCAGGGCATAACGAACTAGCTCAAGTAACTAAGGTTAAAATTTTCTAAAGAATTTATTTTACCTTGGTAGATTTTGATGATAAATAGTAAAAAAAACACAAATAAAAAAAATAAACAAAAAAATTCATTCTATGCCTCATTCTCATTTTTTCATGATATTCATTACTATATACTTTTTTGCAAAAGCTTTTTTAATGCAACGGTAATTACATGAGTACAGGGTAATTATAAAATATGATAATGAAATAAACGCAATCTTCCCAAAATGTGGTAATACTAATTAAAAATCAATGCAACTGAAACATACTTAAAAAAATATTTTTAGCTAGTATCAAAAGAAAAAGTGCATATTCAACAAAAATCATCAAAGAGGAAAAAAAACATTTTTTTTTAAAAAGTTCTTTACACATTCTATCTTTGCAATCGATAAAAAGGAATTCCTAAACCATCAACGCTATTTTTTGTTCATTTAAGGAAAGCAAGAAGCCGTCAAAAAAAAAATCCTTGTAATTTAAAGGAAAAATAAAAATAAGAAACATCCAATTCTTTTGCTGAAGTTAATGGGGGAAACGCCCTCTGGTGTCCAGCAAGTGAGAAATAAATCACGTGATCATCGCAATTACCACGTCACGGCCCTGAAAAAAGGAACGGAGTTAAAATGGACTCGTGAACTCAGAATGGAAAGAAAACAACTTCATATTTTTCAATTGTTCTTTTTGCTCAATTGAATAGTTTTTTTAAAATAATTTTTCGAGAGCTTAAGGAAGCTACGTTCTTTTCTATATATTTTGCTAGTAAGGCAAATAGTAACATAAGTGTTTAAGACATCCTAATTTTGCAGAATATTTACGTTTCTGGGACTAATTACAGCTCTGTTTCAAATGTTATAAACGTAAGAAATAAATAAAAAGAAATATTTATGCTTTCAACTATGAAAAAAACATCCATGGCATAAGTAAATGAATTTTTATTAATTTTATATTCCTGCATTTCCTGTTAGAAAGCAGGTGCTTGATAATTTATAATAAGCGTTAATAAATAAAACATCTTTGTTTTCATTGGCTAATTTATTTGGAATGTCATTACTCAATTTGTATCAAATGCTTAACAAATGTAAAAATATATCTTTCATTAAATTAACATTCAAAATAACTCTTTCATAAATAGAACATAAATTCCGAAGCACAACAAACTCGATATCGGGTGAGATGTTGCGAGTTCTATTTTGTTTTTTAAATTTTCCCTCCATCAAACACCGCGCTCATTACAGGATGCCATTTTTTTTCCTCGCGCGAAAAATGTCCGATTAAAAGAGAAGGTGCATTCCTCTATCGATTCCAAACATCGATTTCTGACGATGATTTATTGAAAGTTGCAAAAGGCCGTCTCTGTTACTTTAACGATTATGTGCAAGGACTTTTGACGAGAACGGACTGGGCACTGCCTACTAAAACTGGGCGAAACATTTCCACCCAAATCACATGGGTTTGTCGAAACGACTTGGCGAGTTCACCTGACCCTGATAATAATGGGCATGCTTAATGTCGTGAGTGGCAACAGTTCCAGCATTATTTTCATTTTTGGTATTGCCGAAATAATAAATGGTTCACACGAATTTTTTTTTACCTTACTGAAGCGAATGTTGTGTACAAACTTTTTCTCTGTTCGTGAATCCCGTTAACCCTTTCAGTCCCAGTGATGCCATTTGGCATCATAATGGTTCTGATCATAATTTTATAAAAATAATAGAAATGATATGTATTGGGAATAATAAAAAAATATTTTTTAATAGAAAAAAAGTTTGAAGAATCGAATGATGTGCTTTTTGATATCAAAAATGGCTATTGACTTAGGGTACTGCTTTGCACATTTAAATTTAATAGAATTTAAACTGATAAAATTTTATAAGTCTTAGAAGGACTAAACAAGTTGCGCGTAAAGAACTCTAAAGTAGAACACATCAGACGAAAACCGTGCATTTTGAGAGTGGAAACGAAAAATATCCAATAAATCGCAGGAAATGAAAATAATGAAGACAAGTTGTAAATAATGAAGATGAGTTACATCAGCCGTAACAACCCCATTGGATCGGTGTATTTAGATTACTAATAGTATTCCATACCGTTTTATCATACTTGCATGCATGTGTTAACTTTTAAAAATTATTTCATTTACTATATAGCTTAATAATGTTGTTACCAAATGTAGCAAAAGTAAACACAATGTGTTTGTGTTTTTATGGCCAATTCAACAATTCATGTTTGATCCACCCAACTGTTTCGCTCAATTTTCTAATATGCTTTTCCTATTTTATTCTGGTCGTTGGTCCTTTTACACTTTTAATACATATCTCCTTTTCATTAGCTTTTCTGTGTCTGACTGAATGGTCATAAAATATGCAAAATTCATTGATTTTCCTCTCCTGTCACAATTTGTGATTTAGGTACATGCTTTGGGAAATAAAGATATCCATTCGTTGATGCTATCGATTTTCAAAAGCAATTAAAAAATATTTATATACATTGTAATTTTTTCGTAATGAAATACGAAATTATTCATTACTTGAAATCCATGTCGGGGCAGTTTTAAACTTCGTCGGGCAGTTTTAAACTTCATCATTCGATTTTCCAAACTTTTTTCTTTTTGAAAATACTTTTTATTTATCCCAATAGATGTCAGCCCTATTTTTTTAAAATTATGATCAGAAACACGCTGATGCCAAATGGCATCGCTGGGACTGAAAGGGTTAAAGCGTTTCAATTCTCAAAATTTTGAATGTCAGTCCTTTACATTTCAATGCTGGTTTAAATAAAGTATACTTCTTTTATAAATAACATAAATAAATTAAGCAAAAGTTAATAAGCATGCTCCCAACCTTTCCAATAACTCATAGGTAGCCAAATGGGAGCTGGCGCGGATTTATATATAATACAGGGTGGCGCAAATAAAAGTGGCCCCCGCATGGATCTACGAATGCAGACAGATGCTTAACCAAAAAAATTATTGAAGAAGCCAAATCGGATTCGTTAATTATTTAAGTGTTCAATAGCGTCACTTGGTAAACCTATTTTTCCATTGGTTTTTTTGGTTGTTTGCTAACCTTGTCTATCTACAATGCGAGCCTCGAAAGCATTTTCCTCCTCCCTCACCGCATGCGTTTTCTTCGAAACGGCGCGGCGTGAGCGTGTTTTTCCCCACCCTACTTCAGTTTCAACTTTTCGGATTGTTAACCTCCACAACAGAACCTCAAACGCGCTTGGCTTAGAAAAGCGATGCTTCCCCCGTTTCCTAGAAAACCGAGAGAAGGGATGGGGGAAGAAAGTCTTTTCGAGGCTCTTATAGTAAATAGACAGACAGTAAACTTGAGCTACGCATTGACTGTTGGCGAGTTCAGATCTTAATGCAGGCTGTTTAGATGTGAGTTGATCAGATCGGAGCACAGGTGAAGATTGAATATAGTTTCCGGCAAATAATTTGCCAAGCATTAATTTGGGCTTAATATTAAAGCGATAAACAGCTTCACTTAGCATATCTGTTTTTACATTTGTTTTTGACTCGGCAGCCTTTCTTTTTCTTACCCCATGACCATGCTGCTTTTATTTGCGACACACTGTAGTTAACACTTTCCTTCAAAATATAAAATATTTTTATTCGCTCTTCAGACATGTCTGGTTTTCTGAGTCCCAGACAAGTCTGAAAGCTTGTAATATATTTAAATTTCATAAGCGTCGAAGTAACTTATTAGTTACACTTGGTTTCACAAAGGTGTTAGTGATACTCTACTGATTTTGCTCTCATTTAGCTATTGTTTAATGTTTTGTTGCATAAGGTAAAACTATACCGGCGGTTATAGATGAAGGCCAATAACAAAGGGTTGTATAGCGAGGTGACCGGGTCGTTGCAAAAAATAATGATCAAAAAGGGTTTTTTAACTAAAACATTAAATCAAACTAACCAAGACACAAACTAAAAAATAATAGGCGTGTTTACATGAGCCATCGAATCTATCAAATTCCAAAATCCCCATTAGGGAAAAAAATAGGTCGAACAGGATTTCTAACCCAAATGATAGTCTGTGGCCGAATCCATGGTATGAAACATCAAACCCTCCTTCATTGGAGGGTTTGCGAATCCCCTCAATGAACCCTGCAATTCCGGTTCTGCCAGGGAGAAAATCTACAAGAGGGGAAAAATTGACGAGTTTGCTCTTCAATCTATGGATTCGATGGCTCATGTAAATACGCCTACTAAGAGTATTGAGCTTCAAGACATGGCAGGTTCTTCCTGGATTAAGAGTAAGAGCAATTTAGGATGTCTTGTTCAGTTCGAATCTAACTGGGAATATGAATGTGCATGAATCTCCATGTGCATATTTTTATAGGAACTAAAAAGTTGGCATATGAATTCTCTAAACCTCCACCAGTCTTTCTTTACATTTACTCCAGCCAACTGACACTTTTAACCAACAAAACGTGTTTAATATTGACTGGAATGACAACAAATATTTAAAAATAATATGAAGAAACGTTCATAAATGCATTTTTGACGAAAGTGCCCACAACTAAATAATACATACTATATATTTTTGTAATTTTTTTTAAGGTATTAGGTGATTAAAGGACGCCTCTTAATATTCAATGTTCCAATTAAGCTTCAAATTGTTTATTTAGTGTAACTTCCTGCTTCAAAAGTATACATTGCTTTTGCAACTGGCTTAAAAACAGTATATATAACATGGAACGTTCTTGTAAAATTTGTAGTTACAACTTTGTAGCATTAAAAATGTGATGGCTCATTAGAAATCATTCTGAGTATTGAATAGTCTAGTGACTTTCTAATGATTGTACTGCTTCTATATTTACTGTCCTCTGAATAATAATTTTGAATCTTGCATAATATTGAGTTGAAATCTTAGATAATTTGTTCGCTTAGTATTCGCAACCATGTCAAGCATCTTAAACAAGATTTTGACTAGGAATACTATTTTAGATTATGAACTGGTGCAATCCTAGCGAGAAATTTATCACAACCTAAAATTTCTAAACACTTGATTAAAAAAAGCAAAACATATATTACCTGAAGATTGCCAGGTATGGTCTAATACTGCCACTGAAAAGAGAAAAAAGGATTATGTATGGTAGTGGTGGTAGATATCAGTGATTTTATTACCTAAAAATTCAAAAATAAAATTTAATTGCTTGGTACGTAACATTTTTACGTTTTTCTCAAGAAAACATATTTTTAAAACTACAATTAAAAATGATATCGTACTGAAATATAGTAAGTATATTTTCATGAAGCATTTTATCCTTACCCTCTGAATATTTAACTGACATCAATAATTTTACACTGTAACACTTACAACAATTTATTAACATTATTAAGACACTTTTTATCTTAAAGTATTGTGACATAAAATATATTTATGTAATATTTTGAGTGTTCAAATTCTTAAAAGCAATTTATGCTGAAATATATTTGAAAAAAAAATGCATATTTCTTAATTTTGCTGAATTAAGGTAAAACTACATACTGTTAGTTCAATTTTTACTTGACAGGAGTCTTAAAAATGTGCAAAGAAGGTACTACAAAACATAGTTTGATCTTTCATGTCATTTTTGAACTACTCAATGTATAAGTATAATTTTTTTATATGTAATTCTACAAGATTTATTTATTATAAAACAAGTTTTAAAATTTATGAAACTTAAGCCAAAACTAAAATAAATGATATTAAACATGAAGCTATTTGAACACATTGTGATTAGGCTTGCGCGGCAAATTGTGAGGTCAAATTGAAAAAATGACCAAGAAAATGACTTTACATTGTACAAATATGTACAAACAAAGACTTATACCTAAATTCTCAGCTCAATTTTAATTAGAAATTATTTTTAAAAAAATTTAAAATCAAAATTTTAAAATTTTTATTCATTTTTTTAGAAAAAAGTTCTTAAAATAATTTCTAATTGAAATTGAGCTGAGAATTTAGGTATAAGTCTTTGTTTGTACACATTTGTACAATATAAAGTCATTTTCATGGTAATTGTTTCAATTTTGACCTCACAATTTGCCGCGCAAGCCTAATCACAATGTGTTCAAATAGCTTCATGATTAATATTATTTATTTTAGTTTTGGCTAAAGTTTCATAAATTTTAAAACTTGTTTTATAATAAATAAATCCTGTAGAATTACGTATAAAAAATTATACTCATTTATTGAGTAGTTACAAAATGACATAAAAGATCAAACTATGCTTTGTAGTATCTTCTTTGCACATTTTTAAGACTCCTGAGGCTTCGTTTTTTTAGAATTCCTATTACAATCATCGAGTAAATAAACTTTGAGATAATTTTTCATTTGTGCTTTACATTATAACAATGAATGTTCAATTTGATATTTATACTTTAATTTTTTGCTATTTCATTGACAGTTTAGAAATTTTTATGCAAGTCTAACAACTGATTATGATCGTCAATATAGCTGAATACATTAAAACGAATGTATTTTTTTATATTTATCTTGCAAGGAAGGTTCAGATACGTGCGATAATTGGGGCCAATGTAAAACGTTTTTTAGAATTCAGGCTTTTAAAGATTGTATTGTGGGCCATCCTGCTTTGTAAAAATATTTTGTGTTGTATTTTTAAGCCCACAATGCGTTAATAGGATGATTGTGCCCAATACCGTTATTTGATCCGATTCCCTGATGGCCAAAGGCTTACCAACTACGCCCTCATGCCGTCAAATGATATAAAACGCAATTTTCAACTCTATTATTTGGACTACTTGCAGTTGGTTGGAAAAAAGATTTAGAGTGTGGGGGTCAAAATGTCCAATTTTCTGACTGCGGGTGAAATTGTTGCCTTTCTGATGGACTGCCCATCATTCAGGGGGACGTTTGCCCGATTGATTGTCGAGTATTGCCTCCTAGGGGGACAAGGGGACGAAATAGCATCAATGTATAGCGATTTAAAAATTTTAGGTATTTTTTATAAAATAAATTCAATTTTTTTATTAAGGAACACGTTCGATTAAATTACGAAAAATGCAGTTTTTTTGGTTGCGGTTTTTACTAAAGATCCTGCTCTTTAGCGGCCTTTGCAGACTTAACAAATTCCCCGAATTGATAGTATTTTTTTGTCACTTTAAGCCCTGGTTTCTAAGAACACAATATCGGACTCTGATCTGAGAGTCCGAATTCCCCGGTTTCTTATTGGCTTGAATTGTCACGTGATCACTGCATCAAAAATAACGTTGATCTCATTGTTCGTAAATCTGGAATCGGTCGTGGTTTGATTCGTCCAAAACGGGTGCGAAATGGCCGATATTTCTTCCTATTCGAAAGCGATGACTGCTGTCTTCGCCCACTACTCATGCATCAGATACGTACGCATTGCTAGACGTGAATTCTAACAAATCACCCAAGCGAAGATACGACGCGACGTTGATATCGCGGAGCAGCGCGTCTTTTCACGCCTCGTCGTGCGTTTTCAGTCCTTATACAAACCAAGGGTTTAGGCTGCTCTTGCTATTGACGTTCAGCTTACAATTGATTCGACATCTCTGTGGGTGTTGAAGTGTATCGAGATTTTAGTTTTGACCATATGAAATATGGTTACTAAATAAATAGATCTTTTGCATGCATGTCTACGATACCAACTCAGTCGGGCTTGAACGGGTGATCTTGGGGTTTGAACGTTTTGGATAAAGATTTCAAAGACTTCTTAGAATTGACTTCGGGTAATTCTAAGTAGGGGAAGGGTAAATAACTATCACCAGCGAACAATACCAAATTGTGCCGTCGCAATATTGAGTTAAGTATTTCTCGTAAAGAAATTAACAAATTGTATCCGAAAGTTAAGATTTTTCAAGAAATTGGTAATTTTGTGAACCAAAACTACCAAACATTTTTTAAATAAAAATAACATCTATAGAAATAAATTAAGTGGATTTTTGTAAAATTCAACAAATGTTGTGTATTCAACCCTCTAATGCATACTGTTGCCATATTTCAACAAGTAACATAATCCACTTTATTCTATTGAAGTAGAGCTAACTCAACAAATCTGTTTTTCCCCCTTCTATTACATTCCATTTTGAAGATTTAGTTACTAATAACCCTCATAGATGACTGTAGTAAAAGTGTATTCAAAATTAAAGAGTGAAGTTATGAACTGCTGAGAAATTACGTCTTTGGCAGTATTCAAAGAATAATATTTGTTATAAATACGAATAAATTCTTTTGAAAAAATAATTATAGTTCAAGATGGTTATTTTAAAATATATTTAGTATTTTTTTAATCATTAATATCAAAAATGGAATTTTGTAGTTGGTTTTTGCCACATGGCAATAATTTTAAAAATTGAAATGATTCAAATTCCAATGCAGTTAATTTTTTTCAGTATTTTTCCCTTAATGTATAAGTATTAAAGATACAAATATATTTTTTCGGGAGAAAAAAAATTCATGCATTGCAGGATTAACAATGTATTTATTCCTGAAAAGGAAAACGCATATTTTTAGCATTTCAACGATCACAGTTGCGCACTGTTTATACGTCTACTTAGAGAGGTTAGTGGCTGGTCCCTAAGTACAGCAGCGATACGACACTTAAGGCAAAGTGTCAAATACAGTCTAGGCTTTACTTAAAAGAAATATTTTTTTCTGTAACACTGGTATACTTTGTAGTTTCAAAAAAATCAGAAGAAAAAAAATAGTGTAAAGATAAGTTTGGACATGAGTGGAAAGACCGCGAGGAGGTTTTTGGAAGATTTCCAGAGCTATCTGGCTTGTAATAAATCAAATATAAGTTAGGTGATGTATCTCTTTAATAGTAGTAAAGTGAAAGGATTAATGAATTTCACACTGAAGCTTCATTACAGCAATTTGCCAAAAATTAAAAAGAAAAATCGGGAACACCGCCAGTTTAGGAATCGCAATTACTTAAACCTTCTGGGCAGTAAGAATTGATAATCCTAAGTTAATGTAAAAAGTTGAAGTGTGGCAGCAGAAATATTATCTATAATAATAAAAATGAAGTTTTGTATGTGTGTATGTGTGTATGTATGTCTTTCCGAAACTCACAAACTAGACATTTGTTTGACTCGTAACTTGGCTCAAATGCGTAGTTCATACTTGAGTTACAAAATAAGAACTTTAAGAGCTCAAAATGTTCTATTTTTAGAGAAAATTCTAATTTTCTGGAAAAACTACACCACTTTGGCTCAAATCCGATGAACATTTTTCTTTCGCGTTGCCATTCAGTAGATGAAATTAAAATAAACTTTTTCAAAAATAGTTAAAATGTAAAAAAGAAAATACTTTATTCTTAAAAACTTACAAATATATTATCATTTTCATTTTAAAGATTTAGTTACTATAATTTTAAGTAGTAAACTTTCATTTAATATCATTCTTTAATCTGTATCAATGCAAGATATTTTATTTTTAACTCGATATTTTAATAAATAATTATCATGGACGTCTATGTAAACTGGAAGGTTTCCTCCAACGACAGCGGATCTCAAAAAGCGCTACCAATTTTTATAATTCCTAACGTTGTTGGTTTTTATAAACTTGATCACCAAGGTCATAAGCTAAACATTTTATATTTTTATCATTTACGATTAAGCTATAAATTGATATTTAACCAATTTTTATTTGAAGAATCGTTGCCCGCAATTTTACGCCAACCCTGACAAATTGGTATTATAGCAACCTTTGGCGAAAATAGCAATTGCATTGGCAATTTCTAAAGGTTGATCTATTTAAATCTTAAATGCATATAATTTATTTTGAAGGCCATCGCACTACAGATGCATATTTGGATTTTATGTCTTTCTTTTTTCGCCAAATACTTTGATAAACTCGCCAAGTTATTACAAAAAACGCGCCAAATGACCTTTTTTCTTTATTAGCTGGTTGGTTGTGCGATGGTCATTGCGCCAAAGCTGAATGGGTGTGTTATTGGTAGCTATATATTTTCCATATTTTTATCGCCAAATTTTTCAAACATGCCAAATGAGCTAAAATGTTTTTATTCGGGAAATTACTATGAAATTATCCGTTAATTTTATAGCATTTTTTAAATTTTGAATTTTCATGGTCATATATATAAGTAACGGGATTCTGTACTTTATAACGAACGGGAAAAGTAACATAAGTTTATTATCCAAAAAAAAAAAAAACCAGATTAAAAGGTAGTATGGTACAAATACTTGGATCGATTTGGTATTTATTTTTTTTCCAACCCGTGCAACACCGGGTAGTTCAGCTAGTTGTCAAATAAAAAGTCCATAGTTAATTTTTTTAATTACTTGCATTTTAATTAACGTTGCTTTCATAACGATAGGTTAAAAATGTCATACTGCACTTTAATTTCGATGTGGGATTTCGATTAAAGTTTTTGGTTGAAAGGGCAAAAGTCAACAAAGTTGTTATATATATATATCCGAAAAACATTAACTGTTTAATTTAAAAAAAATATACACATTATTCTAAACTTCAACAAACAAAACATAACTGTGACACTCAGTGTTTTTAATTAAAATAATTTATTTGTAGTTTAGAATCTCTTTAATTCTCTTTGTATATTAATTTTTTCAGACCGATTGCTGCATACCTGTTCTCTTTTTTATGCGTTGCATATTCCACATTTCAATATTTTATTTAAAGTTATAATGTTAAATGCGAATGAGCCCGATTGACTGCAGTTCTCCAAACCAAAGTGCCTCTGTGTTAATCCAAAGTGAAATTCTAAGCCACAATTCTAAGAACAATTACACTGGTCAACAGTGAAAATGCGAATGAGATGAAAGTACCCAATTCTGAATGATTTCGACGTGCTAAACACGAATATCACCTTAAAAAAATGAAAGTTAGCTCTTGTTTTTGAGTTACGGTCGTTTTTTCATTGCATAGGATACAGCGAAATGCAGGAGCGCACCATACCCAAAATCAATTAAAGTCAATTTTGTTTACAGAAAACCTCCTAATTTGAGGCTCATACAGATTTTACTAAATATTATCAACCTGGGGGTGGGAGGAAATGATAAGTTTCAAGTTTTTTGTAACCATATTAGCAGCTAAATAATCCTTCTAAGCAATGTAATTGTTCTCATCTCAAGAGGTGCAGAATAAAAAGCAATAAATTCCTAGCATTTCGTACTTGGCTGTTTTAGAAGCACAATATAAAAAATTAGTGTTAGTAATAAACCTATAACTGTAATGCCTTGTAAACGCATTAATAGAGCTAATAATTTCTGTTATATTTGGTGTAAAATGCAATTTTTCGCAAAAAAGAGCATCACTGCAAAAGTAAAGAAAGCTTATCATTTGTATTTTGGTTACAAGATAGGAGACCAGGATTAATTTTTGGGTTCCTCATGTATGTAGTTAAACTTGTGTAGCAAATTTTTCACTGGGCAAATTTCATCTGGGACAACAGATAGCCCGTATGCTGGGAAGAAAAACGGATGCCATTTAATGGAACAAAACGGAATGTCATTTTAAGATTAAGAGGGAACCAACAAATCATATTAATGACTTATTTCTGCATCATCTCATCAGTTAAATCGGGTGTTTTTTTAGAAAAAGATAAAAGTTAAATAACATTCCTTCAACTCGGCGTCCGGTCCAACACGACACTATTTATTAAAAAGTCTCCAATATTTTTTGTATTTTTTTATAGTTTTAATGAGGATAATAGCCATGCCTCTGCTAAATATGCTACAGCTTCTAAAAACAACCATATAGAAATGTGAGGATGTTATTGATCTTTTTTTTTCCTGCACCTCTTAAAGTGAGAACACTTGCATTGCGTAGTGGGGTATTAAGCTGCGAATGTGGGTGAAAAATCTTGTAAATTATCATTTCTTATCACCCCCATGTTGATAATATGAAATAAAGCCTCTCGAGCAAAAATTAGGAGGGTTTCTGTAAACAAAATTGACTATAAATAATTTTGTGTTTGGTGCGCCCATGCATTTCGCTGTATCTTATGCAATGAAAAAAAAACGACCGTAACTCAAAAACAAGAGCTAACTTTCATTTTTTAAGGTGATATTCGAGTTTAGGACGTTGAAATCATTCAGAATTAGGTACTTTCATCCGATTCGCAGAAAATTTTTCAAATTTTGTTGTCCAGTGTTATAAGTCACATTTTTCGGGCTGGATTGAATATTTTTACAACTGGGTTTTTCATATGATAAATATATTAGGTATACAGGTCTCTTTAATACCACCTTTTGAAATCTGTTCAAATATTTTTTTAGTTTTCAAAAAGTAATTTTACAAAACGGATTTCAAAGTGAGATTATAGAGACCTGTTAATGAGCTTCATTTATTATGTGAAAAAACCCGTTTGTAAAAATATTTAATACATAAGGAGAAAAGTGGCTTAGAAAATATTTCTTTTTCTTTGAATCAACACAGAAGCACTTTGGTTTAAAGACTCGCAGTCTGTCGTGCTCATTCTCCCTTGACAACATTTTATTTTAAAGTACACCATCAATCCTACATTTAAACTAATGTTAAAAGTCCCTAGCCAAAAACAGATTGGTTTTTACGCTCACTTAAAAAATATATAATCTCTTTAAAAAGCACAGAATTTCCAGTTAGCTTTTAAACTTTTTGTCCCCCTACTCGTTCTTTTAAAAGAGCAACGCTTACACACTATATATCCTTCATAAATATTCCGTAATCTTCCACTCCAAACTGGAGGCAAATCCTGGCTATAAAATTCCTCGAACGGAAAAGCTACACAAACGCTTTTGCTGAGACGCACTTTCCATACTGCACATTAAGGAAAAGCCAGAAGATAACGTTTTATTTTTATTGGCTGAATTTTAGAACCTTGCTTTTATTGGTTAATGAAATTATTAGAGTCGCTTTGTTGACAGAGAGTGTAGCAATCGATTGACACCATAAAGTTAAAAAGGAGGTGCTTGGCGAAAAAAAAGTCAAGCCGTCGTCGCCAAGCCAACCCTAGTAAGCTCAAATTCGATGCTTGTTTATTCTGAAACGCATCATTTTATTCTTAAAACTAATTTGATTGAAAATTGAAAAATGATTGTTTGCGCAGCTGTAGGCTGTAGTAAGAGATCGGAATTTATAAGAACCATGGTTAAATCATAGCGATTTCTGACTTTCTAAAAAAACTAAGTCGTTGTAGTAAGCCTATACCAATGAGCTAGAGGTTGTAGAATACATAGTCCCTCTTTTTTGGAGAACCGGGCAAAGGGTCTGAGTAGGTTGCTCAGGTTTCGGCTCGCTGATACATCACTCCAGTTTTACCTCTAGCTCAATGGCCTATAGGGTCAAGTGGGGTAAGTGTGATAGGGTTTCTGCATTTTTCATTAAGAAAATTCGTTCTCTGCTTCAAGTAAATTCCAAATCCTAAAATTGGTAGTGAATTATTATAAGAAACATAAATATGTAGAAAAAAAATTATATGTTTGAATTCCAATTTTAAGTGTACAAAATTTGCATTTCAAAATCCATTGCTGTTTTATCACACTTACCCCACATAGGAAAACCCACATAAAAAGAAGATAGTTGCACTTAAATTCAAAAGCCCAAAACTTTCTTTAAACAAAAAATAAGGTCAATATTTCAATTTTAATTTAATTATAGGTGGTGTGATGTTATATATTGCAAACTTTCAGATTTTTAGAATGATTTCCAAAGTTACAAGAGCTGTTTATCACACTTACCCCCAATCACACTTACCCCACTTGACCCTACAAACTACACTCTAGAATAACGCCAAATAGCTCGCCGAAAACGTTTGTTTGGGCTTACTATAAAGCAATCAAAGGCTTCACTTGGCAAACCAGCTTTGGTATTGTTTTTTGTTAGGCAGCTTCTCCCTCTTCTTAACTCTATGGATGATTGGTTGGTAGACATATACTTTTAGGCTTGTGTGCTTTGTCAGAGACCCACTTACAAACCTTCGTCAACTAAGACAGACACAACACACACATGCACGTGACAGACGCTGCCATCTATCGCGTGCCACCTCCACAATCTAGGCATGTCCCTCAAGGGGAGGGGAATAGTCTCCAGGAACCTATACCCAAGGGAAACTGCAGAATGACCGCCCACAGGACTTTCAGACCCAACAAATTTGACGAGCACGTACTCCGCATGTACTCGACAAACACAAACATCCATGCCTTACCGGGATTCGAACCCGAACCTAGATTCTCCAAAGGCCAGTTCCCTTCGCCGCGTCGGCTATGGATGATAGAGATTGTAGCAATCTATCGGCACAGTCTATTTTACCATTTTCTTAAAGCAGAATAGATGGCCTGCGGTACCAAGCGATTTCTATTCGAATATATTTTGCCGGCGGATTTTGTTGCTTGATTGATTGACAGGGGAACGTAATGTTTTTATGTATACAGAAAGTAAATACTTTTTAGCTGGTCTAGAAAGACCTTTTTTCCAGGATATAAAATGGAATTTCAAAGCTGCTTACGATAAAAATAGTTCAGGCGTTAAGTTTACATTGCATCCAGTTTTCGTCAAAAACGAATGTTACTCCGAATGTTTTCACAGTTGCGGAACACAGAAAGGATCATGCTGTTTTATTTTTTTTACGAAAAATCCTTTTTTAAAAATAGTGCTAGTTCCGAATTCATATATTTTGGGAAGAGTTAAAGATCCAGAATGTGTAACTCAAAGAATTCTTTAGGGCGGAAACGGAGTCAAAAAGTTTCTGACATCTTGTGATTCTATTTTTTGATACTATTTTACTTTTTGAATAGAACTTCAAATGTCTATACTTTTTCCTTACTCTTTGAATGTGTGTACAGTTCGCTTTTTTGTTAATTTTATCTTCAGGCAATTTGCCAAATTGAAATTAACTATCGGTGGTTGCGTTTTTTAATTGTCGAGGCCTTTTGATATATATTAAAATGCCACGGAATATAGCTTCAATGAGAATTCTGTAAAATAAGAAGAGTAATACAAAGGTAGCAGCTGATGCAAGTGAATAAAATAAAAAAGATTTTATCCTCCACGTAGAGAGGGGGTACTTCATCGTTTCCGGCAGCCTATTTATAGCCATCCTAATAAGGTACTTAAACACAGCCAATGACCCCTTGTAATTTAGAACCCTGATCGAGTGACGAGGTCGACACCTGAGTGGGCACCCCAACGGAACTTCGAGCGACATCGTACGCTGATGTCACGACTTTGGACCCCACAGATTTAACGAGCGCGTCTGTCCCAGTGTCCTCGGGCCCATCCGTCATGAGTTATATTTTTATACTCTTTCCAGTACAGAGATCCGATTTATAGGATGGCTGACCCCCCGCACTCCCGAGAAGGTTGAATCTCTAGGCTGATGCCTTAACCAACCACACTCAGCCTGTTGGTTGGTAGACATATATTTTCAGGCTTGTGTGCTTGTTCACAAGGACCGCTTATAAACCATCGTCAAGTAGGACAACACAAGACACACACAAACACTTATGACAGCCAACACTTATGTTGCCATCTGTCGCCTGTCGCCACCTCCGCAATTTAGACAGGTCCCTGAAGGGGAGGGAAATTTTCTCCAGGGACCTGTACCCATGGGAAACTGCGCAATGACCGCCCACAGGACTATCGGACTCAACAGATTTTACAAGCACGTACTCCGCATATACTCGACAAACACAAACATCCATGCCTGAACGGGATTCGAACCCGGACCCAGCAGCTCCAGAGGCCAATGCCTTAACCACTACGCAGCTGGATCGGCCCTGTACTCCATGTTCACTAGATACGGTGGAACGCTTCTGGCTGTCTATATCTAGCCTTCAAGAAGCTTTAGTACTGCCAAATTTAGCTTCTTAATCTAGAACAGCAGTCAAGTGACGAGGTTGAAAGCTGACCTGGCAGCCTCTCGGACTGTTCTAGTCCGTTATAATTCAATACAACCATATTAACTTTGCTCTTGTTTTTTTGTTTAACGGCAAAGAGGTCGACCTCTTCAGTTTTACGGGGTTTTGAATTACGAAGCGTACGTGACCGTGTTAAAGCTTTACTTGGAGCCTAGAAATAAGAAGGCGTTCAAATAACAAAAAAAAAAAGAATTTTATCTTAATTTTAATCTTTTTAAAAAATTTTATTTTGTGAATTTTAGAGATGATAAATAAAATCTAAAAAATAAAAAATGTTGACAACAGAATTTAATTAATATAAAAATGGCAAGTTTATCATTTTAAATGAAATATTTCAAATATTTTATGTCTTACAATTATGTAAATATTTTAAAATCTTTTCTTAGTATCAAATAGTTCAATTTACTACCTTTCTAACTTTGAACACTGACATTTTTCTACTAGGATATCGACTAAAAATAATTTATTTATCCATCGCATACATTACCTAAGCAAAATCCCATTAAATATTTTAAAATTTAATTTTGATGACATAAAAATCCTGCCTAGAGCACTGGTTTCAATAATCCCCTCCTCAGACTTGTCGTCTTATACCATAAAACCAAGTTATCTTTTCTACGCGTATCTATTTTAAAGCTACTCTATATTTTAAAATCTAATGCTCGACTCCCTTATTAGTGCAGTATGGTGCAAATAAAAATGGTCATGTGTAGAAGTAAGGATAAGACAAGAAATGCTGACAAGTCTTAAACAATGCAAAAACAGGCTGAACACTTGAAGCTCTTTATCGATTCAATATTAAGCCCAAATAGACGCTTGGCGAATTTTCAGCCAGTAACTATGCCATCTTCACTTGTGCACTGATCTGATCAACCTCACCAAAAACACCCCGCACTAAGATCGTCACTTAAGTTTCCACATGTGCTATCTCACTTCGCACAATGGATCAGATTTACTGTACGGTAACCCTTGGCGAACTTTCCTAAATCGCTCCAAAAGTCCGTATTCTGGCGACTTTTGGCGTCACGCTCTCTATAAGCGCTAATAAATAATGGTCAGATATTGTTGCAGGAAAACGTCATCATTACGAAGTAAAAAAAATTCAAATCATTGGTCGAAAATTATTTATCGCCAAATCCGAAAAAAATGCACCAAAGGTTACCGAACAGTAAATCTGATACGTTGTTCAAAGTGAGATAGCACGTGTGGGGACCTAAGTGACGAGATCTGAACTCGCCAATATGCCAAACGAAGCTACAGAACGCTTGAACAGGATGCGACTTAGAGACTTTAATTCGGCTTCAATAGTTTTTCTCGCCAAGTTTCTCCCCGCATTCCAGGACCACTTTTATTTGCTCCACAATGTATAATAAAAATTGATTTTTCAGCAGCAGATGCTTCAAATTAAATTGGCTAATACGATCCTACATAAAAGGAACAGAAAATTCTTCAGGGATTTGTTTAATAAAAAATTAAAAAGCTTTGTTCTTATTAGAAAAGAAAAACTAAGCCAGGGTTTTATATATATTTGCTTTTTTTAAGAGTTTAATTTAATTTTGTTCTTGGGTGTTTTTATATTGATTAGCCAGCTTTTGGTGACAAAATACTCTGTATTTTAATTTTTGGGTTTTTTTTTGCACTCAAAAAATGCCTTTGATCACTGCCACAAACTTCGATGTAATTAAATTTTTAACCCTCTCGGACTTTTAAGAGATAATTGGATTTCCAAAATCGTGGCTCTGAATTTCTGTGTCTTGCTTTTTAATTAGTCTGTTCACTGGACCTTGGTTTAGTTCCCTTTGATTACTTTTTAAATAGAATGGATATGACCCGTTTTGTAATTTAGAACCCCATGTATTTAAATAGAATGCACATAACTTTCTGAATTATCATTTCTATTTTAAATTATATAATATATTTAATTTTTATAATTTCGAATTTCATTTTAATAAAAAGATTATAGCAACTGTTTTATAATTTGGAAAGACATATAAAGTTCTTAGTATGCCTAATTGTTTTCTCATAACCCCTACCCACCCCCAAATGCGTTTAATTGTATTTACATTTATTTAGGGTTTTTTAAATACGATTTTGACTTTCAGCGTTTCCCTGTTAAATTGAAACTTTTATCAAATATAGTTTAACTTGAATGAATCAATGAGTACAATATCAAATGGATTACTTTGAAGCTTAGTCGGTAAGGAATTATTTGCATGCGAAAGGTTCTAGGTTCGGGACCTTGCATTGCCGAAATAACTGCCGGCCTATAAAGGGTCTGCGCTGCCAAAAAGTCGGACGAATAATACTTTGTGTAGAGGGTGTACTATCCAAATATGCTCTAAAAATCCTAACGGTCGTATGTTGCATTGGGTGCCTACTCGGTTGACTGGTTCTAAATTACGACACCAGTCGCAAATAGGCAAGTTTAGCATAGTATAGCATATAATAAATAGTTAATTCAACATACAAACTAAATTACATTACTAATTAAACCTTCAATATTCCCCTATTTTTAAATTAGTGTGTTATCTCATCATTTCATATGGACCAATATTGCTTTCCACTGGGCCACCCGAAATCATTGGCTTTTTGTGTTTTCACGTTACTTATTAACTCATTTGATAAATTATAATTGCTTAGAAATAATTACAAAAACATAGTAGTAAGATTACTTGTAACTTTACAATACAAACATTACTTTACAACAAAGTATAACAAAAAAATATCTTTTCAATGCTTTATTATGAGGAAAGTTTCAGTATAAAGGGCTTTTGTTGCCTTTTCGTGGCAATTAAAAAAAGTACACTAAACTGCAATAATCAGTTATTTGATTTGGGGTAACATTTAAAGTGTCGCTACCCTGTACAAGTAAATCGATTTTTTTAAATAATAACCTATGTATTGAGTGTTTAACTTTCAAATACTGACTCTTGTAATTTAGGTAATAACACAAATATGGTGCTAATACAAACAACCCTTAAAATATGAATATTTTTGTTTTATTAAAAACATTTTATTGTGACACACAAGCATTTTCAAAAATAAACTATACATCAAATAAAATCATCCGAAGCCAGCAGCCGCTTTTTGATTCCTTTTATACGCTCGAAGAATTCTTGGAGTCCGCGTTCTACTTATTTTACTTCTTCCAAATCTATAATAATAAAAATGAAGTTTTGTGTGTATGTGTGTGTGTGTGTATGTCTCTCCGAAACTCACAAACTAGACATTTGTTTGACTCGTAACTTGGCACAAATGCGTAGTTCATACTTGAGTTACAAAATAAGAACTTTCAGAGCTCAAAATGTTCTATTTTTCGAGAAAATTCGAATTTTCTGGAAAAACTACACCACTTTGGCTCAAATCCGATGAACATTTTTCTTTCGCGTTGCCATTCAGCAGATGAAATTAAAATAAACTTTTTCAAAAATAGTTAAAATGTAAAAAAGAAAATACTTTATTCTTAAAAACTTACAAATATATTATAAATTTCATTTTAAAGATTTAGCTACTATCATTTTAAGTAGTAAACTTTCATTTTATATCATTCTTTAATCTGTATCAATGCAATATTTTATTTTTAACTCGATATTTTAATAAATAATTATCATGGACGTCTATATGAACTGGAAGGTTTCCTCCAACGACAGCGGATCTCGAAAAGCGCTACCAATTTTTGTAATTCCCAACGTTGTTGTTGGTTTTTATAAACTTGATCGCCAAGGTCACATAAGCTAAACATTTTATATTTTTATCATTTACGATTAAGCTATAAATTTATATTTACAACCAAGATTGATCGCTAAGGTCATAAGCTAAACATTTTATATTTTTATCATTTACGATTAAGCTATAAATTGATTTTTAATTTATTTTTATTTGAAGAATCGCTGCCGGCAATTTTACGCCAACCCTGACAAATTGGTATTAAAGCAACCTTTGGCGACAACTATATACCAAGCACTGCGACAACTAAATTAATAATTTAAAAAATAATTGATATCATTCACGTGACGTAATCCTACCAGTCTCCATTTTTATTGTGAATATAGGATTTTAATTAGGAATTTTTTAAAAGCATAGTTAAGCTTATACTGAACTATGATAGTATGTGTGTGTGTGATTTTTTTAAAGCCACCGCAATGGAGATGCATATTTTTGTTTTATGTCTTTCTTTTTTCGCCAAATACTTTGATAAACTCGCCAAGTTATTACAAAAAACGCGCCAAATGACCTTTTTTCTTTATTAGCTGGATGGTTGTGCGATGGTCATTGCGCCAAAGCTGAATGGGTGTGTTGTTGGTAGCTATATATTTTCCTCGCCAAATTTTTCAAACATGCCAAATGAGCTAAAATGTTTTTATTCGGGAAATTACTATGACATTATCCGCTAATTTTATAGCATTTTTTAAATTTTGAATTTCTATGGTCATATAAGTAACGGGATTCTGTACTTTATACCGAACGGGAAAAGTAACATAAGTTTATTATCCTATAACAGATTAAATGGTAGTATGGTACAAATACTTGGATCGATTTGGTATTTATTTTTTTCCAACCCGTGCAACACCGGGTAGTTCAGCTAGTACTATATAAATTCAGAACGAACGATATTTTTAAAAAAGGATTTTCTGTAAGAGAACATTATTATCCTTTCTGTGCCCCGAAACTGTGAAAACATTCGGAATAAAATGCATTTTTGTCGAAACGTAATGCAATGTAAACTTACCGTCCAAGCTATTTTGAAATTCTATTTTATACCCGAAAAAGATCTTTCTAAAACCTTTGACAGAATATTTATTTTCACTGTACCTAAATAAAAACATAACGTTTTCATGTATATCAATCAAACAGAAGAAAAATTGTTTTAAAAAATTGTCGAACTGACATTTGGTTCCGCTGGATTTCTATGCTTATTGCGCCCTCTATCTTTAAAAAGATTTGATACCTCGAAATTGGATAAATCAAATTTTTCTCGTTTAATTGTTTGAATAGTACTATGATAATTGGCTCCCATAACTTAATACTCTACCACTTGTTAAAATAAAACTTTAGAAATTTATATTATCAGTACGATCGTTTCATATTTGGAGCTATTTAAAAATACTAGGGGAATTATAATCTATGGTACTTTAAAATTATAATTTTGTACTTAAAAAAATATAAGAAATATTTTAATAAAAGCATGTATCCAAATTTTACTGAAAACATTACAAAAAAGTCAAATTAAAAATTAATAAACAATGATAAAATATGAAAACTATTTTTTAATAAAATGTTCGGTGATTTTTTTTAATTCACACTTTTTTTCAAAATGAAAAAAATTCAACAAAAATTGATAGAATAGAATGATAGAATATTGATAAAGAACTTTAAAAATAACTTGATAACAAGAAAAATTGAAAATTACATCAGAGTAGGAATTTGAAAATATTTGAAAAAAATGAACAGTTTAAATTTTAACAAATTGCGCCCATTTAAAAAAAGAGCTTTCAATTAAAATGTGGTTTTTAAAGGTGTTATTTTTTTTAAATAATAAATATAATAATACAAGAACAAATAATAGGAAAGTTGTGGGAAATATTGGACTCTCCCTTAAACGTTAATTAATGTGACGTTTTAACTTCTTTAAAATAAAGTAATATCCGAAAATGTAAAGAAAAAAAGTTTATATTTTTCAATTCATTATTATGAAGAAAGTTTCAGTATCAAGGGCTTTTGTTGTTTTTTCGTTCAGAGAATTTCCTTTATGACTGCAATTTATTTTAGCTTCAAACATTTATGAGGGTATGCAATTATTACCTTTAAAAGATAGCGATCAGATTAGTTCGATAAGATAACAGGATATTGTCTAATTTTTAAAAATCAATTACTTTCTGATTAAGGGAAAAACTGAGTATTTTAGGACGAATAAATTGACCATAAGTTTATCTTTAGGCGTAATGGCGTTCCTTGTGAACGTGTCAAGTCTAACGTTTTAGAGATGTAAGAGTGCAGCGCAAATAGAATGGAATTATAAAAAAGAAACTCGTCTCTTGACCAGGGTTCTAAATTACGAGGCGTAGCCAATTATGGCTAATTACGGCCTACACAGCCTATTACGCCTCGTAATATAGAACCCTGGTCAAGAGAAGAGTTTCTTTTTTACGACTCCATTCTCTCTCTCTCCCCCCCCCCCCCCCTTCTTGATTAGTTCTCGATATTCATTCAAGCTGTAGACTTCTACGGATAGCGAGCTTTATCTTATAACCACCCGGTACATCATTTTCCGACTATATCAGCTCGTATACATAATACTCTCTAGTTTAGCTTCCAAGTATGACTTTGGTACAAATAAATGCATTTCAATTGCAGTATCTACAGAAAGAACTCGAGCTATTTTTCTTGCTCACTGTTTGCAAATTTTATAAAGAAGTGTAATAATAAAGAGTGAGAATACATTTTTAATGAACTGCAATTTACTGTTTTTGTCAGTAAATAGTTTTGATTTAATTATTTTTAAAAAAATGATAATTGGCATGTTTCTCGCCTGTTAATCAATCTAGAAGGCGGAGCTTACCGTATTGACCTTCCCCTAAATCCATCAAAGAAATACAGGAATGAAAGCAGAGATGATTTTACGTCTCACGAAACCAAACAATTGTAATACATTAGGCTTACATTTTTATAATGTGAATTAACTTTAATTTAACGAAGGAAAAACAAGCTATATCATAGTTCACATTAACCTCTTAGTAAGTAACCTTAAGTAATTATTAAACGTAATTTTTTTTAAAAAAAATTCTTTGAAAAACTTACTTTTCATACCAATATATACTAAAAAGTATGTTTAGATTAAGAATATACTTGTAGGATTTTGCTCTGATCTTAAGAAGTTAAAAAAACTCAAAATAAATTGAAAGCAAAAATTAGTTAGTTCAAAGCAGGCCATCTGTTACCTAAAAAAACTAAGCCCAATGAACAAAGAATTTTATTAGATCATCGAAGACGTCCTAAAACTCTTCTAGATGAAACTTTTATAGGACGATGAACCGTATAGTAGCTTTCAATACGATTGCAAATTTGCGTGTTTGAATGTCGTAGTATGACCCTGTCAGAACAAGTAGATCGAGTATTCACTGTAGAACATTAAACACGTATTTTAATTTTAATCGTAGGATATAAAGATCTAGAATTACAGAATAAGACTTCCGTATTTTGATTATTAAATCGCTGATAGAAATCGTTATTGTACTTTTAAGTGTGGTAGCCGGGATTGAGAGCAATAATGATTAGAGTTGCAAAACTAATCTTATACTATAATACGAGGAATTGGACCCAAGTCGAAAATCGCCCCAGAATTAATAAACTCCGGTAAACTTGGGGGTCTGGGGTTTTTGGCCACGGCGAATCGATTGGCACAAGTTTTGAAGCGCTACGGTCAAGCACTTCGGAGTTACAGATAGGATATTTTCAAACTTCATTAGTTCGCCATAATGGCGACTTTCGTGATGCCATCTGCTAAAGCTATAAGCCTCTGCTTAAGCTATAAATGTTTAGTTACGATTTTAATTTTTCAAATTTAAATAAATTCAACCTTGCTTTAAACTTTATTGAGTTTTACAGAAAGGGTAACATGAATATTTTTTTAGTTCCAATCAGCGGACGATTTTAGTTCTATTCTGTTCATTGGCGATTTTTGGCGATCTTGAAAATTTAACGTATGGTTGCTATACCTATCGAGTTGAATGAAGTATGAAATGGAATGTTTACCACATTTCGACATTTTCGTTGCTTTTCAACGAAACGCCAATTATCAATTACATTTCATTTCCTATGACTTTTAAAACTTTACCTTTGTATAGAATAGTGCCCTTTCCAAACTCCAACTTTGTTTACAATGGTGCACTTTAACTAATGTGACCAGACGTCCCGCTTTTGGCGGGACAGTCCCGCTTTTTGTGTTACTGTCCCGCGGGCCGAATGTCTCGCCAAAACGTCCCGCTTTTTTGTAAAAGTTACGCTATGTCCCGAAAAGCGAGGAAATTGTAAATAAATATACTTTTTTTATGAATAATCGTTGTAAAACGCTATGGAGTGTTTAGAAATTGTTAAATGAAGTTAAAGTCATCAACAAATTGGTGGAGTATGGTCTCTGTTTGCCTGGAACCACTGCTGCTGTTGAACGCGCCTTCCTTATCTTTCTTATACCAAGTGTGTAATTGTGTGAAGGGACTATTATGTGCATAAAAAATTACTTAAAAAATAAACCGGGGGGGGGGGGGGGGTGATGGAGTGTCCCACTTTTTGATTTTGAAAATCTGGTCACATTAACTTTGACCGGTTATCTTTTCACCAATGGTTTCACAAATTTTCTTATGGTATGTATTGTTTTGATAAATCACAATTGAAAATTTAAATCTTCGAGTTAACTTCGATACCTGTTTTCTCCGAGCAGAGCTCGGTCACCCGCTGGTTTAGCAAAATGATGGGAATTAATAGTGCTACGTAAAATTATTGTTTCAATTAGTTAATAAATAATTTAATTTATTTAAGTGTCGGTATTTATCCACAAAAAAAAATTGAATATGTATTGAATGCAGCTAGTTATTAAATAATAGTTAATAAATGCATTTTTGAAAAATAGTTTAATTTTATGAAAATGAATAGAGTTGCATTGTATTTTTTCAAAATAGCATTAGAAAAATCTAATAAGATATTTAACATGAGCTAACTGGGAGTGGAGACTAGACTCTGTAATTCGATATTTGAACACGTAACATCAACCATAATTTAAAAAAAATCTGTGTACTGTTACTTGTTTTTTCTCCTTCATCAGAACTATTATTTTAAAAGAAAACAAACGCTTCTTTTATATAGCTTTTTCAGAATCATAAGTATCTATATAATATAAAATTGTAATTGTCGGACGCTTGAAAGCCTCGTGACTTACGCGGCTTCAGCCAATCAGAAACGCTGAAAGTAAGCTTAAGAGTTTGACGTCATCGCATCGACCAAAATCGTTTTTCACTGATGATGAATAATTTTTGTTTAGTGGTACGGCAACAGGGCACACGAACTTTTTTAATGTTTTGAGTTTTGAGACGTAATTTTATTTGTTACATTCCAAAAGCGATATAACGGAGGATTTATTGCACTTAATAAAAATTGGTATTTTGAGTAAATAATGATATAGCTTTAATGTAATGGAATGCTTAGTGATTGCAGACTTTTATTGAAATTGAAAACGTAATGAAGGTTTGCTATTCATGGTTTGCACTGAGAGTTGTTGGTGAGAGGGCGCTACGGTTTGCGTTTTACCGGAAGCAGTCCACTCTACTTCCGGTCTGCTATATTTGTTTACATTTCTAGCGCCCATGTGTGATTTCATTTTCTTTAAAACACATAATGAACAGAGTTAAGAATAAAAGTAGAACAGGCACTTGTTGCTCTGTTCCTCAATGCTCAATGAGAGTAGGAACCAATATCCTTTTATTAATTAAAGTGTATAAATTCCCCAAAGCTTTAGAGCGACGTGGATATTCAAACGATTCGCCGTTACCAACTTTAAGTAATGTGATTTGTTCCAAACACTTCATTGAAGTTAAATATATTTTATTTATACAATATTGTAAAAAAATAAATAATCCATTTTCGATTTCCTAGTGAAACATTATTTAAAACTAATTTTTGACTGTAAAACAAGGAAGCCACATTTTGATCTGTGTGCCTAAATAATCACAGAAGTTGACAGTGTGACACATCAAAAGATTCGTCTGTGCCTAGAGAACATTAATACCACAACAGTTTGGGGCAAAATATGTCCCCAGTGAGGTTTGGGTCCCCTTGGGAGATTTAACACAGGCCTTGAAGAAAAACCAAAATTTCAGCTGGAAGCTTAAATACCAACTCAAATTGATTGTGTTTGGTATCAAAAGAAAGGTTTTAATGTCTAGAAATAGAAAACGTCAAAAGGTTTGGCGCCACATGTCCCCAGAATGTTTTGGGAGCAAATGTGTCATTTTACATGGCCTCGTCGAAGGACCGGTTTTTTCGCATGGAAACTGGCTTGGGTTTTAAAATAGGCATGTACATCTGCCAAATCTTGTATTAAAAGTTAGCTCTTGTCTGGGTGGTGGTGTACAGCTTAAAAAACAAGACTTTGAAACAACAAATAGGGTCTCAGGGGTTGGAGTGTGGTTTTTACATGGAACGAGGCCTTGTCGAGCACCGAAAGCCACATTTTGATCTGTGTGCCTAAATAATCACAGAAGTTGACAGTGTGACACGTCAAAAGATTTGTCTGTGCCTAGAGAACATTAATACCACAACAGTTTGGGGCAAAATATGTCCCCAGTGAGGTTTGGGTCCCCTTGGGAGATTTAACACAGGCCTTGAAGAAAAACCAAAATTTCAGCTGGAAGCTTAAATACCAACTCAAATTGATTGTGTTTGGTATCAAAAGAAAGGTTTTAATGTCTAGAAATAGAAAACGTCAAAAGGTTTGGCGCCACATGTCCCCAGAATGTTTTGGGAGCAAATGTGTCATTTTACATGGCCTCGTCGAAGGACCGGTTTTTTCGCATGGAAACTGGCTTGGGTTTTAAAATAGGCATGTACATCTGCCAAATCTTGTATTAAAAGTTAGCTCTTGTCTGGGTGGTGGTGTACAGCTTAAAAAACAAGACTTTGAAACAACAAATAGGGTCTCAGGGGTTGGAGTGTGGTTTTTACATGGAACGAGGCCTTGTCGAGCACCGAAAGCCACATTTTGATCTGTGTGCCTAAATACTCACAGAAGTTGACAGTGTGACACATCAAAAGATTCGTCTGTGCCTAGAGAACATTAATACCACAACAGTTTGGGCAAAATATGTCCCCAGTGAGGTTTGGGTACCCTTGTGAGATTTAACACAGGCCATGAATAAAAACCAAAATTTCAGCTGGATGCTTAAATACTAACTCAAATTGATTGTGTTTGGTATCAAAAGAAAGGTTTCAGGCTCTAGAAATAGAAAACATCCAAAGTTTTAGCGCCACATGTCCCCAGAATGTGTCATTTGATCCGGCCTCGTCAAAGGATCAGCTTTTTGCAGGGAAACAGGCTTGGGTTTTAAAATAGGCAGGTACATGTGCCACATCTTGTAATAAAAGTTAGCTCTTGTCTAGGTGGTGGTGTACAGCTTAAAAAACATGACTTTGAAACACAAATAGGGTCTCAGGAGTTGGATTGTGGTTTTTTCATGGACCGTCTGTCACCTTCGAAAAGATTTTGTGTATTTCTTGTAGTCGACAACAAAGTTTGCAACCACTATAAGCTTTTAAAAGTGAGCAATGCTTTGTCATAAATGGTATTAAATCAAAGCTAGTTTTGTAATATGTTAAGATCGTACTGTTTATCTGAAATTGATATTTTTATTATTACCTATACCTTTTTCACTGGTGATTCCAAATGAAATCATTGGGAATAACAAGGTTAATAGATTGAATATTACTTGTCACTTGTTTAATAAACAAAAAGGAGTGGCAAGTGGTTTCTACAAGGTACAAATATATGTCTCCAAAAGTTAAATCGGGCCTCTCGTATCATCCGAAAAAACACTGTCCCTCACACCAATTTCTAAAGGATCAGGTAGATCAATGGATCCGATTTTTAGCTTTTCGGTATACCTTATCGATGTCAAAAAGTCCAACTTTTTAAAATAGTCGCTAGACATTTTCGAAAAATGAATACAAAAACTAAAAAAGACCGAAAGAAAAGTATGTAAATAAACAAACTCCTCTCGTGCATTCGCTACAGCAGAAACGGAAGTATGAAACCGGAAGTGACTGGGACCGCGAATTTTCGGGCCAATCATAAACGGGCAGGTTTGTTTCCAAACATCAAACCATGAATACTTATCGATCGAGTTGTATGAAATATGAAGTTGAATGTTTTGCATATGTGTGCATTTTCGCTGTTTGGCAACGAAATTTAAAACTCCAAATCGAGACCGACCCCATTATATCATAGATATTCCTTACTAAGAAATAATAAGTAAATTTAAATTTCACAAGTAACTGTTATTTTGTTTTGCATAATGTTGCATCGGCAGCTTAATGAATATTTTTAATGATGGAGAATATAAATTCTTCCGCTCAGCAAAATCTGCGAGGACGTAGAAATAGCCAAAGACGTCGCCAACGTCAAAGAAATCGTAGAAGCTACGCTAACATGTTTTATTCAATGCAGATTGTATAGATGAGCATTCCTGCATTGACAGTATCCTCATATTAGTCTTGTATGTTCGTTTACGGAGCAAACAAAGAGGAATTGCGTATCAATTATCGGGGGTTGGCGAGCGGTAGTGAGCTGGGGGCTTTGCCCCCTAGTGTGAAACATAATTACTGAATTAGTTGTTGATACTTGAGGCTTAAAAATGATCCTTAAAAATAGAAAAATCTTTCAAATCGAACAGAAAGAATAATTTAGAAACTTTATTTATTTTGGTAAGTATCGTACAAATTTTAACAATTCACTTCTCACCTGATGCTAGCTATCTATGATGGCCGTGTAAGCATTATGGGGGGTTTGATTGTATTAACCTTGCCCTAAATCTACTCAAAGACTATTCAGCATAATAAGAACAGACTCCCGAAACGTTCGGAAGCGAAGTCTATTATGCATCTAAAAGGAGTTAATGCACCCGTTTAGCCTATAACAGTTCATCACTGCGTATAATGGGCCTATGAATAGACATAATAGACACTTGTCTTGCACATAATGCCTTCAGAATTCGTCCAATAATGGGGCGACACTCAATGAATCCATTATTTCGCCAAGGTGAAGCTGATGGCGATGAAAAGACATTTCACGCTTCATTATTCGCCAAAACGCCAAACTGACATCGTTGTCCGACATACTTGGTCACCTAATTCCCATTAATATTTTCATTGAATTAACCTTAGAGGATAGAATAATGTAAAGATGTTGCCTTAGCTAAAACCGGTTGCCCTAGTAAAGCCGTTTATCGCTTCTGTAATGGGCAGATGTTGCATGGCCGTGCATCTTTTGGTAGACACATGCTTGTTGTAATAACTTCAGCTACACAACATTAATGACCCGGTCGCGTTCCGTCACCCAATCAATCTGATTCCTTACCAACCTGGGTTCAAACAAGGTTGATCACTTGCTGTCTAACCAGTCAATGCTGCGCGTAACCACAACGCAGTGCAATGCATAACGAAGTAGCCCTGGTTCACACTTCTAAAAGAGGAGCCAGACCCAGCGGCGCAATGGTTAGGGTGCTAGCTTTTAGAGTTTATGGGTCTGGACTCGAATCCCGATGAGGCATGGATGTTTGTGTTTGTCGAGTATATGCAGAGTAAGTGCTCGTTAAATCTGTGGGTTCGAAAGTCCCGTGGGAGGTCATTGCGTATTTTCGCACGGGTACAGGTCTCTGGAGACTATTTCCCTTACCTTCTGGGACATGTCTAAATTGCGGAGGTGGCGATATATGGCAGCATCTGTCACTTATGATTGTGTTGTGTCTGTCTTACTTGACGAATGTTTACAAGCGGGCACATAAGCCTGAATATTTATGCCTACCAACTAACCAACCAACCCGGCTCTTTCATAAGTTTGAAAATCCATCTTGATAAAGAATGATTTATTGCTTGTTTTCACGGAAGAAACACGACGAGACGGAAAAGGATCGGAAAATGTTGAAAACAATGCTGAAGAGTGGTTTTGGGGTAATGTATCTCCATACTTTATGGGACGAGAAACATGATATTTCACTCGACGAGCGTTGTCACCAGAGAACGCGGCAATAAGTTGTCTTTCGTGGAACAAGGCGGTTTAGAGTTTTTATAAGTATTGTTGTTGTTGGAGTTGATTTATATGCAAGTGGCACGAAATCGTAGTATATCGCTTGGTTTTATTGTAATTTTAAAAACACTTTGCATAAAAAGGCTTTTTTATGTATTTGTTTGCCTAGACAATTCACACTGGGGCTATTGGTAAAATGTCTTCCAAACTCTAACTGCGATCAAGTAATGATGTTGTCACTTGAGTGGGCTCCTAACGGAATCTAAGTGAATGGCCTAAAATAACCTAATGTGCATCTTAGCAATTGATGTGACTGCACGAAGACCTTTTCGTTGGATTTTTAAAACTGTACAATGTGTTTGTTGAATGACATTCTAAAAGGTTGTATTTAATCCAAGGACCTCCAATTACCCTGTCATAATAGATAATTCTTTACTCGCTGGATTAGTCCCTTGATTGTCACAGTTTTAACGAGTTGGATAAATATTTTTTTTATCACTCAATGAAATTTTGTGTTAATAAAATGCCATTTAACCCAATAGCGCACCATGCCTTCACCACAATGGTAAATATAGTAATCGAGAATCGCTATACTACCATCGTTGTCATGGGCTGGGGAGCCCAGTCGGTTAGGCCCTAGCTTAGCATGCGAAAGGTCCCAGGTTCGGGTCCGGGCATCGCCAAAATAACTGCCGACCTATAAACGGCCCGTGCAGATAAAAAATGTCCGACGAATAATACACTGTGTAAGGGAGTGCATGTTAAAAATCCTTCAAAGTCCTAACGCTGCGTACGATGTTTTCCTTAGCTGTTGGGTTGGGTGCCTAATCAGGTGTTGGCTCGTCACTTGACAGTGATTCTAAAATACGACGCCCGTCGCCAATAGCCCTCGTGTAGCTCTAGTGCGACGATAATTCAAAACCTAAACCTAAAAGCCAGCGTTGTCATGATTCTGTCTTTGGTGGCAGAGACAATATCTAGTGTTACATATAAAAAGAAAATGCACAAGAAAACTTTTCTATGGGATCATCTATAGCCACTTTTTTTCCCTATCACTGTAGAAAGCGAGATTTATCCCTATTTTTCCCTTTCCTCTTCCGTCCTTTTCCCCCAAACTTATCCCTCCAATAATCCTTTTATTCTCTCTTGACCAACTTCCGAGGCTCTTCCTTCTAGATTTTTTCGTTTTCTTTTAGTGCTAGGCAATAACAGCTTGGTATTGTCCTTCTGTTCTTTGAAGAGTTCGACTACACTAAAATAGACAATGTCATGACAACCTTGAAAATTGGAAAGCCACGTGCATTAATGTAATTATCCAGGTGAATGTAGGGTGGCATATTATTGGATAAGAAGGCAGCAAATTGGTACTGAATTATTTCAGATGTTGAAAGGAAGAGTACGCCAACTTACCAAAACTAAGCTTTGCCACTTTTGTGAAAGCATTAGTACAAGCTAGTAGTATTAGCTATAGTATTAGTATTAGCTATGTTGAGTGACTCTAGTCATTTTTTCCCATTACCCCCACATTTAAACTTGCTTTCTATAGTTTCCACAAAATAAAGATAAATTGATTGGTCGAATTTGTCGTTCATCAACATTTCTTTTGTATTGCTAAACTCCCTGTCATTTCAGGAAATACTGTTTTATGGTACATTAATGATAAACAAACATTTTTAGATATTTTCAAAATTATTTAATCCTAGTTATTTTATACACTCCCATAATTTCGTGTTTTGAACGGTTGGATAGAAAGAAAAAAAGATGGACGTGTCTCTGACATTCCACCCTTCAGATATTTAAACCCTCATATATATCTCTTTAACTGATTTGATCTTAACTGACATCCTTATAAAAAAAATTAAATTATTGGATTAACAAAATAATTAGAGTAACAGCTGGTAGACCGATCTTTGGTCAACTGCGGAGACACAACTTTAAAAAAAGGTTCAATATCCTCATTCCTTCTCTCCCTCCAAAAAAATCCGTGTTCGAATCAGCCGGCCCATTTGTCAGCCCAGAAGGTGTTGTCCAAACTACAGACGATAGCGAAACGATCATTACTTACACGGTTGCCCCTTTTCCCGCTGAATAAAAGCCAAGTATGTTGGGCGAAGTGATGCTTAACCCATTAAGTATGGTTGGCAAAAAAAAAGTGTAACTCGAGAATGAACTTTTTGCTTAAGTTTATTCAATTAAAATAATATATGGAAATTAATATATGTATAATGTATGTATTATAAAATAATTTATGTGGGGCAAATTAAATTTCAGGCAAAACTGATTTCCAAATTTTAAAGAAATGAAAGCTTTTAATTAGGCTTCTTTTGAAACTTCGACTTACGATGTTACAACTTATGCGATTGAAAGCACTATTTTTTTTATTAAAAAAATCTTTAGTTTTTAAAAATCGCAATTTTTACGAATAAATTCAAATTGAGACACAATTTTGTCGCAGCGATGAGATGCCGTAAGCCAAATTTTGTCGAACAAATGACCAATTTTATTTAGAAAACGTTTACCCCGGTAAGTTGTTTATCTGCGTGATAAGTATATCTAAGGAAAATGGAGTTTTACAGGGTGCGTTTTGTTCAGTGGATATGGTTGATTTCAGTTGTAGATAAATGTTCTGTAATGAAAGTTTTCAGATGTCCTTTAATTGTAGGGTAGACTAACCAGTGAATGAAAATTAAAGGCGCTGCGTTCGCCAGTGAATGAACACCAGGATATAATGACCAGGACAACCAATTACATGTCAGATAGCTTCCTACTAGAGGGGAGGAAGTCAGTGTTGCCAATCCATCTAGAGGAATGATTTTCAATCCTTATTCTTTTAAATTATATTTACCAAATGTTCATTTACTGGGACCTGTTCACTCACTGGTCAGTCTACCCTACGTCCCTTTTATTTACCTGTTCATATAAATCCTGGCGGCGATTGAACTTGTAATTAAAGGACCTCCCCCTTCAAATTTCCCCTCAAACGTGATGTCATAAAATATCGCATCGTTTTAGAAATATTACCTCTTTCTTTTCTATACCTTTCACTGATACGCGATAGAAAATCGTGTGACATTGAAATTTATTGCTGTACGTGTTTCCAACTTCATGGATTTACCCTCTAATTGATAAATGTAGGTGTGGCTCGTCACCTGACTGTGGTTCTAAAATACGACGCCCGTCGCCAATAGCCCTCGTGTAGCTCTAGTGCGACGATAATTCAAACCAAACAAACAATAAATGTAGGTGATTTGTTGCCAAATGTGGCAACCTTGAACGTTGCCGAGTGAACTGATGCCAGATGTGGCCGCTCGAAATTAATGACTGTCCTCTTCTTCGAGGCTGTCGCACGATGTCACGTGACATAGATTTACTATAGAGGCAAGGGTAGATGCCTAAATAGAAGTCCTACTGTAAGAGAAAAGAGGATGGGGGCTTTGTGAGGGGGTGAACTTAGTTAAAAGAAGTAATGGTTTTGAGACCTTTTGGTGTTGGGAAGAAGTAAGATCTATGACCAATTTATCCTTTAAAGAAGAATTTTCCAGTTAAAAATATAATCTGAAAGTCTTTATACTTAATATTTGAATGTTGAAGTTCTGATGCTACAGCAAGGAATGCCCTTTTTAGATAGCATTGAGGGAGAATGGGCTGGCTGGACCGGGGTCTCCAAACTCAAGAGCCTCAATGTTAATCCAATGGGAAAATGCTTTTAAAATTAACTATTAAAATAACTTTATGAAAAGTTTGAAAAAAAATTAAATAATTTTTTTAAGAACTCTAATATCGTATTGACCCTCGTTCAACTTCATTTTTTATATAAATAAATGACTGATACTTCTAATCAAACGCTGAAAACAAACTGATATTTGGATCTTCTTCTATCGGACCAAGTCAATTTCGGAACTAAATAACGCGTTCATTGTTTGCGGAGAGGTTTTACAAATTGTCCCCAATTGGCTACGCCAGGCCGCAAGAGGATATGCATCGACCTACTTACACTGCTATCGGGTATTGCTGTGCTAGTGGATTCGGTATCCAAGCTCTCTTGCGTGTGAGTGAGGGGTGATTGCAACGATGTAAAAGGTGTTGTTCCTCTGCAATTAGATTTTTTTTCACTATTTGTTTCGTGTTTTATTTGTTTATATTGTGTTTTCGGCTTTGTTTGCGAGGGCGGAATACTACAAAGCGTTTTAAGTGTCTGGTTGCTTGCTATTTTTTGTTATAATATTATTTTTTGTAATGGGAAGCAAAATATTGTCATAGTACATCGAAAGTGAATTGTGTTAAGATAAAGCATGGGAATAATTTCCGTGTTTATGAATTATTTATTGGATAGAGTATGTTTCTAAATTTAAGTTATGTTGATTTTCTATATTTCTTAATTTAAAGTAACCATTCCTCTAAAAAACATTTAATCCTTATTCATAAATGTATAAGCTACTTTTTGCCTTGTAAATTTATAACTAGCCAATTAAAAGTACAAATACATTTCCAAGTTTAAACTAAATAATTTATGATATGAAAACATGTACGATTATGTACCGTTAATAGAATATGTAAGACTTTGTTTTAAAAAGAATTTTAGAATATTCAAAGAGCTATTTTATTCTATAATAATTTTAAACACGAATATCTGGGTATGAAAAGAGTTTTCCAAATCATTATTTTTTTTTTAAATGCTACTTTTTAAGAACGACATCTCAGATTAAATTGAATACTTAAATACTGATGTCAGTGTTTATGACATTATTCGCTTAAAAAAAGGTATCGCTGTGTCTTAAGTTCATTTTCAGCTTTTGTTAAAAGGAGCTTAAATGTATCTAAATCTTTTTTTAATTATAAACTTATTTATTAAATATTTTAGCTTCATATTTTTTTTCAAAAGATTAAAAAAAAACCTTTTTAAAGGCTTTAACACAACAAATTAGAATTCTGACTAAAGCTTAAAATTACCATGCAAATTATATTACATTAAAATCTCTTGACTAAACTATATTAAAAATCAAGCTATAATTCAATTAATTTTTAATCTTGAATTTCAAAACTGTTTTTTTTTAACACCAGGTATATGGTAAAACATTAGATATACCAAATCTCATTCGATCTTCGTCGTATAATTAATTCTCATTCCACAATACTTTCATTAGCAAGACGAAATAATCTCCTTAAGGACAATCTTAGGGATTTATTAGGATTGGACAAGGAATTTAATTAAAGTGTTTTGTTTTCCCTCTTGTAAATGAATTAGACTCTTAGAGGAGGGGCTCGGTGTAAATTGAATTCAAACACAAAGGTAAATTTTCATGTGGGATTTTGTATTAAAAAAATTACGAAGGAGTTTTTTTTTTGTCTATGCAGACTAAAGTTTTGAAAATGGAGCCAGCACTTCAGTTGTATTATTTATTGAAATGGCTGTAGCTGTTGCCTCAATTTTTCGTTAAGCGTGACAAATTTATTTAAACTTTAATTTTCAATTTGGCAATTTTTCTTATATTTGCGCATGTTACTAATAATATACGATAGTGGTGTTAATATGATTTTTAATACAAAACATCATTACACTCTTCAAACGAACGAGCGATTTTAACTCATTCTGAGTTAATTTCACTTCTTCAGTCTGGAAAATGCACTTCTCCTGGAGGAGTGGATCCTTTGAGTGTTAAACCTCCGACAGAATCACTCCAAACGAGTGATTTTAACTCTGTCTGAGTTAATACTCACTTCTTTCCAGTGTCGAAAATGCACTTCTCCAACTGGAGTGGATTTCACTCTTTTGTTTTAAGAGTGTATGTACATCACAGAAAATGTTCAAAATTCCTTCCAGTCGCCACAATGCACGTTTCACAGCGTCGGCGCATGGATTCACGAACCCGCTCAAATTGGCCACGGACACATGCTTCCGCGATCCTTGCGATAAGATCCATGTCCGATGTTACGAGTGTCTCGTACACTCTTAAAACAAAAGAATGAAATCCACTCCAGTAGGAGAAGTGCATTTTCGACGCTGAAAAGAAGTGAATATTAACTTAGACTGAGTTAAAATCACACTCGTTTGGAGTGATCCTGTAGGAGGTTTTACACACAAAGGATCCGCTCCAAAAAGGGGAAGTGCATTTTCTAGCCTGGAGGAGTGAAAATTAATCAGACTTAGTTAAAATCGCTCGTTCGTTTTAAGAGTGTAGTCTATGGACCCACAGGTAGAATGATGACAGGTAATGTAATGGTGTTTTGTAATAAAAACCACATTAACACCGCTTTAGATAGGGTCACATGGGGGAATTATGGATCACTCGCTTTCCGGGGTAAATAATGATCACTAAGTTTTAAGGATTAAAAATGGTTTTTTGAAAAAAAATAAATTATGCCAAGTCATCCTTATACATTCTATTTTCTTATAGCAAGTTCAAAAACAATGTAACTCTGCGGCAAATAATAGAAAAAAAAATACTTTTTACACTACTATAAAAACATCTTCAAAAAAGATTGTCTTTGAAAAACATGATTTTTTTAAAGATCCATACTGGAGTAATATATTTGAACTAACTATTTTGTTGGTGCTATTTTTCAATAGGAAAAGGTCTAAGCTTTTCATTCCGATATAAATTTTTTCATAATTATTTTTTTTAATGATTTTGAAGGTATATCGATTTATCCCCCAGTTTACTGGGGTAATTCTGGATCACTGGGGTAATTCTGGATCAGTGATATTTTTTAATTTTTCATGTGTTTTTAGCTAAGCGGTATACGTCATTTTGAAGCAAAAAATCAGATTAGGCTGCATTCCAAATTTCATTAAAAAATTCGAATTAAAAGTTTATTTAAAATTTAAATAAAAAAAAATTTAATCTCCATTGAAATAACATGCAAATTCCATTTTTATTCAATATTTTGACTGTTTTACTTTCGTTAAACTTACGAGAAACTTTCGAGATACTTCGAACTGTAAATTAATTTAACAAACGATAAATAACCGAATTTTTGAAAGAATGTAAATGGAAAATTGCGGCATAATTTATTAAAAAAGATCATCATTATTCTTCGAGTTAAAAAAAAAATTAGCAAACGATAAAGTCTAATTTTTTTGAGAAAGAAGATTAATAAAAAGTTAATTTAGGCGTTTAAAAGTTTGCTTTGGATTATATTTTAACTGCAACCAAAAATTAATTTACTTTTAATATGCATTACTATAAAAAAAAGGGTGATCCATAATTACCCCATGTGTGATCCATAATTGCCCAAACCCGGGGTAATTCCTGATCACTCAATAATTAAAATAAAACTAATAATAATTAAGTTTTAGGTAAAGTGATTATTTAAATATATTCTAAATTATTTAAGCTTACTCCATGCAAAATTAAATCTTTCTATCTTTCATACTTTAGAAAAAAATTGGATGTTGTGATTTTTTGATCCATAATTCCCCCATATGACCCTACAATTTTTCTCCTTCTCCGAACCTGCACTTATCGCCCTCTAGCAGTCTCAGTTATAATTTTCGGACAGAAGTTCTTTTGTAAAACTTGTTCATCATGATATGACAGACCAGCATGTTTAGTGTGTAAACGACCTTTTGGGACACCCTGTATACCGCATATATTTATTTCAATTTAAAATAAAAGCTATATTTTTAAATCTGGTGTATTCTGGAAAAGAAAAATTAATTTAGGATGGCCTCACGTTTTCATGCAAATACGTTTAAAGGTTCAACTGATGAAAACGCAAAATAACGATTGAATTTTTATAAATTGAAACTATATTTGAGATTAAGTTCTATTTAGACAATTTGTTCCATCATCAACACATAAAAATATAAAATTATACATATGAAATTGTGAAAATTGTACTGAAAATAAAATTATCTAATATAAATGCAAATGTTTTTTCTAAAAAAAAAACGGTAAACGAGTCCATGCATTATTCTTATAGTCTAACCATGGCGCACAATAACGTAAGCTAAAGCAATTTTTAAATTATTTTAAATTAATGTAATATTGCTTTAATCGATTGCTAAGCTATCTTAAAAAATAAATGAGGTGGGGGTTTTATTTACCCTTTAAGCCCCACTGATGCCATTGGGCATCATGCTTCGGATCATAATTTTTTTAAATTGGTTGACAAACTATTGGGATTAATAAAAATATTTTCGAATAGAAAAAGTTTGAAGAATCGAATGATGTTCTTTTTTGATGTCATAAATGGCTGCAGACGATCAGAATTTCTAAATTTCTAAATAATGATGCCAAATTGTCATTGGGACTGAAAGGGATAAGCTAGATAGTTAAAAAACACTTTCCTTGTATTGAAAGATCCCTACCCTATTACTACACATATACAATAATTATGTTAAAAACTATTAGTAGTTACCGAATGTGTACGGCTTCCTACAAAGAGTAATAAACAAACAAACATGTATTTGAACTTGTCAAAGTTTCCTTAATGGTCAAAAGGTATTTCTGCCTATTTCTTAACATGTCAAATTAACTGTTAATTGCGCCCATAAATTCCAGTAAGGGGATTTCAAACGCATTTGAATCAATATCCTCCTAATTGCCTCACTGATGAAAGGAAACACATTTTTGAGCTTAATTTTATCCATTAATTGCAGATCGTTATTCCCTAAAGAATTAACTGAAATTAGCGGCTCAGTTGCTGAGAAGTTAAACGTGTCCGCATCGTAAGCCCAAGATCGCAGGTTCGAGCCCCGGCTGAGTCGTCGGATTTTCTGGATGGGAAGTCTTGAGCACGCATGTCATATGATTATATGGCATGTTAAAGATCCCTGGAGGGCCCATTTGGCTTGGGTTCCCTCGGCAAAATTAAAATCTCGGCTTACTTAAATATCCACCGATCTCAGATTCATTGCAATCTGCGAGTCAAAATTGTTAGCGAGAGTCGCCTAGACGGTGCCCCTAAAATGGCTCTCAGTTCTGGTGAAGGGTGGGGGTAGGGTAGGTACCGGGGTACCTGGCTGGCAATCGGGGTAGGGTAGGTATATGTATATATTCCGGCTTGTGTGCTTGATCAGAGACCAGCTTATAAGCCTTCGCCAAGTAAGACAGACACAGAAAGAATTTTTACTGTCACAGAGGAAGAAAGTACACCCAGGGCGAAGGCGGGAATCGAACCCGCACCCGTTACGGCGCACAGACTGCTACCGTGTAGAGTCCCCGTGTAGAGTCAGTGCACGTTAGCTGTGTGCTCCAAAGTTCCCACACTGCGCGCGATGTTGGTCCTGAAGGTTATGTTAGGTGCATAGAGGTATGAAGGAAGAGCAGATAGGTCCTCCAGTTGTGAGTATTTGAAGCAGGGCTGTCAGGTTTTTCGAGCTACTGAGCATAATATACTGACAACGAGGTAGCCCAAGAGGCAACGCTCTACACTCTTAAAACGAACGAGTGATTTTAACTCCGTCTGAGTTCGTTTCATTCTTCCAGTCTTGAAAATGCAATTCTCCGAAAGGAGTGGATACTTTGTATGTTAAACCTCCGACAAGATCACTCCAAACGAGTGATTTTAATTCAGTCTGATATTCACTCCTTTCCAGTGTCGAAAATGCACTTCTCCAATTGGAGCGGATTTCACTCTTTTGTTTTAAGAGTGTAGCCTGCTTCATTTGTGCACTGCTGCTCATCCACAAGGACCTCTATTCTCCTACCTAGCTATGGTTTGGTGCCCAAGATCTTGGCTCATCCCTTGACTGGTTCCAAATTACGACTTCCGTCGCCAATAGCCCTTGGGTAACTCTAGTTCAATTCAACCAAACTCTGTTTATATAATTTCAAACATGATAAAATAAACAAATATAAAATGTCTTTGAAATTTTGTAAAAAAATATATCCTTAATATTTTTAAATGCGATTTTAGTTGTAATTCGGAGTAAAGTTGTTGAATTGTAATTCTATTATTTTGCCAATAAGTCCTTTTCGGAAGAATACTCTACCATGCCAATGACTCTCTACTTGACGGATACAAGAGAATCATATCGAACTCACACCAACTTTAGCTTTAATTTGATTAACGAGAAGCGATCGCGAGAGCAGAACAAATGTTTATCTGAATGAAGTTTGATCCGATTGATACAAGAAACTTCAAGGAAGAAATGATTGACGGTTAAAGGGAGTAGAGTCCATTCTTTTTCCGTGTTGTGCTTAGGAGTCGGGGCTTGATGCATTTAACACGACTTTATTAATTCCAATAATAGCTTGATTTTTAAATAAAAAAAATTAACTGTTTTTTAAATTCAATTTTCATGTCGCCTAATTGCTTTTACTTAAAATGTTCAGAACTATAATCTTTATATTTATCTTAAATTTTATTCTTTTTTTTTGTTATTTAAACTCTTAAGACCCGAGCAAAGTCCTGCACGTATATTCTTAATCTAAACATTACTTTTCATGCAAATATGCTGAAAAGTATGTTTTGCGAAGCAATTTTTGTAAAAAAAATTACGTTTAATAGATACTTGGAGACACGCCTTATAAGCTCGAAAAATGCAAATTTTTTTTGCTATAAATGCAAAAAAGGGCGATATCACTTTTTTGTAGTCATCAGTTTATTTTAACATAGTTTTGAACACCTTTTGCATTAAAAACAAATTAGTAAAATATTTTTTGAAAAGTTTGAAATTTTTTAATTACTTTTGAGAACTCTAATATCGTTTTGACTTCAATTTCATTTTTTGTAATGAATGACTGATACCTGTAGTCAAAGGCAAAAAACTGATATTGGGATCTTCTATCGAATCAGGTCAATTTCGGAACTAATTAAAGTGTTAATTGTTTGTGGGGAGGTTTTAAAAAATGTCCTCAAACGGGGACACCTAGTCGCAAGAGGTTGAGCACTATCTCTCACGACTTATTTTTTCCAATCGTCGTTAAATTGTTAGTAAAATATGAGGAAAATGTAAGTTGAATTGATAACTTCTTTTTCAAAAACTTTATTAAAACGGAGTTGCCTGTTCTCATGCGTCTACAATAGTCAAATTTTCTCAGAAATACATATCCAGAACAAATTGCTTAATCATGATCACTTTTAAAGACATTTTGAATTGCATTCTAAATGACCATGCAGTTTTGTGATAAGTTTTTTAAAAATAATTTAGAAAAATCTTAAAAATGTAAGGTAATATAGTTTGGAAGCTTTCTTTGATTACAAAAATTCTTTCATTAAAATAAAAAGTAAATTTTAATACGTTTATGTGCTAAACTTAATATAAACCAATTTGATTTAACTATATACATAGTTTAAAACACCTGAAATATCTCATAACTGTATAAACAACTATGAAACTTAATTTTCAATTCAAATATCAGTTAAAACTTTTGTAACAAATCACGCAAACTCTTCAACATTTTTCGATTCTTACATTTATTATTCAACTAAAACTCAACAAACACCACCTACTCTATGAAATAGGAGCATATTTTCAAATCAAAAGTGCAAAGTGGGAGGTTAAAGAAAAATTGTCGGAATGAATTGAATGTTATTTGTTTGAAGTATCCTCAAAACCTCCATTTAAAATGTTATTCATTTACAATATTTCATTAAATCGATCTTGGTTAAATTATTCACGGTATTGAAGATACTTGAGTATTTACTTCGGGTACTTGTAGAGCTTGGATGAATTAATTTTATCTTGTTTATAGATATCATCCAAATTATGTAATATTTATCAACTATATTCCATCATTTAAATGTGATTTATTTTATAAACAGCATTTGGGATTTTAAAAAGAAGTAGGGTAAGGTGGGGTAAGTGGGCCACCTTTTTGGCATAATTCGACTTTAGACCCTCATATCACTGGATGTAATCGTCCAAACAACTTAATTTTTTGTGTGGTCCATTCTATCATATGTTATTACTGTACCCATGACAACTTTAACACAAATTGGCAAAAATAAATTTAAAAAATCTGTTTTTCTTTTTGGTCATCCGAGTGGCCCACTTGCCCCGCAAGGTGGGGTAAGTGGGCCACCCCCTAATATATTTTTACACATAACTGGTAGAGATATGGTGGGGCAAGTGGAATAAACTACATGATTTTTTGAGTGTCTGAAAAAAAAAAGTAATGATGTATCTTTAGTAGTTCCCCCATAGCAACTTTTTCTGGCATGCAAGCTTACTACAAGAAAAAATACGTTAATTTTCATCTTGTCATTTTTGCATGTAGTGTAAAAAAAATGTTAGGGCTACAGATTTCAAACTGGCCTATGTCAATGAATAGGACTATGAATAGTGAATATAACTAACCCTATGAATCAGTGAATATGACTTTTTTTAAGTATATTAAAGAGTTGAGGCAAGTGGGCCACCCATGGCCCACTTACCCCGCCATTGTGGTGGCCCACTTACCCCAAACGCGGGGCAACTGGGCCATCCCAATTTTCTTTTAAACGTATCAACATCACAAGTACATGACACTACAAAAAGATACAATGTTTTATACACTTTCAAAATATATAACATTTTGTTTTGTATCATGAACCGTTTGGAAATAAATAAAAAAAAATAGTATGATGGCTTGAATTACGAAAAGATGCAATTTTAAAAATTTTCACAAAAAGGATTGTACCTTGTTACATACTTAAATGAAAATGATGCCATAATGTTTCCTGCATCTATTGGGGTAAATACGTCAAAATATTGTAACAGATTTTTTTTACGTCCATAATTCGGGAAATGCCAGAGGGGGTGGCCCACTTGCCCCAATGGCCCACTTACCCCACCTTACCCTATTAGCTTGATTTGTGTTGGCATGATTTTCAAAAGGTTTTATAGATTGCTTTTCATAAATCTATCAAAGTAATGTCAAAGTGGTCTCTATTTTACTGAAAATTTAATTCGTGATGTGAGAAATTTTGCTTAATTTATTTTTAAATGATGTCGCAAATAATGTGGACTTAATATTATTTTTAAATTCTTGGCTAATTTTAACTTTAACATTTCAATCGTAACAAGCGAAGGTTTGCATGTGCCCTTTTACAGTATTCTTCGGAATATATGTTATTAATAATTTTTCATCAGTCTTTAATATAGTATGCATTATTATTATTATTATTATTATTAGTTGACTTCATCCGCAAACGTTAAGGAATTTATGAACACAATAGACCTAATGTTTTTATATTTATGAAACAACTCTATGCTAGGAACAAGTCCATACGATTATGGGACTTATCATTTTTGAAATAGAAGTGTTTCTAGTCTAGCGCTTAATTTCATCCCACTGAAAACAATCACTTTGAAAACTAGTATAAACCGAAAGGTAACAAAGATTAATATACAGTAAATCATCAATATTTGCTTTACGGGTGCTATTTCGGATTCATGTTAAGTGGTCGAAAATTACGAAATGGCCAATACTCTCTTTTAGCAGTTCGTGAGTTCATGAGTTGATGTTACAAATTTCAAAAATACACGTATCTGAAATTCAGAATGTGATATACATATCCTAAGAGATCTTTTACCTAAAACCAACCATATATTTTAGACTTGCGTTTGTTCATTAAGACAAAAAAAAGTAACAAATAATTCTGGCACTTCTGGCTGCAGGCAGTTGGCTGGGATGCCTAGTCGGTTAGGCACTCGCCTAGCATGCGAAAGGTCCCGGGTTCAACTCCGGGCATCGCCAAAATAACTGCCGACATTATAAACGGCCCGTGCAGCCAAAAATGTCTGACGAATAATACCCCGTGTAAGGGAGTGCACGCTAAATATCCTCCAAAGTCCTAACGCTGCGTACGATGTCGCCCTTAACGGTTGCGTTGGGTGACTATTCAGGTGTCGGCTCGTCACTTGACTGTGGTTGTAAAATACGACGCCCGTCGCCAATAGCCCTCGCGTGCGACGATATTTCAAAGCTCTAGTGTGACGATAATTCAAAGCTAACCTAACCTACAATCCGGAAAATATTTATGCCAAAGTTGTATACAAAGAGTTAGCTAGTTGGTTAAATTATCATCAGAATGGCATCAACAGACCCAAATTCAGAATGTCTGTCAATCAATCTGCAACTTCAATAAGTTCGGGAGAAAGAAGTTCAGAAGTAATCTAAGATTTCGCTTTTTAAGTTCTTCACGTAAAAACAATCCATCGCTTATTCCTTCTAAACCTCTCTACTTGACGAAAGATCCAAAAAGAAAACCGTGAAGAATTCGTCCCACTTCCACTTTCGATTCGATTAACGAGACGCTATCGCGAGAGCAGACCAAATGTTTGTCCGGAATCGGTTTGATTCGATTGGTTCCTGGAAACTCCAATTAACCGTTCGGAGGAAATGAATTACGGTTAAGGGGTGTAGAGTTCTTACTTTTTCTATGATGGGTATTTTGGATTCCTTTGCTCTCAACCCGCAAATAAAGAGTTCCTTTGCATAGGAACTCTGTTGCCATCTGCCAACGGAATCAAGTTATTCATTAAAAGATGTCAATGGTTATCTTTTATCCCATTATTTATATAAATGCCATAAAATTTTTAGTTTTAGCCCTTTCAGTCCCAGTGATGCCATTTGGCATCATCATGTTTCTGATCATAATTTTTTAAAAAAAAAATATTGGGGCTGATATCTTTTGGGATCAATAAAAAATATGTTCTAATAGAAAAAGTTTGAAAAATCGAATGATGTGCTTTTTGATATCATAAATGGCTATAGACGATCAGAAAAAAAAATACTTAAACGATGATGCCAAATTCTCATTGGGACTAAAAGGTTTGAAGGTTCTAAAATCTATACCGACACAAAGTGTCATTAATTTTTTAGTTTTAACGCAGTTTAACCCTTTCAGTCCCAGTGATGCCATTTGGCATCATCACTTTCAATATTTTTTTTCTAAATGTTTATTCCCGTTAGGACATCCAAACACACATCATTCGATTCTACACACTCTGTTCTATTAGTCAATATTTTACATTAATCTCAATTGAAATCAGAACTACTACTTTTTTTATTCAGAAAATAGCTAACAAGCGTTTCACCTGAATTTTGAAAAGTTCACTTCAGTTCCTCATATTTAAAACACAATTTAAACTATTGTGGTTAAAATAATTATTAATTTTTTTTAATAATATGGTCAGATACCTTCAAATATATAACTCGATGAGTTTTTAGGCAATATATATATTTTTATTTTGTTCTTTTCCAGAGTTAAGAAATTTTGGCATTATTTCAAAAACCATATAAAAAATTAAAATTAATTTTTTTTCTTATGGAAATCTTATATTTGACCTAAAATAAGCTTATTTTGTAAATATCAGATGTTTCTGTAGTGTAGTAAATTTTTGGGACTGAAAGGGTTAAAACAAGACGTTTAGTTGTAATATGCCATGCCATTTAAAATGTGGTGTGCTTGAACCCATAGGATTGAATTGGCGACACTATTTTCGGGCCAAAAATATCCCTACTTATTTGAACATTAATTTACAGGTTTATAAGTTTTTACAACATAAACTTAATTTTAAATGTGGATGTCAGAAAAAATTTCGCTATTTGATTAAATTTATTAAAATATTTTACTTTATGTGTACGGCTATAAGAACGGTTTTAACAAATTATGAGCACTTTTGACTGCAAAAATATATCAAATCACATGCAAATTGAGTTAGAAGGGAAATGTATATGAATGAATTAAATGTTCTTCCTTTGAAGTTTCCTTACACTAATGTATTTATTCATTTGAAATCTTATATTAATTTTGGATTAAGTTATTCACGAGCAATAAGTCTCGGAGTATTTACTTTAGGTATGTTTAAGCCTGAAGGAATTGAGTTTGTCTTGTGTCTTGCGGAGTTTGTCTTAATTGAATCATCAAAAGTAGGTACTGTTTAATATATATGCTGACGATTTTTCCGTAAATTCACAATCTTGGTTAAATTATTTACTGCTTTGGGACCCTTTTAGAGAGTTTGAGTTGTTAGCAAAAATTTCAAATAAATGTATTTAAAATATGTGATAAGTTTATTATATTGTATCTGCATAATCTCTTATAACCTTTAATCCACCAAAACTATCACCAAGTTGGAAATGAGTTCCTTAAAGCATTTATACTGCTGTTTTCGTTTTTAACTAGATTACTGGTAGAAATACAGTGATAAATCAGTGTCATCTAATGTAATGTGGGTAATGTAATCGTTTCCGGCTGCCTATTTCTAGCCTCCATTAGGAGCTTTAACACAGCCAATAATGCCTCGTAATTTAGAACCCTGGTCAAGTGACGAGGTCGACACCTGAGCGGGCACCCAACGGAAATTCGGACGACATCGTACGCTGACACCGTCTTCATCTAATTTGAATGTTATATTGAGGTTGCGCGTGCGGGCAACCGCCACACCACTCCCTCTTCAGGGGAGTGGTGTGGCAAGGGGTCATAGGAGTCTTAAAAATGTGCAAAGAAGGTACTACAAAGCATAGTTTGATCTTTCATGTAATTTTTTAACTACTCAATATATAAGTATAATTTTTTATATGTAATTCTATAAGATTTATTTAATATAAAACAAATTTTAAAATTTATGAAACTTTAGCCAAAACTAAAATAAATGATATTAAATATAAAGCTATTTGAACACATTGGGATTAGGCTTGCGCGGCAAATTTTGAGATCAAAATTGAAAAAATGACCGTGAAAATAACTTTATATTGTACAAATATGTACAAACAAAGACTTATATCTAAATTCTCAGCTCTATTTTAATTTGAAATTATTTTTTAAAAATATTTAAAATCAAAATTTTTAAATTTTTATTAATTTATTTTAGAAAAAAGTTCTTAAAATAATTTCTAATTAAAATTGAGCTGAGAATTTAGGTATAAGTCATTGTTTGTACATATTTGTACAACATAAAGTCATTTTCTTGGTCATTTTTTCAATTTTGACCTTAACATTTGCCGCGCAAGCCTAATCCCAATCTGTTCAAATAGGTTTATGTTTAATATCATTTATTTTAGCTTTGGCTAAAGTTTCATAAATTTTAAAATTTGTTTTATAATAAATAAATCCTGTAGAATTACATATAAAAAAATTATACTCATTTATTGAGTAGTTAAAAAAATGACATGAAAGATCAAACTATGCTTTGTAGTATCTTCTTTGCACATTTTTAAGACTCCTATGACCCCTTAAACAACGAGGTAAGGAGCCGAGTGCAGGCTGCTTCTTTGTGCGTTGAGTTGAGTGGAGCGTTGGGTTGAGTTGCTAGCTTTCTTGCTTGTACACAATTTCGTTACCGATATATTTTATAAATGAAAGTACTGGGATTTAAATCCAAATGATTTTTTTTTAAATCAAATAAATGTTGTTACGTTTTTATCTTTTCATTAAATGAACGGTGAAATACTATCTTTTTTATGACACAAACGTTTAAAAAAAATTATGCTCTGATAAGATAGTTTCAGTTCCATGCAATTGTGTGCCTTATTTAGTAAACATTGAAAAGTAGATTTCTTGGATAATGAGCTCCTTCTGCATTTTTAAAAACCAAAAGAAATTTATCCGTAATTGTATATTCTAATTATCTTATTGGGACTATCAAACAATAGTTTTTATAAATTAATATAAAATAAAGTTATAACTCAACTTTGCCTGACAAATCACTTGACTGAACTTCAGTGAAGTGATAACAGCTTTATACATATTTCCCGATTATTTAATTTAATATAAAAATAATCATCCGTCAAACTTTTCGTAAATAAAGCATTTTTAAGATTTGCAATAACGGCTTTATAATTCCTAAAACACTAAAATGTTGCGTAATTTAACCATAAAAATGCTGAAGCTTCACTATTGATGGCAGAAGTACACCATTGTACTGATATGACAAAATTGTAAGAAACTCACTCAAATTTGAGGTAGTAAAATTTATTTAAAAGGGGTGTATATTGCATCGCAATCGTAATGAAAATTTATGTTTTACTTTTTTCAAGAGATGACAAAAGATAATGGGCAATTTCAAGGAGGTGGTTCAACGAGGTCTTCTTTGTGTGTAAGAAGACCATGCTTGATGTAATTGTGGCCGTTTTAGTTTCGACGAATTAGCTGCTGGGTGTTTTATTTGTTTTGTTTACGACGCCAGTTGACTTTACTTTTGTTATGTGTAAAGTATCCTAAAACTGTTCGTGAACTGTGCAGCTTTTGAGCTGAGTGACTGTGCAGTGCTGGTTCACATGCGGAGTGTCTGCCAAGAGACAACTACTATTTTTAAAACTGGAAAACACTAACTACAACTTTTTTAAAAAAAAGAAACAGTTTTTTTTTACTGGAGTGCCGGGTGTCGGATGGTGATTTTGCTGGTGCGATGCGACCGAAAAAAGACTGATCATGAAAAAAATGTTTTTTCCTAGCTTACTGTTTTAAAGAAAGATGTGCTTGTATGGATGCTGGCGAGTGTTCATGAAAAGAGTGTTGTTGCTAGCCTAATGTTTCGAAGAAAGCTGTGCTTATGTAAATATTGGTCATCTTCTGCAGTTTTGTATTGGTGTATGAAGGTTTTTTTTAATGAGTTTTGTCCAAAGGAAGTATCTGTTTAATGAGTTTTAACAAATGTTTTACCTTAATAAGTGTTTCTATTTTATATAGTAGTTTTTTTTTAATTCTTGCTGGGAAACTGGGTTGTAACGTAACACTTTTATATCACTGTAGGCGTGGCCATTTCCATAGTGAATTGTTATGTTGTTTCGTTAGCTAGAAGTTGAGGAGGAGGAAAAGACTTTCCAAAATTATCTGGGAAATGTTAATGCAATTTAGCCCTTTCAGTCACAATGATGCCATTTGGCATCATCATATTTTGAGAACATAATTTTAAAAAAATAATAGGGCTGACATCTATTGGGATGAATGACAAATATTTCCTAATAGAAAAAAAAGTATGAAGAATCAAATGATGTGCTTTTTGATATCATAAAGGGCTATAGACGATTGAAAATTTTTTCTGAAATGATGATGCCAAATGGTCATTGGGACTGAAAGGGTTAAAGTGACTTATGATTTTTGGTATAACTTTAACTAAGTCCCGTAAATAATTTCTTAATTTTCCTAACACAAGTCATGACTTCTAATTTATCATTTCCAATATTTTCAAACTAACGCGACAAATAGTCATTAAAACCCATTTCATGCGTCTTCCTATGTCTCAAGTTTATCACTCTTTTAAAAATGGAGGATTTCGCTGCAGTCCCGGTCGTAAACTGCACCCGTTCCCAAGCAACGTAAAAGGGGTAAGGATGGAAATCGTCGCATTTTACAACCGGATAATGGCTGTGGCCGAATTGTTTTATGCCAGGGGGAGAGACAAAGTATTGTTGTACTGGAACTGCGATCGATGTATCGCGTGAATCACTAAATGTTAAAAAGGTACATGCCAATAACACTTCATTGAAGCATTTCCTTACTCCCTACTTCTCTTAACCCTTTCAGTCCCAGTGATGCCATTTGGAATCGTCATGTTTCTGATCATAATTACAAAATAATAGGGCTGACCTCTATTGGGATTAATAAAAAAAAATATTTAATCAAGCTCTCGTTCTTCCCAATTCCGTAGATAAACGTCAAATTGCCAAAACTTTGGGAACAGTGAGGAAAAGACATACACTCTTAAAACAAAATTGTGAAATTCACTCCAGTTGGAGAAGTGCATTTTCGACACTGGAAAGGAATGAATATTAACTCAGACTGAGTTGAAATCACTCGTTTGGAGTGATCCTGTCGGAGTTTTAACAAAAAAAGGATCCACTCCAAAAGGAGAAGTGCATTTTCCAGACTGGAGGAGTGAAAGTCAATCAGACTGAGTTAAAATCGCTCGTTCGTTTTAAGAGTGTAAGTCGTATTACTGAACTCTTTTCTCCAAAGAAACGGTTTTTCACCCTATAATGGGGGAAAAAGTGTCCTGGTGTCTTAAAATGTGTTAATGTATTTTAATAAAGAATAAATTATTTAGATTTCGGTTTAGTACCAGCATGATAAGCGAAATTATGCTCTATGATGTTTTGCCCGCATTATATTGCGGCTTTCCAAAGTAAAACAATTCCTTTTTAAATGCGGATGATAGATGTTTCATTGTGGAATACAAATGTTTATTCACAAATACTTCAAAGAGTTCGGTTATCAGACAGACATAAGTGTTTTACCTTTTTAGAAAAGTAAATATAATTATTGAAATCAAATAAGGACTTAATAACATGAAGCGCTTCGAAATATTTTATTTTTTCTAAGCAAATTATAAACGCAATCTTTATTAGATTTTAATAAGACTTCTAATGCACTATGCTGCTACATAAAATACCATCCCATGACAGCGTACCCTACCTAGTAATCACGAAGCAAAAATAAGGAACTTATACTTAATTTCGCTACAGTATAATCTTCCCAACAATTGAGAAAGAAACACCAATAACACTGTTATTATTACTACCGACGAGCAAAATCTTTAATTATAGCTAATTATCTGGAAACACGAATGATGCGTAATTAGATAGATGTCTTGGTTAAAAAGGTTTCTTTTGAGTATAAGAGAACATTGTCGGCTTTATGGAGGCTAAATAAGATGGAGATACGTCTTGGAAAAGAACTACATAGAACATAGATTGCAAAGGGAAGCCAATAGTCTACATGTGGTTCTAAATTACGACGCTGGTCGCCAATAGCTCTTGTGTAGTTTAAGTAAGGCGATAATTCAAACGAAACTAGGTCCGTCTACATAAAGCCTTGGTTTCCTCGGAGTCTATCGCCAGAAAAATGCGACTGCTATTATACGGAAATGACGTCACTCTACCGGCCACCGCTTCATCGGAACGTTATGCTTCATCGAAGCGTAAAACAACTCTCGCCTTCCGTCATTTCCTCAAATTTTGAATTTTTGGCAAGCACGCCACACAACAGACAACAGCAAAAAACGTTGTCATCAGGATTTCCTTAACGCACTCAATCTGGCGGTCGTCGGCAACGCTCCCGAGGAAACCACTTTAGTGTAATCAATGTCAATAGTTTGTATGACGTCACTCACCGCATTTGTCCGACCGCTTAAATCTGTTGACGGATTCCGAGGAAACCGAGACTTAAGACAAAGTGTTGACAGTTTTGGCTAATATTAACTATTTTGGCTAATTTTTAATTCGCTTGATTATGGAATAAGTTATTAGTGGTCTAGATGCACACTGTAAAAAAATCTGTTACTTTTACCGAAAAAACCATACATATTTGAATCGGTGAGTGCAGAAACAACGTCAGTCACAAATTTCAAATTTTCCAGGAGGGAGAAAAAGCGTAATATATCCTCCTCTATTTCTGCACTCAACACTCAAAACAAACGTCTTGTATTTACGGAACTACTCAACAGACTAACGTAGTTTTGCACCCAACACGCATCTTGCCTTTTTACGCTTATTTTCATTGAAAACTAGTTTTCGGATTTTTTTTGACTGAAGTGGTTTCTGCACTCACCGATTCATTTATTGAAAAGAACATTGATATTTCTTTAGAATATGTCTAGTAAAAAAAAACAGCTTGCTTTAGAATTTCAAATCGCTCGATAGAATAAACCGATTTTCTCTGTAAATTGGTTTTTCCTAGCACACCATTTTACAGATTTTTCTGTAAAAACAATTTTTTTACAGTGCACCCAACGCATAAGATGCGCACTTTGGCTTGTTTGGGTGCATACTTGGCCATTTTTAGGCGGATTTCTCGCCAAGCTTTTACACCTTATTTTGCCTCCATGTTGTTGACTAAATAACGCGAGAAGTTAATTGGATTACCATAAAATCGATGCATACATTAATATAAAAATATTTTCTTAGAGCTACTGAATTAATTTCAGAATGTAGTCTCTCGTAAGGTATTTCATAAAACTGCTTGCAAGAATCGGTCCGTTTAGTGCGGCGGAATTAAATTATCTAAAGAAAATTCCTTATCACTTTTATAACAATGTAAAATTTTGATAGAATTGTTAAATTTTCAAATTAACGAAAGGAATACGTTAAATGGGAAAGATAACTTGATTTTTGTATTGCATAAATGCATATATATTTACTGTTTATGTAAAAAGCGTAGGTTTAGTTGGGAAGATATATCGAGGGTTCTTCAGTATAAACACATCATAAACAAAGTATATTTAGGGGACACAGTACCTCAAAAATGGCAAAAATTGCGAATTGGTTTTTATTTGCTAAAATTAAGTTTGGAACCTTCTAAATAAGTGTACCAAGTTTTGAAAGTGTATCTATATTTTTTAAAAGTTATTACACTTTTTATGTGGAAAGGTATGATAAAAATCCAAGAGAATGAAAACTTTAAATGCGTTTTTTCTTGGTGTTTATATTTCCTTGATGACAAGTTCTTTAAAATTCTAAGGCTTTTTTAATTACATATAAAAGTCTAAAGAATTTTGTATGCAGTCTGTCAAATATGTTAACATTTAGAATTGGTATTAAAACGGTTTTCAAAAGTAATGCTTTTTTTATAAAAAATATTAAAGTCGAAAATTGTCAAACATGCTATAATTTGGGACTTTCTACATAAATATTTTTTATAAAACAACTATTGAAGATAAATAATATTTGGATACCAATTATTATGTAGAACATTTTAATGTACACAAGTGAAAAAATCGAGTTAAAATATTTGTATTTAAAAAAGCCTTAGTATTTTTAAAAATTAAAAAAAAAAGATTTTTTTAAAAAATAACTTAAGAAATCAAATTAATTTATGATATATTTTTGTTTTTAATTATAGATTGAACTAATAAAACATCAATTTTAGAGTGAATATATCAAAATTTATTTTTTTAAAGTGGTATTGTGTCCCCTTAAAAGAGTTTGAAAACTTTAGTGAAATTTTTTTTTTGCATTTATTTACCTTATGAAAATGAATTTCATTTTTACAAATGGCCCCACCAGAAAAAATAAATTCCACTTGCTTGCATTTAAATTAAAGCTCTTTGTTTCTAAAGCGAACTTAAGACAGGATTTATTTTTTTTATTTACTTTTTCGGAAAAAACTTCCGAAAGAACTTTCATAATTTCCTTTTAGTAACTCTAAAAAGTTAATCCTACACAAAATAACCGAATAAATTCGAACTGATGGGACATTTTATGTTGCAATAACAAATACTTTATTCCATTTTGATTCGATTTTATTAAAAAGTTAATGCTATTTATAAGAAAAAGTTTATTGAGAGTAAAATAACTCGAATCTGCGTAGATGTTAAAAAAGGTTTTATTCTAGAATGCAATTTAAGAAATCATGAAAAGGAAAGTGTTGTTAGACTTTGAAAATAAGTGGATTTATTGAGCTTCTATCTACTTATAAGATTTTAAGGTTGAGATGCATGGAAGAATTATTGTGAAAGTATGGTTTTTTCAACTTGATTTTCAAAAGTGGAAATTTTAAAGAAGTGCGGATTTTTTTTGGTGGATTAAATATTTTATGCTTCTTCTCTAGAAATCCAATTTTGAAAAGGAAATGGAATTGAAAGTATGAAACTAAGTTATTTCTTACACCTTTCAATAATCGACTTTATAATCCTTTTTTACTATTCATATTTTTTATGTTTGACGATGACGTATATTTAACGTGATTCTTACGTTTGTAAAGTGACTGCATGTTAGAAAATACGGAAAATTATCACCCCAAGTTAAATTTCAATTGTTCATTTGATTTATAATTTTATTTCTTTAAAGGTGGAAGCATTTAGTTTGAATTATTTAAACAATACTAAAAATATCATTCAAGCAAGCCATCTATATTTCAAATAATGTAAAGGCTACGATTACCGAATATATTTTTAAACACCAAAATCATTTTAATATCGAAATTTCATTTGTCGATTATAAATGTTGAGATGTGCTGAAATATAATATTGCAAGCAATTTATGTATAAAAATTAACTACAAATATCATCAAAGCAAACATAATTAATCAGTACAGTTCTATAATTAAACAGAAGAAATCACTTAATTTGAGTTTCATTTTTTTAACCGATTTTTAATATAATTTATCAAAATAAATTCTTTCTAGATCACCAAATACCCCCTTCTCAGCGTTTGTTTTTATTCGAAATTTATAAATTATTCTTAAATAAAATTCCTTTCGTAATCTTTTGTGTTTTCCTGAAGGAACTATATCCCTTTTCGCTATTTTATCCCCCACCATCATTTGAAAGGTGGCTTTTGGAAATTGTTCGCCACCTGCGGCCTCATTTTGAATTGTATAGGTTAGAGTAAATCCTCTTATTTACTTGCAACTTTTAAAGTAGTATTTGAATATTTGCCGCACTTACGATTCCGGATGATTGTTGAGGAAATGCTTAGTAATGGAATTGTTCACATGCGACGGAAGATAAAACCGCACTTGCGGTTTTTCAAACTGGTATTTACAATTAAGTAATGGCAATGTTAAGCGCTGCATCATTAGAAATATAAATGTTTTAATGACGTGCTTTCAAACGTTATGCTTAAATTTGAAAATAAATGTTCCGAAATGTCATGCTTGTAGCTTGAATATTCAGACTCTTATGGTACGGAGAGACAGACGAACAAAAAGAATAGATAGGTTTGAGGCGTCATAACTTTCGAATGTAAAGTAAAACCAATTAAATCCATATTTGAATCTTTTGCATTCAATAACTTGGAGTGTGTAACACTAAATGACAGTAAATTACCACAGGAAAAATCAATGCATGTAAAGTTATTGTGAAATTACCATATGGTATTTAATTAACTTTCAAGCCTAATAAGATCTATATGACAGCTGCCCTTTTCCATGCACGATTTTCTTGAAAAATATAGTATCTCTTTCGACAAGTGCCAGGTTCGGGTCAGGAACTCGCCAAAACTGCCGACCTATAAAATGGCCCGTGCAGCCCAAAATATATTCGATGAATAATAATCCGTGTAAGGGATGATGCGTTGGGTGCCTATTCAGGTGTCGGCTCGTCACTCGACTGTGGTTCTAAAATGCGACTCCCGTCGCCTATTGCCCTCGTGTAGCTTTAGTGTGACGGTAATTCAAATCTAACCTAACCAAAACGGCAGAACACACTACACCTACATTATGAATTTTCTACCGTCGAAGCACATCGCCGCAATACTTTCATCTTCTATATTACATATAAGAAAATTGAAAGTAAAAAATTGAAGTAGATTAAAGATAGAAGCGAACTGTAGCACACTCTAAAACTCATAAGGGCTATCTCTCTCAAAAATATTTAACTTCCCTCTTTATTTACAAAAGAATCTGACTGCATTACGATATTTATTCAGCACGTCCCTTCCTCCGCAAACTGAAAAATTATCTTGAGTAAACACTCGAGCTGTTATAGACACAAAAATTACCCCACGGTCGCACGAACTTGTTAGAAAGAGGACCTCCGCGAAGATAAACTCCCCCGTCGCATTTTAAACTCGTTAAGAAGTCCGGATTTCAGCTCGTATCTGTGACAAAGCTCCAACTGGCATTTATGTCCAGAATTTGTTTTATATCGGTGTCTTCCCCGTGAATCTAATCCCCATCAACCAAACCCCCCTGGTTCAGTACCCCAAAATCAGTGAAAAAATTAAAACAAAAATTATTGGCTCAAAATACTATTACAACCTTTATTAATAATGTCACAAGTATCAAGACGAATGGAAAAATATTTTTTACATTAAAAGCAATTTTAATGTCATGGCTTCGTAAGGAAATGTGTTAACAATAAAAAATTTAAACGCGTTTTTCTAGGAACTTGATTTTTTGAACTTCGATGCGCCTTTTCTCAAAAACTATGCTATGTTTTCTCGTAAACTTTTTTGTATGATGTAATACATAGTATAGATTAATTTGAGGTTATAAATTTTAATAAAACTAAAGTGAAAAAAAATTTATGGGGCAAAAAAGTGAAAAATTTCATGATTTTTTGGGTAATTTAAAACTTATTTTATTTTAAAAAATCTAACAGTTTTTTTTTAAAATTAACCTCAGATTAATGTATAAGGTTGGTACAACACACACAGAAAATTTTAAGATGATCTGATCAGTATTTATTGTGAAAAGGTACATTGCAATTGGCCAATTTAACATTATCGATATGCAACATACCGAACCCCCTTAACAAGAGCACAGCCATGGGGTGGAAAAGGGGTTGTATATGTGATTATGTTAGTACGTGAAGTAGATAGTATCCTGATAAAAGATTAATAATTCATCTATTTATTCTAATAAATATAGAAAATGCTAATGATTAAGTTACATAACAGCTCAGTGACCAAAGATGGCCGCATTTGGTCTGACATTTACGAATGAGTTCCACGACTGCATCCCATTGTTATGCTTTAGAAGTGATGTCTCCTCTTCCGACACGCCTATTTCAAAATAGTGACAGAAAAATCTAAGTGTCCGCTCTAGGCATGGCATTACGATTTTGGGGATGTATGTGATACATTGCACAAGAGGGATATCTCACCTTTTCACATTGCAATTTACCCGAACCCCTGCCCGACAAACCTCCCTACCACAACGAGTTAGGCCCATGGAGATTCGGCTCACGGGGAATGAACCTTTATATCTATTTTGCAATGAACGATTCAAACGGGACTGCGCATTGATTGTAGAAAAGAAAACAATCTTTGATGTAACTGTGGCTTCACTGTAGACGGGAATATTCTATTAAGACGAATTAGCTCCCGATAATTTTTCTTGTGGGGTTTAAGGCAACAGTTTTGGTAGATGTGACGTCAGTGTGGGCGTGGTCGTTTCAGTTGTCCATTAGCACTCTCCAGGAGGCTATGTCCACACTACGACAATAAAAACTGACAAGAAATGCACGCGCACATGGGGATGCATATACAATTTGTACCATGCGAGGTAGGCGCGCGCATGCCTGTACAAATTGTATATGCACTTCCATGCGCGCATTTCTTGTCAGTTTTTATTGTCGTAGTGTGGACATAGCAGGAGGAATATTTTGTTTCTGTTTCATTTACTATTGAATTCGAATTTCCGAATCACGGTAACATGCGCTTTGTAAGCTTGTTGTTTCTGTTTCTTCGGTTTTGTATTTCTGTTTTATAGTCCACAAAGAACCAAACACAGCCCGATACCCTTTCTTTGTTGATGAAAAACCTGGTGAAGTGACGAGGACGGATATCTCACTACACTATTTGAGTGGGTATATAACGGAACTTCTTGTGACCATCAGTACTAACGACTTTGTACATATCTAATGAGCACGTGAAAACTGCTCTGCTCGTGGGTAGGTAAACTGTAGTATCTGGACCAATGACTTGGACCATTGTTGCAAGCAATCTATAGATCGAATTTAAAATGGAGTATACTAAAATAATGATTATTTTAGAGTCAAAATGGTTCAATTCATTGTTGGGGTTACTGCAATTTGCCTGCCCACGGCAGTCTGCTCTCAACTTCTCCAACAATCGCTAATGTCATCCATTGTTGAATTTTCTACTGGGAAAAAGTAGAAAACGAACTCGTGACAGATGGGCCCTAGTACATTGGGACAGACGTGCTCGTTAAATCTGTGGAGTCCTAAGTCCCGACGGTGTCAGCGTACTATGTCGCTCGATGTTACGTTATGTGCCCGCTCAGGTGTCGACCACTTGACCAGGGTTCTAAATTACGAGGCGTTATTGGCTGTATTAAAGCTCTTAATGGAGGCTACAAATTAGCAGCCGGAAGTGATTACACTTCATTGTCTCTCTCACCCACACTATTCTTGACTTATTGCCTGAGATCGGATGATTTTGTTATCTCCAATGGTATCCATTAAAATCCAATAATCAAATCCTTTTACTTGTAATTACTTAATATGAACATAAGGTAATGAAAGTATTGCTATGTGGGTCAAATTTGCGAAAAGGATATTTGTGTTTTCTGCACGTTGTGGAGGTTGCTAATTCTTTTGAACATTGGTTAGTGTGTATGTTTGTCCGTTATCACTCTACAGCTAAGAACTCTACTAAAGAATGCTACGGACTTCAAATTTGGTTATTGAGTCATAATAAGGTTTCAAAGTAAATGAAGAGTACACGGGAATAACCGCTTGATTTCTTTAGAGTCTTTCAGTAATTGTGTCTGCTTGGCGGACATTGTCGACGGGAAACCTGTTTTCTTTCGGTTCCTCATTCGCGGTACAAACATGTGACTCGTATCCACTGATCTCTGGCGGGAATCAGGGTTGCTGCGAAAGATAAACAAAGCGAGTAACCGGTTTCTTTACACCAGTTAGGCCGATTTCTCGTTATCATCCCAAAAGAGGCTATTAAGGAAAACCTTCTACGAATTAAAGCGGTTCTTCTTCCCCTGCACTCTTCAATTGAAATTACCCAATAAGGTTCTATAATTGCGTTGAAGTGTGTTGTTTCATAAAGAGGAGAAATTGGAAGTCCTGTATTTTTATACACCCCTATTTATTATTTTAAACCCAACCGCCTGTCTCTCTCAACGACTTTAACGCAATAATAATCCATTTATAAAATTGCATATCGAACACTAGAATTCATCCGGAGATCTTCAAGCCCTTTATCAACTCAGCTACAATCCCCATTTTGTTCATTTAAAATTCATCTTTTGTCAGATACTGCTTTGTCAAGCCGAACTGCACGCAGTAATACTGCTAACAACTACAGAGAGCGTCCTCACGCTGTCATGAATTGGTGATTTAAAGTTAGTTATTTTTGCATCAATTCGCTACATTAAACGCCCAAACGTCAGCCTTTGCCTGTACGAGAGGCTTCGCTGCAGATCTAGGGGAAATGCCCCGGAATAAATAGGGATGAGAAGGAAGAGAACTACCTGTAAGTTTTCACTCGTTATTTCATAAGAATATACTGACTTTAGAAAAATTCCAGCAAATCTACTATTGGATACGCATAATGTTGAACACAGAGAAAACAAATTATTTCAAATTATCAACCAGTGAGTAAAATCTTTTCTGTTGCATTTCATAAAATTAGTGCTTCTTGATAAGTTTACAGTATTTTTTAGTTTGTCAGAAGAATGTTTTTTTTTATCAATTTGATGAAAATAAAAACTATTATACAAACTTTCGATTTAAGTCATTTTACAGTCCTGCACAAAAGTTTAGACACAGACGCAATTCATGAAAAAATCGTCAATGTTACTATTTTTCAGTAGTTTTTTTTTTAATATATATTATTTAGACAGCATGAAAAATAATAGGGTAAAAAGTTTTGCCCAAAAATATAGATAAATTTGACTTCCATCAACAAATTAAAAATGTCCATACTTTCCTTGCCACAAAAGTATAGGCACAAGTTTCAGTTTTATGCAAATTCTATACAGGAAGTGATTGCGTCATCAAAGGGGAGGGTTTTTAAGTTGCTTTAAAAGGTTGAAGGTAATTTTCAATGCTTAGAACCATTCTGAAGTCAAGTGAAATTTTGTATGAAGAGATTTTAAGGATATGGACATTAAAATTCAGAGGTAAATCTGTTTCTGATATTTCTACTGAATTTAAGCGTTCAAAACGAGGTATTTATAGTGTGTCAGCACGTGGCGATCAACACCCACCAAAATCGCGGTCTGGAAGACCTCGAATCATCAGAAAACGAGAAGACAGACAAATAAGAAAATTGGCTTCAGACAAACAATGCTCTTCAAATCAAATTAAAATCCCAATTGTGGCTTAACTTTTACCAAAAACTCTCAGGAGGTGAATCAATGAATCTGGATACTTGATAAAATCCAAGCTTATAGCGCAACCTAGCTTGCTATCTCATCTTAAAGATGCAAGACCACAATGGACTCAACAACACATGTCTTACAGCTATCCATTGCAGTCTTGCATCTTAATGATGAGATAGCAAGCTAGGCTGCGCTATAAGCTTGGATTTTATCAAGTATCCATATTCATTGATTCACCTCCTGATAGTTTTTGGTAAAAGTTAAGCCACAATTGGGATTTTAATTTGATTTGAAGAGCATTGTTTGTCTGAAGCCAATTTTCTTATTTGTCTGTCTTCTCGTTTTCTGATGATTCGAGGTCTTCCAGACCGCGATTTTGGTGGGTGTTGATCGCCACGTGCTGACACACTATAAATACCTCGTTTTGAACGCTTAAATTCAGTAGAAATATCAGAAACAGATTTACCTCTGAATTTTAATGTCCATATCCTTAAAATCTCTTCATACAAAATTTCACTTGACTTCAGAATGGTTCTAAGCATTGAAAATTACCTTCAACCTTTTAAAGCAACTTAAAAACCCTCCCCTTTGATGACGCAATCACTTCCTGTATAGAATTTGCATAAAACTGAAACTTGTGCCTATACTTTTGTGGCAAGGAAAGTATGGACATTTTTAATTTGTTGATGGAAGTCAAATTTATCTATATTTTTGGGCAAAAATTTTTACCCTATTATTTTTCATGCTATCTAAAGAATGTATATTTAAAAAAAAACTACTGAAAAATAGTAACATTGACGATTTTTTCATGAATTGCACCTGTGTCTAAACTTTTGTGCAGGACTGTAATGACAAAAAATTGCTCATTTTTATTTAAAGTAGAGCTGCATTCAATTACAAATTTTTGTATAATTGCCTCTGATTGTCATGAAATAAATTATGAGCTACACTTTTCTTACATTAATGGGTCATAACTCAAACCTAATATCCATGGTCTTCATGCCGTATCCTTACCAAAATTTAAAAATTTTGAGATATCTAGATGTGATCGGTGAGATCGCTCTCAGAAGTTAAGGTCAAAGGTCCTATAATTTTTTTTAATATTTGCTCATTTCATAGAGAAATAATAAGAGTAGAGCTTCAGAAACCCTACTCCATAGGATCAAAAGTTATTAAGTTTTTTATTGGTCTGTCACGTGATATCAAAGCATCATGGCCATAGAACTTTCACCATCTGCCTTCGACTAGGGTATTTACTTGTGTTTTTCCCTGTATGTATACTAATAATTTTTTTTATTCCAAAGTATATCATGATAATTGAGTTTGATATATAGAATAATGGGCATGATTCACACCTTGGTTGGAAACCGATCTAGTTATCTACAGGAATTAAAATTAGGTCTCGATTGGTTAATCAAAGTCTTGGGTGGAGTTTACTGTTTCATACTAACGATAACCCAAAATATCAATGGGATCAAAAAATGAAAGCAGGGATTAAACAACTTCACGTAAAAAAGCTAATCGAACAAATATATTAAGATAATTCACTTTTTTTTAAAATGACAACCCTTATTTTGCCATTAGGTGCGAAGTTGCCAAGAATGACTTTTTTTGTATCCGTTTCAGTGGTTTACTTTTGTTACCATTTTTCTTAGATGTTTGAATGGCTTTTCTACCTCTACTGTTATCCCAGTATTGTGGTTTAGTTCCTTTTAAACACGGTCGGATTTAAAGATTTGCCGCTTGTAGGCTACGATTGATTTGCCGCCCCTGTCACAATTTTCTTCCCCTTCGGGGAAAGGTAGGTGGTTAACTACAAAATAGCGTGGTATGTGCTGTCTAAAATAAATACGTATATTATAATCATTTATGTACCTTTACACATGTAATCGAAAGCGAAATAGGTGATTTTATTTTTTAATCTGTTCTATTATTTTTCTTTCAACTTCGAAATCCGGGAGGAGGGGGTGCAATTGCCCTCGCAGCGATCATGTTTGCTACAAAATACTAGTACTATATATACGTTTACGGTTTGCGCATTAATGTAAATTATTTGTTCTGTCTTAAAAGTATTCGTATCTTTTATAATATTTTTAAAGCCAAATGCCACTTTAATTGATCGTAAAATTTGCCGCCTTAAACAAATTTGCCGCTCTAGGCTACAGCCTATTTATAAATCCAGCCCTGCACAAAAGAACATCAACTGTAAAAAACATTCCCTCAAAAGTATCACCTGCTCTACGTTCCTAGAATGAATAGCAAAATGGAAAGATGCATATTTTTGCTCGGACATTTCCTCGCGCTCCAATGCATTTAGTCAAAGATTTTGCTTTCTGCCGGATTTAACCTTTTCCGATGGTAGTTTCGTTCACATTTGCGAGGTAAATTAGACTAACTATTTCCTTTTATGTATTTTGAATGGAGGATTTTACTCTATACTGTACATGATACCAGCAGCAGATCATTATACTTTATTCGCAATGGAATATCTTATTTCAGTAAAAAAAAGTTACTGGTACATTCAGATAAAAACATTCCCAGTTAGGTTTTGAGTTTGAAAATATTTTTCTGTTACGGAGGATAGTAGAAGTTCAAAATATACGGCTTTATTTGCGTTAGACAAAGCTCGTGTAATGCGCTGGTGTTCTAAAACAAACAAAACCTTATAAGTTGAAGTCTCTCCAAATCTTTTATTCCAATCCTTTATTATAAATTTTGCTTTTCCACACAAACATAAACGGTAATGCCCAATTAAGAATAAATCCAGAGATATTAGAAAAATTCTTTTCTTAAATGGGGAAAACATTCAAGAATACGACTACCACTTTAAAGAGGGGATTAAAAATAACTTAACGATGTCCCCTTAAAGCAATTAAATGAGGACCAAAACATATTTGGATTCCCCGGCACTTATCGTATCATAATTCACATAAGATCGGGTAACCCTATTAGCGGCCTCCTTTCATCCAACCCTCCAGCACAATTTTATAGCATTACTCGATGAAAATTTCAAATCGAAAAGGGACCGTTTACAAAATTAGTCATTTAAAGAGTTGCGAAAGTTACTACTTTGACCGTTTTGGGTTTGGGGGTCAAGTTTGGTTATTTCGTTCTTTTTTCTTCAAATACTAACTATTACTACCTTGGATATTGTGAAATTTAAATAAAAAAATGACTAAAATGGAAAATCAAAGAAAGTTGACATGACCTAAAGCGTTTAGACTTGTATGTAAAATATGGCTGTTCAATAACATTTACCCTAGTAGCCCTTTCCGATTAGCTGGTGGCCGGTTTTTCATCGATCGAGAAGAAGTTGATTTGGTTTCGAAAACAATATTGTTCGTCCGCAAACTAATTAGAAATATTTCCTCTATGAACTGTGATAAATAAAAAGCCAATTACAGTTAAATTAAAACCCGATAAACCAGGGATACAGTCACTACATATCAGCCCTGAAAACGTAGACAGTCTTAAGTATCTTGGTAATACATATCCCCAAGAAAGAGTTCCCGAACTAGCAAATGCTACCAGTTGTTGTGGCTCTATATGTATTACTACACTTTTAAGCAAAATAGTGAAATCCAATCCTATAGGAGAAGTGGATTTTCGAAACAGGAAAGGAGTGAAAGTTACCTCAGACTGAGTTAAAATCGCTCGTTTGTTTTAAGAGTGTACGAATGAAATATATTCGAAGAAAATATATTTGATACAACTAACTCTTCACAACACCTAACTTTGTATTTTCAAATAGCTCGAATTTTCATTGTTTGAAAGCTTTGGTGTCATCTGCGCCACTGCGTCCGCAGTTCAAATTTCAAAGCGTAGGGGACTGTGGTGGAGATCCTGTCGGAGGTTTAACTAAACAAAAGAGGAAAATCCACTCCAATAGGAGAAGTGCATTTTCGACACAGGAAAGAGTGAAAATTAACTCAGACTGAGTTAAATTAGCTCGTTTGTTTTAAGAGTGTACAAGTCGACATTGAGTGACTTTAGGTAAGGCTAGGGTAATTAATGCCCTACAATGCCCATCGGAGGCATTTCCTTCTGATCTGATATGTCAAAAGATTACTGCCCATTTCCATCTTCATTTTCTGTGTTTCTATCTTCAAATCGGCTAATTCAGTTCCACCAATCACCCAGACCATTCCTTCTTTGGAATCCTCCTCTCATTATTCCTCAGGAGCTAAGCTCCCGTAATCTCGTGGGTGCAATTATTTTCACGGACGGAGTGACATCTCCCTGTTGGATTGGGATAATCGCAACGGACACGTTGACCACGGAATCTTCTTAAACACAGTAGAATCGGATTATCTGGATTAATTGGGAGGCTGGACAGCACTGTTCGTTTGGTACTCACCTAGCATGCGATAGGTCCCGGGTTCGGGTCCGGGCATCGCCAAAATAACTGCCGACCTATAAACGGCCCGTGCAGCCAAAAATGTCCGACGAATAATACCCCGTGTAGGGGAGTGCACGTTAAATATCCTTCAAAGTTCTAAAGCCGCGTACGATGTCGCCCTTAACGGTAGCGTTGGGTGCCTATTCAGGTGTTGGCTCGTCACCTGACTGTGGTTCTAAAATACGACGCCCGTCGCCAATAGCCCTCGTGTAGCTCTAGTGCGACGATAATTCAAAACCTAACCTAACGCTATTCGTAAAGAAATGATCATTTATTAAATAAAAAAAAACTATGCATATTATGCTAAAATGGATGTATATAAGTATAAGTAGAGAAGACTGATTTCTTTGCATTTTAACTGCTGTTATGCAGTAGAGTCCCGATTATCCGAAATTCGGTCTATCAAAAAAAAATTCCCAAGCCTTACGGTTAAAATATGAAATGTATACGCATAAATAAATGCACAAAAAATAAATACGTATGTGCATACAAAGTTAGATTTATATCTCAAAATATGCAGTAATTTTTTTTATTTTGCTGCTCAATTTTGGTCCCGTACCTTTCGGACAAGCTTGAAACGGATTATGCAGCTAAATATCATTGTTAAAAAACTATGGAGTCGTATGGTAAACATTCGATCAGCCTTTGTCCATTGTCCTTATGGTCCGTACGATGTCAATATAATGTGTTGGGGGCCCGCTCAGGTGATAAGTCACTTGACTCATATCCTTCACAAATAGCCCATGTGAACCTCTGGGCTTCCACTCAAAACCAACCACAATACTCGGTCGAATCAATTTGTTAAATCTCAGCTTCGGCTATGTTACTTGACTATAATTCAAGAAGGATCGTTGCCAAGCATTTAATGCCAATAAAAACTGAACTTCTTTAACAATTATGTCACACAAATGTAGCGAAATGTCGCCATTGGCACTCCCGAGAGTGCGAAATGAAGAAATCGTGGAACGTGCACAGAATCCAATCGAATTGTCCGGCACCATCGCTATTTGACACCGTGAACAGATCTGATTTTATATGTTTCTCAAAGAGGGATTTCCGAATTTGTTCTAGTTTCGTGTTAACGTTTCTAGATGTTTAGGTCTAGCTTCTGTATGGGGCTGGGGAGCCCAGTGGGTTAGGCATTCGCCTAGCATGCGGAAGGTCCCAGGCTCTTGTCCGAGCATCGCCAAAAAAAAAAACTGCCCATCTATAAACGGCCCATGCAGCCAAAAATGTCCGACTAATAATACCCCGAGTAGATGAACTACTGCACGTTAAATACGGTCCAAAGTCCCAACGCTGCGTACGATGTCGCCCTTAACTGTTGCATTGGGTGCGTACTCGGTGTCGGCTCGTCACTTGACTGTTTTTTCTAAAAATATGACGCCCGTCACCAATAGCCCTCGTGTAGCTCTGGGGCGGCGATAATTCAAACTAAACTAAATTTAGCTTCCGTGATGTGTTTTTACACGACCACATATACGGCTATTTAATTTTTTAACGTCTTGTCGTCAACTAAAGATGTTAGCTAAGTCGATTCTCAAAGAAAACACATTTAATACGAAAACGCATACTGATGTCTTTTCCATAACGTTAATCTAATTAGATGAAAATCAAAAATAGGCTGCGATTATATATTAGCCTAATACATTTTCTAAATTATCCTATGCTTTTTTAAAGTTTTTCTTAAGTTTTCTGAAAGTTTGAAAAGGACTTTTATATGAATGTAAATATGAGGGAACACGCCCTTTTCCCCCTCCCTACCCTCAGCTAACGGCGCCCGGTGTTTAAAAGCAAATATACTCAAAAGTTTCAACCAAAATCCTCAAAAGAGAACAGCTTTTCCCCGCCTTACCTATTTATTAGCATGCGAGCTAGAGTTTCGAAAACTCTTGTATCCGGCAAACAACCGGGACAGTGGGGTTGCGTGCCACTTGATGGAACGGTGCCGGATTCCTTGCTGGACAGTAATTTGAAGGGGGGGGGGGGTTATTTAGTAACGCAGTACAGGCAATGCCATTGGGGCGAAATTTCTGTGTTCTCCGTGGTCACATTTGAGAATTTTCAATGTAAGAATACCTCCCGAACGCGAGAATCGACATTTTAAAAGTATTATTAATCATTTTTATTGATTCTTACAATTTTTTTTGTTTATTACAAATGATTTTGTAAAATTGACTAAGTATTGGTCAACAAGTTGTTCATCCTTTAAAGGACCCATTTGTGAATACACTATTAACACTACTTAGCGAATAAAAAGTTTAACAAAAAAAATTTAAAATTCTGTGTTTGGGGTAACTTAATTGGTCTCATACATATATTGTTCAATATTATGGTCTTCATTTGTCTTAAATTTTGTATTTTTTTATTTCAACTTAGGCAGAGAGTCGTAATTTAAGAAAATTTGCCAATCGTATTTAATTATTTAATTTCTGTTTTTTTTTGTGTGTGTGTGTGGATTAGAAAGCATCTTTTGAATTCGATTCGTATCCGATCAACAAATCGTTTATTAAAATGTGAAGATATTCCCTTAGTCTTGCTTGCCACTTATTTTCTACTGATGTATGCTGCGACTGACGCAAGAAATTTTAAATTACTTTTCTTGTAAGGTTTTGACCTAACAACGACTTAGGAGAATTAACAGGAAGGCTATTTTATGAAAAATAAATTCAAAAAATTACCAATGTAAACGTAACTTCAAATTAATCCTTCTTCAAACAAGAATTATCCACTTTATCGTAAGCGTAGGGCACACAATCTACCTGGCTTACTATTAGGTTGACAATACTTTTTTTGCCAAATAGAATGGCATATTGTGCCCAATTCAAACTGAACTTAGTGACAAATCCATCTGCAAACAAAAAAAAATATCCATAACTTTTCTCCATTTTTAAATATCCATAACTGTCATCAGCATTATATGAGCGAAGAATGGGGGCGAGGTTGACATCTTGACACCCCATGAGCAGCACGTGACAACTCAACTCGCATCTGCTGCCACCGGAAGAAAATAACAAAGGCCTAAATGTACTGACTGACCAAGTACGTAAAAAGAGCGGTTGGCGAGTGAACCAACATGAATGTCTGAATTGGCGAGAAAGACTGTTACTTTTTGCTATTTATCGCTGTCTTCTATGGCATGCAAAATATATATTTCCGAAATTATCTTCAAATAATATTTTTGTTGTGATTTCGCAATGTTTATGCATGATAAACAAACGACAAATTATGTTACCGCCATCATAGAATATTTTAAAAACGGATTAATTTGTTAGAATTAGGTAAATTTCGAAATACTCGAAGTGTTTTCGCCAAGCATCACGTTACTTGGGGAACGATGCTAGTCCCCTTTTTGTTGCATACCAAAACGCAGTCTATTCTTATCTAAATTCTCTGGGCGAGAACCATCGAAGTCCATTACTCTCGCACCAGTGAGATTTAATATATGAAGTGAAGTGAGAAGAGCAAGATCGGGGGCGATGGGACCAAGTGAGGCGGAATGGGGCGATAGGGGGAGGTGTAGAAAATGCTCCCCCCCCCCCTGAAAAATCATCGATGTGAAATGAGAGTGTGCATTCGTTTGAATTGATACAAGTTTTAGATTTGGCGTGTCAGCGTTATGTTTCTTTACGTCCGTATAAAATAACTTGACGAAAAGTGACAGAAATCTTTAAATCAGCAATTTGTTATTCTTATATTCTTGGTTTCTAATTCTTCTGCTTATAAACTTGCACTTAATCCTTGTATGGAAATTGAGGTTCTTAGCTGGAAAAAATTTTATGGTTCAGTCATAAATGCTTTAAAACCACAAATATTTGCATTAGCTGTTACACATAGATGCATTAGCTATTACAAGTTGAGAAAGTAAAAAGTGGAAGGCGTTATAATCGTTCTGTCTGTCCGTCTTTCATACAATTTGGCAGCTGGGAACACAAATGCCAAACACATGTTTGATGCTTTAAAAATATACACATTTAAAATTTAATCTAGGACCACATTCAAAATTCCCTTACATTTGAATCCGAAGTATATTTAAATTTAAAAAAAAAAACCAAAATTTAAATACCCATTTCAGTATGATTAAAATGTCATTAAGTATACTGTACATGCAGCAACAGCACGGGAAAATTTTATTTTCTTTCTTTCTTTTTGTGACAAAAATTTCTTTTTGTGGCAGAAATTAGTTTGGATTAACTTCAAAATCAGTATCACAATGGGATTCTATAATTTATAATTATTTTATTATAGAAGAAGCGTTCTATCTTTTTGCATTTTGGTTGTTTTTATTTTTTGAAAATAAGACATTAGAATTTAATGATCTTATGATAACTTATAGTTTCATTTATAAAACAAACAGATTTATATAATTGTTCTCAGATCTTGAAAAAAAGAAAAACTTAGCTAACAGTCGAAAATATTAAGTGATTTTATTCGAAAGTAAATTTATAAAAACAGCCGATCTTCGCATTTAAAGTTTAAAAGAAAGGAATGCTCCATTTAGCAGTTTTATTTTTGAGGTGTAAAAAAAGTATGTAAAAGTTGTTCTAAATCCCAGTAGCTGTAAGCAACCTACTATTTTTCTGCAAACGAATTTACAAGTCACTTATGTTTTTTGAAATCCCAAATATTGAAATTTTATTGATGTCTTTGTCTCTTCATTTATTGACAAGTGCTTACTGATGATGAAATAATTTTTTTAAACCTCAATATTATCATCTATTCCTCTCCGCTGATGGCTCCTGTCGAAGTGAGCGTCAAAATAATTCTCCATGTGGTAGAATTCCTTTCCCACTCTCTTCTCGTCTCCTCTTCTTCGATCATAGTTCCTGTCGAAGTGTGCGTCAAAGTAATTCTCCAAGAGGAAGAATTCCTTTCCCACTCTCTTCTCGTCTCCTCTTCTTCGATGATAGTTCCTGTAGACGAGAGCGTCAAAGTAATTCTCCAAGTTGTAGAATTCCTTTCCCGCTCTTTTCTCGTCTCCTCTTCTCCGATGATGGTTCCTGTCGAAAAGAGCGTCAAAGTAATTCTCCATGTGGTAGAATTCCTTTCCCACCCTCTTCTCGTCTCCTCTTCTTCGATCATAGTTCCTGTCGAAGTGAGCGTCAAAGTAATTCTCCAAGTGGAAGAATTCCTTTCCCACTCTCTTCTCGTCTCCTCTTCTTCGATGATAGTTCCTGTAGACGAGAGCGTCAAAGTAATTCTCCAAGTTGTAGAATTCCTTTCCCGCTCTTTTCTCGTCTCCTCTTCTCCGATGATGGTTCCTGTCGAAAAGAGCGTCAAAGTAATTCTCCATGTGGTAGAATTCCTTTCCCGCTCACTTCTCTTCTCCTCTTTCCCGATGATGGTTCCTGTCGAAAAGAGCGTCAAAGTAATTCTCCATGTGGTAGAATTCCTTTCTCGCTCACTTCTCTTCTCCTCTTCTTCGATCATAGTTCCTGTCGAAGTGAGCGTCAAAGTAATTCTCCAAGTGGAAGAATTCCTTTCCCACTCTCTTCTCGTCTCCTCTTCTTCGATGATAGTTCCTGTAGACGAGAGCGTCAAAGTAATTCTCCAAGTTGTAGAATTCCTTTCCCGCTCTTTTCTCGTCTCCTCTTCTCCGATGATGGTTCCTGTCGAAAAGAGCGTCAAAGTAATTCTCCATGTGGTAGAATTCCTTTCCCGCTCACTTCTCTTCTCCTCTTTCCCGATGATGGTTCCTAACGAAGAGAGCGTCAAAGTAATTCTCCATGTGGTCAAGTTCCTTTCCCGCTCTCTTCTCGTCTCCTCTTCTCCGATGATGGTTCCTGTAGACGAGAGCGTCAAAGTAATTATTCAAACGGCAGAATTAACCCTTTCAATCCCAAAAATTTACTACACTACAGAAACTTCTGATATTCACAAAATAAGCTTATTTTAGGTCAAATATACGAGTTCCATAAGAAAAAAAACATTCATTTTAATTTTTTTACATGGTTTTTGAAATAATGTCAAAAAATTTTAACTGTGGAAAACAACAAAATAAAAATATATATATTACCTAAAAACACTTTTTAGTTATACATTTTAAAGTATCTGACCATATTATTAAAAAAATAGTAATTATTTTAACCGAAATAGTTTAAATTGTGTTTTAAATATGTGGAACTGAAGTGAACTTATCAAAAGTCAGGTGAAACGCTTGTTGGCTATTTTCTGAATAAAAAAAAATAGTAGTTCTGACTTCTATTGAGATTAATGTAAAATATTGTCTATTGAACAAAGTGTGAAGAATCGAATGATGCGTGTTTGGATGTCATAACGGGACATAAACATTTTGAAAAAAATATTGAAAGTGATAATGCCAAATGGCATCACTGGAACTGAAAGGGTTAAACTCGTATAAACTTGGTGCAACATTAGATAGCGTTTCCCAAACTATAGATTATATAATTCTACTATTTTGAAAATTAATCCTACCAATTTTAACTATTAAATAATTTTAATTTTTATTATATTTTCGACAAAAACAATTTGTTATGATATATGTGTAACTTTTACTAAAAGACAGATAAATTCGAAAAAGTGTTTCTGAGATATAACCTTATTTCACTTTCCAACAGTTAGGTTGTATTTTATTGGTTATTTAAAACACATTATACAATAATTGGTGTATCATATTTTTATAATCTCTGTGATGTTTTTTTCCTCCCATAAAACCAAAATTTTAGATATGATAAAGAAAATTCGCTTATCTGTGGGCAAAAAAGCAGCAAGGATAATCAAGGCAATTATAATAAAAAAATTTAATTCTTTTTTGCTTTACCTGCCTTTTACTTGAATTTAAATTCAGTTTATAAGAAGAATAAGCGTTGTAAAACTTATTAAATGCAATCTTTTTTAATAGCTGTATATTAATATTTAAAACTAAACCTTCAGTTATAATTTGTGTACGTTTAATTCATACCGTATTGACTATTTACCTTATGTTTTTTTTTATCATAAGCAGATGCTAAACTATTTTTTTCAATCAAATATAAAAATATTAATAACTAAACTGTAATACATTTATCAACGAAGATACTTAACAAGTCCTTCAAATTAGAATATTTTTATTTAACTGATATTTATCGCATCTTTTAATACTTTCCCTCATTAAAATAACCTATCTGTAACTTTTTGAATGTCTAAACTACTTAAAGGTATACTTTAATTCTGGCACATTCTTGTATTATAAAATAAAATGTTTACTATTAAATTTAAACGCATAACTTTACAGATTTACACTAACTTTTTAATAATAAGTTTTATATTTTTAGACTAAAAAGCTTCGAGAAAACAAGCTCAATTTTTACTAATGAGTTAATCCGTTAATTTCGTGTTTGCTGTAGGGTCACATGGGGGAATTATGGATCACTCGCTTTCCGGGGTAAATAATGATCACTAAGTTTTAAGGATTAAAAATGGTTTTTAGAAAAAAAATAAATTATGCCAAGTCATCCTTATACATTCTATTTTCTTATAGCAAGTTCAAAAACAATGTAACTCTGCAGCAAATAATAGAAAAAAAATACTTTTTACACTACTATAAAAACATCTTCAAAAAAGATTGTCTTTGAAAAACATGATTTTTTTTAAGATCCATACTGGAGTAATATATTTGAACTAACTATTTTGTTGGTGCTATTTTTCAATAGGAAAGGGTCTAAGCTTTTCATTCCGATATAAATTTTTTCATAATTATTTTTTTTAATGATTTTGAAGGTATATCGATTTATCCCCCAGTTTACTGGGGTAATTCTGGATCACTGGGGTAATTCTGGATCAGTGATATTTTTTAATTTTTCATGTGTTTTTAGCTAAGCGGTATACGTCATTTTGAAGCCAAATATCGGATTAGGCTGCATTCCAAATTTCATTAAAAAATTCGAATTAAAAGTTTATTTAAAATTTAAATAACAAAAAATTTAATCTCCATTGAAATAACACGCAAATTCCATTTTTATTCAATATTTTGACTGTTTTAATTTCGTTAAACTTACGAGAAACTTTCGAGATACTTCGAACTGTAAATTAATTTAACAAACGATAAATAACCGAATTTTTGAAAGAATGTAAATGGAAAATTGCGGCATAATTTATTAAAAAAGATCATCATTATTCTTCGAGTTAAAAAAAAATTAGCAAACGATAAAGTCTAATTTTTTTCTGAGAAAGAAGATTAATAAAAAGTTAATTTAGGCGTTTAAAAGTTTGCTTTGAATTATATTTTAACTGCAACCAAAAATTAATTTACTTTTAATATGCATTACTATAAAAAAAAAGGGTGATCCATAATTACCCCATGTGTGATCCATAATTGCCCAAACCCGGGATAATTCCTGATCACTCAATAATTAAAATAAAACTAATAATAATTAAGTTTTAGGTAAAGTGATTATTTAAATAAATTCTAAATTATTTAAGCTTACTCCATGCAAAATTAAATCTTTCTATCTTTCATACTTTAGAAAAAAATTGGATGTTGTGATTTTTTGATCCATAATTCCCCCATATGACCCTATAATTAAAAAAAAACATTCTATAGTGTAAATATCAAGTGCTTAAATATAAATATTTTGTTTCTTAGAAAAATTATATCGCCAATTTTCCCTGAATTACTGCAGGTATGTCTTCAACTTACCTTTTTTTGTGCTGATCTGAAGCTATGTTGCCTCAATAGTTGTATTTTCCTGTGATTTTGTGAGATAATGGACCATTAAAATAGAAACTTTTACTCCAGATTTTAGTACCTTGCATTGATACGTTTAGCGTTGATCCATCTGAAATAGAAATAAAGAATTTAGTATGCATTTTATGCGAAGCACAGTCTTTAAATAATAAGATCATGTATAATTTATTTACTCAATAATGATATATAATTTTTTTGAAATATAAGAAGTTTTTATGTTTGACACACGACGAAAGTTTCGGATATATAATTAACTTTAATAACATACCAGCGGGTGACCGAGCTCTGCTCGGAGAAAACAGGTATCGAAGCTAACTCGAAGATTTAAATTTTCAATTGTGATTTATCAAAACAATACATACCATAAGAAAATTTGTGAAACCATTGGTGAAAAGATAACCAGTTAAAGTTAATGTGACCAGATTTTCAAAATCAAAAAGTGGGACACTCCATCACCCCCCCCCCCCCTCGGTGTATTTTTTAAGTATTTTTTATGCACATAATAGTCCCTTCACACAATTACACACTTGGTATAAGAAAGATAAGGAAGGCGCTTTCAACAGCAGCAGTGGTTCCAGGCAAACAGAAACCATACTCCACCAATTTGTTGATGACTTTAACTTCATTTAACAATTTCTAAAGACGTCATAGCGTTTTAGAACGATTATTCATAAAAAAGTCTATTTTATTTACAATTTCCTTGTTTTTCTGGGCATTGTGGGACTTTTACATAAAAGCGGGACGTTTTGGCGGGACATTCGGCCCGCGGGACAGTAACACAAAAAGCGGGACTGTCCTGCCAAAAGCGGAACGTCTGGTCACATTAGTTAAAGTGCACCATTGTAAACAAAGTTAGAGTTTGGAAAGGGAACTATTCTATACAAAGGTAAAGTTTTAAAAGTCATAGGAAATGAAATGTAATTGATAATTGGCGTTTCGTTGAAAAGCAACGAAAATGTCAAAATGTGGTAAACATTCCATTTCATACTTCATTCAACTCGATAGGTATAGCAACCATACGTTAAATTTTCAAGATCGCCAAAAATCGCCAATGAACAGAATAGAACTAAAATCGTCTGCTGAATGGAACTAAAAAAATATTCATGTTACCATTTCTGTAAAACTCAATAAAGTTTAAAGCAAGGTTGAATTTATTTAAATTTGAAAAATTAAAATCTTAACTAAACATTTATAGCTTAAGCAGAGGCTTATAGCTTTAGCAGATGGCATCAGGAAAGTAGCCATTATGGCGAACTAATGAAGTTTGAAAATATCCTATCTGTAACTCCGAACTGCTTGACCGTAGAGCTTCAAAACTTGTGCCAATCGATTCGTCGTGGCCAAAAACCCCAGACCCCCAAGTTTACCGGAGTTTATTAATTCTGGGGTGATTTTCGACTTGGCACCAATTCCTCGTATTATAGTATCCCCCCAAAAAACTTCGTAAAAGTAAACAAACGCCAATCTCAAAAAATATATATATATTTTATCAAAAAACAAGTCATTATGAATGTTAAGGCTAAAAAAGCCGTGATATAAAATGAATGCCAATCTCTTGTGAAAAACTTCCTGGTCATAATTAGTATAATTTAAGTTTCCCTGCAATAAAAAAATTGCACTGTTTGAGGTTGGTGCCCATCTTAACCACCCTCTATACCTCTGTATAAATGTATTGAGATCATACATTTGTCAAAGTTTTTTTTTTTAAGTATCCTTCGTTATTATGATTTAGTTATTCAAGTTCATTTGCGAGATTTAATTTTTTTCGGGGGATTAAGATGGGCACCAACCTCACAGTGCAATTTTTTTATTGCAGGGAAACTTAATTATACTATTTATTATGACCAGGAAGTTTTACACAAGAGATTGGCATTCATTTTATATCACGGCTTTTTTAGCCTTAACATTCATAATGACTTGTTTTTTGATAAAATATTTTTTTTTTTTGAGATTGGCGTTTGTTTACTTTTACGAAGTTTTTTGGGGGGATATCAGTAGTTTTTTTTAAATAACAAAATATACAGACACAATAACTGCAAAATTGACGACATGATTTCAATGTTTATAGAGAGTTATATAACCGTTATATAACTAGCACTCGGAATTTAGAACTATTTATCCTTTTCCCCGTAGAACATTTGTATACTGCATACTTAAACTGTGGTGAGGTACAGATGACGTTTTATTCTCGATACATTGTTTTAGACACATTTCGAGATTGCATAGCAGCTTTTATTTTTGGTGCACCTCAACCGTCTCTTGTGCCCAGTTTTTTTTCACTTTTGTAGGCATATTTATTTTCAATTTTCTTTTATAAAACTAAAAAATATCCAGCCTATTCAAGAAAAAACAACAACCAAATACGTTTCTTAGGTTACTGTTAGGTCTTATAATACAAACATTTAGTAACACAGCTCATGTTAAAAAATTTAACTTTAATTATAAAATATTACTTTGGCATAATAAAATATTCCTCAACAAATTTTAGGGAAAAAATATCATTTCCTTTAATAAAAAATAAGCAAAGATTACTGACATAATTAAATATTCCTTTTAAGTTTAAAAAGTATATATATATTTCTTACTTTTTAAGAAAAAAAAACAGACTAATTTTTTGAATGGTATTGGTAACTGAATATGGCAACCAATTGGGCAAATATGACTGTTTACATTTGATCAATCGATAAACTCGGATTATTCATAAGTTTTCTAAATAAAAACGCCAAAAAAGTTTAAATGAAGCATTCTGTTAATTAATTAGAATTTTTTTTCAATCTGTCTATTCAGGTATTAGATTAATCATATTTTAGAAGCTGTAATAATCATCCAACACTTAACACGCTTCTATGCGGCTCTTTGAAGAAAATGCAGTAAACCTTGGCTCGTTTTCGGTGGTACTTGGCCGCTAGGATGACTTGTTTATCGCGCATTCATACAGCCAAAGGTAATATAGATTTTAATTAATTAAAAATAGAAAGAGTTATTTTTTAAACTTCAAACCTATGAAAGGGGATGAATTGGAGCATTCTGAATCGTTTAGTAAAAACCGCTTCCAGATTCATGGTCTAGTAATGGCTGCAGGTCTGGGCAAAAATTAGGTCAAAATTTGACTAAAACTGCTCGAAAGATTTCATTTTCGAAAATTTCCATAATTTTTTTCTCCGCTGTTTTTGACTCTAGAATAACCAATTTTTTTTTATTTAAAGTAATCCACAAAATCTCTCTACTGTATTTTTTTTATTGTTCTACGAACTTTAGTTTGCCTGGTAGAAAATAAAATCAATTTCGCTGTTAACATAGCGAAATGTTTTCTGTATATATACATAACTGCCGTTTAGAACTTGGCGTCATTTTGAGATTGGCGGGCGGAACGACCGTTCCGTCTGATAAGATAGTCGATTAAAATGTATTAAAATGTAAGCGACAAAAATATATATTAGTCAAATCATTTATCTAAATAACATATTGAACCTAATTGATGAAATTAGTGTAAAATAATATTTACCTTAATAGATTTTGTAAATGCAATCCAATATAAATTCTAAAAGAATATACGTACTCCGTTTCCTTACAAATATTCACCCATATTTTATGAAAATGGCGTCAAATTATGAAGCATTTGAACAGTACAATGTTGTTTTAAACAATGACTCTATTAAATACATTATTATAATAATAAATTATTTTTAAGAGCTATGTTGCCGTGGAAAGATAAAGTGCAGTTTCTACAACAATGACTTCAACCGTTGTTTAAACACTCAAACATTACAGTCCATAAGAAAGCATACGAATAAATTTTCCACAGAACAAAAGTATTGCAGATACTGCATATTACCTGACTACGGAAGCATTGTAAATATTATTTTTTTTATAAATTTCTTAAATGATTGAAGGATTGTTGTCAGCGTGTTTAAAACTGATGTAGAAAAAAAAGTCAAATATTTCACTACAAGTGTGAACTGTAGTTTTCATGAATAATTTTTATATATAAACAAGTAAAATTTTTATTTTTAATGTGGCATGTTAAGTCCCTTTACAATTCCAGATGTAAAATTTAAACAGTAGTTTATAGCTATTAAAAAAACTCGGACAAAAAAATTTAGTTTCATAAATATCTTTAACGCAATTAAAATTATAATTGTGCAAATATCTAGTTGTTTTAAGTTGTGTTAATGCAATATAAAGCTGATTTCCCCAATGATCTAAACCTTAATTCTCAGTTTGGAAATGCTGTTTTCTTAAAAATCAGGTCCCCCCCCCCCTAAAACCGAAATGTTTAGAAGTATGGAATAAACAAACAATAGTATGAGGTTGGATACTGACTAAAATTTCTGTTTTTAATCTTGTTATCTGTGTAGCTCTAGTGGAATATTGTCGAAACCTCTCTTGATTATGTTAATACTATCGCGAGGTTCCGTTTCAGAGAAAACATCATTAAAAAAGATTCTCAAATTTATAAAATACACGTAAATATAGAACTTACCAAAACTATCACCCGCCTTAGAACTGATGGTCACTATCGAGGTATGAAAATACTGGGTGATGGCAATAGAACTTAAGCGTCTCTTGCAGGAACTGTGATAATGCACCACTATCACTAAAACATATTTTTGACTGTCGTGCCAATTTAACCATCAAACGCATAAACCCGCCACCTGGCTATCAGGTTTTCTAGCGGCACACATAATTTTTAAAAATTTATAAATTTAATAGTTTTATTAAATTTTAAAATGTAAGGCATAGAGGGGTCATTTATATCCATCTGCTATAGAGATATTAATTTTTAAAAACAATTTAGGAAATTAAATTTTTAGTTAAAATTTTTAATTTACTTATCATGTAGTGAAAACAAGTTTATATTTCAGCCAATTTGCTTATCACTCAAAGGGTTAAGACATGTTTTTTCTCTCTTAGATTACATATTCGAGGAGTTTTGAGGGGATTTATTAAAAAAAAACCCGGAGAACTCTGTCATAAGCATTTTTTTTTTGTGAATCGTGCTGAAATTTCTATGCTTATTTTAGCGAATTAAAAAAGTTATTAACAAAGTTAATAACAAATTATAGACAAAAATTTAAACGATGACATATGTTTGTTAGTAAAGGAATACAATGCATGTTAATGCGTTTTAATCAAGTAATATTATGGATTTTTTTTTTACAAAATACACTTGCACCCATTTTTAAACAAAGTTTTAGTTTTTTTTTTATAAGTAAAAAAGTATAAAATGTCAGTTTTCGTTTCTTTGCCTCCTTTTAGTTAATATCGCTTTGTTATGTTTGGGGCGAAAGCCTTAAATTGTATATCTATTACAAGAAAAGATAGTTATGAAGCATTTTCTTTGAAAGTTATCTAGCCTTTGCAAAAGAAAAATGAAAACGTGATCGTCACAAATCTCAGTTTCAAAAATTTCAGTTATGTGATACTTAAATCCTTGATATTTTTGGAAAAACTAATCTAGATTTTCAATAGCAATTTCTATTCACTTCAGAAGTTTTATTGATGCATATACATAGCTCAAAAATCTGTAGATTTATTAAAATCCGATGTGTATTTTTGTATTAATATTTTTTTTTATTTATAAAAATGTTTATTTAAAAAACTTATGGCACATAAATGTAAACCAAAATTCTTTTTCGTTTGTCTTATTAATATCCATCTGCATTTTTTGGGCAATTTAAGAAGAAACGTGTTTTTGAAAAATATTAAAACCGTAGGAGTACCAGTGTTAAACATAATTTTACAAAATGAATGCTTCTTATTTAAAAAAAAAATTCTTTCTGAAATTGACTTTTTTGTAATATATTTTTAGTTGCAGCAAACTATACCTAAAATTACTTTGATTTGAATTTTATAGTTGAAACAAGGTAGGATTTTTTGGCTATTGTGGCAACTGATATTATTTCAAACGTAATTTTAAAAGCATAACAAAATTAAAAGTGTAACGTAATAAACATATTATTAAACACACTTGATGTCCCAATCTGTTCAAAATGTCTTAATACTTTTCACAAAAACTAACGATATATTTAAACATTGTAATATATCATCTCCTTACAACGCAATGACAGTATAACGAGCAGGCTTGTAGTATTTATAGCATGTGTTGGAGAGAACGTTGTTGTGTTGGAAAACGACGAAGTACTAAATGCATTTTTAAGGTACTTTAATAATTGTAATTTATAATTAAATTAAAATAACTATAAAATAATCTTTTATGTTAGTATTTTCCCATCGCAGAAATTATATATTTCTACTTTCTAAAAACCAAACTTCGCAAGCATCCACAGAAAAACCTTCACATTCTTGTAATGTAATGTTCATAAAATGAAATGTGTACTTGAAATACTTTAATTATAATATTGTAGACTTTGAAGCCCAAATTCTTTTATAATAAGTAAACTATTTTAAAGAAAAGCTCAATTTTTCTTTGTATACAGAACATTTTCTAGTGTGCATTACAGATCCCCTTGATTACCATCTAAAAAGATCTAAACAATGCTGTCTTCCTTTATAGATATAGATCTTCTTTTATGGTTATAAATGTGAAAGTTTGTCATTTATACGATTCAAGTTAATCCTCTAAATATAATAAGGATTTAAGTATATTCATAAAACTAAAATCCAAGATTTAAAATGCACACATCACTTAAATAATACTTACGAAATGAAATTAAACTGTTTGTTCACTTACCTTAAAAACATTTTTCTATTTCAATTATTTATTCTTCTTTAAAGTAATGCTTAGTGTCGGACATGTTTGTTTGTTAAAATAATGGTACGATAATCTGTATTAGTTATAATGAAAAATATATATTATAGTCAAATTGAAATATCAAATAGTTAGGTTTTCAATTAACTCATCAAAATGAAGTTACTTAACATAAATAAATATTTATCTTAATTAAAAATGGAATTTTCAAAACCTTGCGTGTCTGGTATGAGCTTGCATCTTTCAAAAATGGCGTTAAAATTAAGCTATTTTAACAATGTATCTTACGTATGTAATAATTTCATTGTTTAGAATTCTTATTTTTATGCATTTTTGAAATATTAAATTCTTGTTAAACTTTGACTGTTGAATGATTGATGAATGATTGATTTGATGATTGTTTATTTTTTTATTTGTTGATGAAGTAAAAGAATGGCAGTGAATAGAAATATGGAATGAAATACTTGATTTCCTTTTTTCCCTTTTCTTTATTAGACGAATAGTTTTTTTTTTCACTCAACTTTCCTTAGTCAGATTTTAAATCTTTACAAGATAAACTATTTACACACATGGTATTAATCCGTTTGCAAAATTTTTTGTTTAATGTTTTTCAAGTAAAATTAAAAAAAATAATAGGTTCTAGTTTCACTGTTATAGGTTTATATTATTTTTAAACGAATATTTCACAGATTTTATCTGACCATGAAAGTTTCAATTAAATTTCTTTGTAGGACATAGTTCTACGTTCTCTCGGCTTCCAAATGTTTATTCTGTAGTTCTAAATTATGACGCTCGTCGCCAATAGCCCTCGTGCAGCTCAGGTGCGACGATAATTCAACTCAAATAAATCAAATATTAATTCAACTAACAATCATGGACGTGAACTGCTAACCGAATTTCTAATATTCAATTCCAATGGCTATTATATTTGTACCACCACCATTTATTTTGTAACTATGCGTGTCCAAACAGCCCTCCAATTCAAATTCGCCCGTTTCTAACCAATGCCAATACCGCTATTGCAATTTCATGTCTCTGCAAGGGAACCATAGGGGTGTAAGTAAGTTTCTCTCATAGACTGTTGCAGTATAGTCTATCCCCCTCCCCTAAAAACAACTTAAAAGTAAACAAACGCCAATTTAAAAAAAACGCATTTATTTTATAACAAAAACAAGTCATTATGAAAGTTGTCGCTTAAAAACCTGTTATATAAAAAGAATGCCAATCTCCTATTTAAAACTTCTTGGGCATAATAAATAGTATAATTTGAGTGTCGCAGCCATGAAAACAATTGTGCTGTTTGAGGTTGGTGCCCATATTAATCACCTTCTGTACCTTTTATGTAAATGTATGGAGATCAAATAGTTTAAGTTTTTTTAAGTATCCTTTGTTATTTTGATTTAGTAATTCAATTTTTAGGGGGATTAAGATGGGCACCAACCTCAAACGGCGCAATTTTTGTATGACAGCGACACTCAAATTATACTATTTATTATGACCAAGAAGTTTTAAATAGGAGATTGGCATTCTTTTTATTACACAGCTTTTTTAGCGACTACTTTCATAATGACTTGTTTTTGTTATAAAATAAATGCATCGGGTTTTTCTTTTTTAGATTCGGGTTCGCCTAATACACCTGTTTGGGTCTCAAAATGCAGTTCGAAGGGGATGCTCTCAAGTGGGTGATTATTTATTCCAATGCGGGCGCGGAATAACTTCGACCTCCATCCAAGGCAGGGGCGTTGATTGGGGCGGAAGAGGGATGACACGCCACTGGACTCCCTCTCTGGTCAGTGGCGTGACCCGAGGAGGAATCAATTCCGGATTATTGAGTGGATTTGGTCATTTGATGGCAAGTCGTGGAACCTCTAGGTATTGGTTCGGTTTGAATTATCGCCGCACTAGAGCTACACGAGGGCTATTGGCGACGGGCGTCGTGTTTTAGAACCACAGTCAAGTGACGAGCCGGTACTTGAATAGGCACCCAACGCAACCTTTAAGGCCGCTTTTTCACTGAAGGGCACGGCGACGGTAGAACCGGATGACGTCATAAAGAGGAATTTCGAACCGTGCCGTGACGTATAGGGGTTGCTTTTTCACTGGACGGCAAATTTGAACGGTTCAGCGTTTTTCATTTGCATTTGTTGTTTTGCATTCAAGCGGCAAGGAGCTAGAAATGGCTAGATCGAACGCGATACATAAACATAATATATGCCTGATGTATTTACTTTATTTGAGAAGAAAAAAGAGAGGTATAACAAAAAGATTCTGGATGCACAATATACTAAAAGCCAGATACGTAGAAGGAGCTTTCTACACGTTATTTGAGAAGTTAAAGAACTGTCTATATCTGTCTGTGCCAATAGCCCTCGTGTAGCTCCAGTGCGACGATAATCCAAACCAAACCAAACTATATCTGTCTGTTCTTTTTCTGGGCGAGAATCAAAATCGCAGTCCAAGAATTTAAAAATTTCTTTCCAATCTTTTTCTTTGTAATCTCTATTCTTGTAAACTTCCTTCCTCTTATCCCATATGGAGGGCTTTGTCTCTATCAATTCAATTAGGTTTACTATGTCGAAGTTAATAACAGTCTTATTATTAGAACACATCTTGGAAAAAGAATCAAAACAAACAAAATGCCGGCACGGTCGAACAGGGAAAACGACAACCCGTGATGCCGTTCCGGCCCGGAAGTACGTCACAAACCGGCATATTTGCCGTCCGGTCTTAGTGAAAAAGCTTCTACCTCATTTACCTGCATTTTCCACTCCCACGACATCGTTACACGGGAACCGGACCGGTTTTGCCGTCAATGAAAAAGCGGCCTAAGGAAAACATCGTACGCAGCGTTGGGACTTTGAAGGATATTTAACGTGCACTCCCTCTTCAAGGGGTTTTATTCGTGGGATATTTTTGGCTGCACGGGCCTTTTATAGGTTGGCAGATATTTTAGCGATGCCCGTAACCGAACCAGGGACATTTTGCATGCTAGGAGATTGCCTAACCGAGTGGGCTCCCCAGCCCCCCTCTAGGTATTGCTAAATTTTAAGAGGACACTCTAAACTCTAATTACACTGCATTTCATAGATCAATATTTGTACTGGAATTTATTGTACCAGTTTAAAATATTTTTAAATGCACAAATCAATTTACTGAGTGGGGAGAGGAGAGGACATGTGTTTTTATGTATTCTTACACATTCCAACCAAAGTCATTATTAGGTTATCCGTTAAAATTTTATAGCTAGTTTTAAGAAAATCACAAACATTTCAGGAAAGGGAAACTGAAATAATGTCGATATGATTGAATACAGTGAAATTAAAAATCCTATGTAAATTAATGCTTATAAGTAGATTGTAAACCTTCTATAAATGGTGTTAGAGACCAGTTGGTAAAGCGTTGGTCTTTAGAACTTCACTTGATCATAATGATTCTTCAATGAAGACTAAAGTATCTACAACAATGACTTGAACCATTGTTGAAAGAATAGACTGTCAGTACTGTAGTTTATCCTGCAAACGACAGAAATGTAATCTGTGGTGCTTTGAAATGCTGTAACCTTTTCATTCTAGGGGTACACACGTGGGCCTTTATAGAATTTAATTCACAACACCATTTTGCATTTTTTTTATATTAATGACTTTTCTGTTATAAAGTAGACTTTTCAAAAAAATTTAATACCAAAGTAGCTGATTGATCAATTGTGTAAAAAAAAAAAATGTCGCAGAATGAAGGTCAAGCAGATTTCTAAGGTCTTTCAAAAATAAGCGATAGTCTTTTTCTGCAGTAAGTGTTTGACATTTTGCATTCAAACAAATGTTTGATTGAATAAACAATTTCGAACCCACAAATTGCGAACATACAACAGAAAATGAAGACAAATTATTCCGAATTCGAGAGCGAAAATAAATCTTTTTTATTACCCAGATGAATGATATTAAAAACATTACTAAAAGCATAAAGCTACAAAACAACAGAGTGCAATGTTCTGTCATATCTTTGTCCCTGCTATCAAGCCCTGAAAATACACAAAAGAAATATTGAAACAAGCGTCCAACTAGCACAGATACTAACAGCTCCAGACTTGACAATAACATGAACGTAGCCAATGGGCTCATCACTAGACCTTTCAACGGGATACTGGGTGTCGCACTCGATCGTGCTTTTGATGATGTCCGACGCTTTCTCGGCTATCATGACGATAGGGATGAAAGTGTTGCCGGACGGTACGACTGGCATTATGGAGGCGTCGACCACCCTCAGTCCCTGGATGCCCTTCACTCTGAAATGGAAAATAAATACAGGGTGAGGCAAATAAAAGTGGCTTCAACGAGGAGATAAGAATACGGTAGAAATGTTGCCAAGTCTAAAACCAATACAAAAACAGGCTGCTAACTGAAGCTATTGATCGATTCAATATCAAGCACGGACAAACGTTTGACGAATTATTTGCCGGCAACTACGCTATGGTTTGAGAAGCTAGTTGAAGGGAAATCTAAACAAGGTTTGTAGAGCTGATCAAAAAAAAAGTTCCCGCTAGTGATTATTTCGGTTTTTATTTATCCTAGAGAATCGGACCTTTTTGTTTGTAGTAATAAAAAACGTTCTAAATTGGTTGCAAGACACAAAATTTGCATTATGGGGCGTCTTCATACAATACGAGCTAAGATCTGAACTCGCCACTAGTCTATGTTTAGCTCTAATGTGAACCTAATCCGATCCAATCCGATATGCAAAAACAGGTTTCAGGCGGCTTCAAGAGTTTTTCTCGCCAAGCATTTCAATGTATTCCTATCTCTAGACTGGGCCGCTTTTATTTGCCTCACCCTGTATGTGTTACAGATCTGTTAACTCTTCATATTTAACCTGGAAGAACCGTATTTTTTCCTACTTTCTGATTTATTTTGGGGGGAATCGTCTCCTGCGAAAATTTAAAAATTCTCTTTGCGCCCGGAATCTGGAAAATGGCTATTACATAGTAAAATGAAGATATTTAACAGGTTGATTGAATCAACGTTGCCCTAGGGCTACAGGTTTCAGGTCTGGTTTCAGTGCTTTGAACTATTGATTCTTAAAGTCAGTAGATATTACTTCTACTTAAGTAAACAGCATGGTAACAATTTGAGGCAAATCGTAGAAATCATTCCAGCGTTCAACAGAAGTTTATCATATCAATATTTCTAGATGTCTTCTAAATGTAGCGTTTGGTGGAATGGAAGTGTTTGCCAGAGCTAAAGCCTGTTCTTAACTTTTCTGTAGTAAGGGACACTGTAAAAAAAGCTTCGTGTAGAGGCAGTGAAAGTTAAATGTACTCCAAAGCACCGACGCCCTTACGATGTCGCCCTATTTTAAAGTTGCGCCGGGGATTCTTACTCTGGTGTGGCTTTAAATTATGACGTCCGCTCTCGCTCGCAGCGCGGCGCCTATAGTCCTCGTACGTACCTCTCCTCTAGTTAGACTTTAATTCAACCTATCTACTCTCATCTTGTTGTGCGGGTCTTGGTATTAGTAAAAGTCAAAGAGATCTATAGTAGGGTAGAGACTGAACCTACCAACCAAGCCATGGACCATCCCGGAGACAATACACTCTTAAAACAAAGGAGTGAAATCCACTCCAGTAGGAGAAGTGCATTTTCGACACTGGAAAGGAGTGAATATTAACTCAGACTGAGTTAAAATCACTGGTTTGGAGTTATCCTGTCGGAGGTTTAAGGGGTCATAGGAGTCTTAAAAAGTGCAAAGAAGGTACAGCTGTGGAAATAAAAAAGTACCCACTTGAGGTTATTTCATCCGTTAGTCACCCTATACAATCGGACCTTTTTGAGAGTGTGTACAATTAACATTCTGAGTTAATTGCACGTTACAAAATTTGCATAAGGGGCCGTCTTCATATTAAAAATATTGCGATCTTTGAAATTTCCAATAGCAACACCCCTTTTTGAATCCATATTTCAAATCTCTGACCTATGTTAATACGAAATGCCAAATTTTGTTAGTTTTTAAGCATTTATTAGAGGAGTTAGAGACGTGCAAAGTTTAGGTCCCATAATGTTAAATGAGTTGCACATAAAAAACTATCCCGATCTATAAATAATTAAGATAATGAAACGAATTTTTTACTAAAAAAAATCATAATAACCCAAACAAAATGCATTCAATATTGGGGTATTTAAAACAATTTTTATATTTTTAAATAATTATTATATTAATTTTTTTTTAAAAATATGAATAGAAACCCCTTAATATTTTTAAAGAAATAAATTTAAGACAAGAAGATTAAGCGAAATCCCAATTTAAAATTTTTTTTATTCATAGTTTGCTGAGTAAATCACAAAATACCTATTAATTACCCTTTAGGGGACTGTGTATAAGATTACGTGTGTAATTGGCAAATAAAGACAGCTTTGCATGCATGCTTGCTTGTCATTTTAGAGTTGGTCCCTAAAAGGTCCACAAGTGATTCGATTGAATAACTCGTCAAATATTCATCCAAATGTATCAAAAACTTAGATTTAAGGGTTTTCAAGAGTGCTTAACATTTCTAAGTTATTAAAATTGGGTGTTGCCATTGGAAATTTCAAAGATCGTAATATTTTTAATATGAAGACGGCCCCTTACGCAAATTTTGTATCGTGCAATTAACTCAGAATGTTAATTGTACACAATCTCAAAAAGGTCCGATTCTATAGGAAGACTAACGGATGAAATAACTTCAAGTGGGTACTTTTTTATTTCCACAGCTGTACTACAAAACATAGTTTGATCTTTCATGTCATTTTTGAACTACTCAATGTATAAGTATAATTTTTTTATATGTAATTCGACAAGATTTATTTATTATAAAACAAGTTTTAAAATTTATGAAACTTTAGGCAAAACTAAAATAAATGATATTAAACATGAAGCTATTTGAACACATTGTGATTAGGCTTGCGCGGCAAATTGTGAGGTCAAAATTAAAAAAATGACCAAGAAAATGACTTTATATTGTACAAATATGTACAAACAAAGACTTATACCTAAATTCTCAGCTCAATTTTTATTAGAAATTATTTTAAGAACTTTTTTCTAAAAAAATTAATAAAAATTTTAAAATTTTGATTTAATTTTTTTTTAATAATTTCTAATTAAAATTGAGCTGAGAATTTAGGTATAAGTCTTTGTTTGTACATATTTGTACATTATAAAGTCATTTTTTTGGTATTTTTTTTTTCAATTTTGAATTCACAATTTGCTCCGCAAGCCTAATCACAATGCGTTCAAATAGCTTCATGTTTAATATCATTTATTTTAGTTTTGGCTAAAGTTTCATAAATTTTAAAACTTGTTTTATAATAAATAAATCCTGTAGAATTACATATAAAAAATTGTACTCATTTATTAAGTAGTTAAAAAATAACACGAAAGATCAAACTATGCTTTGTAGTATCTTTGCACATTTTTAAGACTCCTGTGACCCCTTAACACACAAAGGATCCATTCCTCTAAGAGAAGTGCATTTTAGAGGAGTGAAAATTAACTCAGACCGAGTTAAAAGCGCTCGTTCGTTTTAAGAGTGTAGGGTGGTATGTGGGGCTCGATGACCGAGTGGTTTGGATTGTAAGTCCATGCGCTGCAACGGTGCGGGCTCGATTCCCGCCTTTTTCAATGAGTGTATTCCCTTTCTCATTATCAAAATTATAAATTAACTAAGACTTTTGCCGCTCTGTTCGGGCTCCGTAGTGAGCCACGGCTGCCGATGGCAGCTCAGTACGAGCATGGGCACTTTAATAACAAGGCAGGAGAAAGCTTTCCCAGACATGATCTAAACGGAATTTTCGACGTCACTATTCCGAGTGCCGAAGATTGAGAAACTATTTCGGATGCATTCGGAACCCTAAAAATGAGGCCAGCCGTGAACGAGTGTTTCCGAACAGGTTTCGAGACCGGTTATCTTCACTTTCGGAACAAAGTCACTCGGAACTATGACGTCAAAAATTCCGTCCCCGAGCGTGTTTAGGAGAGCTTCCTTGGCCTTAGTACACTGCTCAAAACAATAAGGGGAGCACTTTGCGTACTTTTGTTAGCCCTTTCAGTTTCAGCGTTTTGTTTTTCATTCTAAAAATCTAAAACTTGTGAAATAGACTCATTATGCATCCAGAACGAAATGGTAAAAAACAGACGGAAAAATATTATTTTTTTAAACTAAAATTTAAGGGGAGGAAATTGGAATCAAAATTTAAGAATAAATTGTAACAAAACAATAATTTTTTCAATATTTTATTTGCAAAAAAGAGTTAAACTCAATTTTTAAACATCTGAGAATGCAAGAGGGAAGAATTGAGGGTCAATTTATTTCATAATTGTTTTTTGGGAGTGAATTTGATTTGACCATTTTTTCATGCTTTCATTTGATTAAAACAAACATTATTTACATCCTCACATTGCATGATTCTTCCATCTAACGATAAATTAGTGCAAGCTCAACTTAGCGAGAAAAAAAAATCGCAAGCTCATGATTCCAAATGGAAACATTGGGGGTTGAAAGAGTTTAAACCATGCGCTCCCCTAATTGTTGTGAGCAGTGTATTTGAGTAGGCCGTGGTACGAGTCGTTCTTCTACCTTACTGTAGAACTCTTCGGTAGGAGTTGTACACTCACCTCAGCAGCGGGTCTACCACAGTTTTCGGGTCTTTAGCACTGCCCATGGCCGCCGTGCCAACGGCGTGGCTCACGGCTATGGCGACAGCCTTAGCCAGGCAAGTCGTCTTGCTATTGGGTTCACAACCACCCCTGAGGTCCAGTACGAGTTTAGAGCCTACTGCATTCACCATGGGAGCGCTGCTCCCGATTCGGTAGCAGAAGTCCATTGCTGTTATATGGGAAGAGAATTTATGACATATGTTATGGTTTAGTGATAATCTATTATTAATAGTAACCGGGCCATTACCGTATGCCTGAAGGATGTACACGTCATTTTATGATCAGCAATTGCAGCTTCAGACATAATTATGAAAAATAAGAATATTCTAGTTTAATATATATTTTCGATATTTGACTTTAGTGTACGATAGTAATACATTTCGTCGGTAACTTGTGAAGTATTTTCTTTAAAATTGTGTTAAACTGGATGGATCGCTTAATATTAGGAAAATGCAACCGACGTCAAATATCTAGAGACAACTATTTTGTTTCTTCTCTAAGAGCTTGTGAGCTCAGTCGGTAAGGCGCTTGCATTGCCTACATGAGAAAGTTGTCAGGTTCGGGCCCAGTTATTACCGAAATAACTGCCGACCTATGTGAAGACGAAAAGTCCAACGAGTTCCCCATGTAGAAGGCGAACGGTCAATCTGCTCCCAACGTCGCGTACGATGTCGCTCCTAACAGTTGCGTTAGGTGTCTACTCAGATGTCGTCTCGTCACTTGACTGTGGTTCGCAATTCTTTAAAAATATGACACTGATAAATCATCTGAAAAAACCTATCATTTAAATCTTTATAGCAAAATTTAACACTTTCTCTTCACGCAGAATTTTGTTTCCGCTTAATATGTTATAGGAATATCATTACCAAATCCTATACGGCCGATGGACCGTTTTAGAAGTAAAAGGGTTAAAGATAAAATTCTAAATCTTGCTCCAGGTGACCTAACTTTTTGCTACCGCAATTTTGCTGGCCACACATGTTGAGCTTGAGATCCTTTAACCCTGTCTTAAAGAGTCTCTTCAAGCACTGGGAGCAGTTTTTCTAGAATACAGGGTGACCCAAAAGTCGGCCTACAGTTAGTTAAGAATACAGCTTTTTATACAGTTACAGTTATTTTTCGAAAGCATGTCTGGTTGATTGCGCATTATCTCACAGAACTGAAATTACGATCGTCCTCAAGAAGGCTTCGTAACTGAGAGAAACGGTTTAAGGTTCAGCTGGGCCATCACGTCTCTATGGATATAATAAGCTGCTCCCGAGATGCTTGTTTAGTTGACTTCTTTTTATGTTTGTGAATGTTATGGCCACGCACTGTCAGCTGTTTCCGCATTTTCATACTTTCAGGAAACTAAACCAAACGAAGTCCACCAATCTCAACTCTTTGGATAAGGTAGACTGCCAACAAAACTAAGCATGGCTATGTTAAGGGGTCATAGGAGATGAAATAAATGAAATTAAACATAAAGCTATTTGAACACATTGGGATTAGGCTTGCGCGGCAAATTTTGAGGTCAAAATTGAAAAAATGACCATGAAAATGACTTGTAGATTTATGTACAATATAGGACTTATACCTAAATTCTCAGCTCAATTTTAATTAGAAATTATTTTAAAAACTTTTTTTCAAAAAAAAATAATTTTTTAAATTTTGATTTTAAATTTTATTTTCAATAATTTCTAATTAAAATTGAGATGAGAATTTAGGTATAAGTCTTTGTACATATTTGTACAATATAAAGTCATTTTCTTGGTCTGCCCTCAAAATTTGCCGAGGAAGCCTAATCCCAATGTGTTTCAATAGTTTTATGTGTAATATCATTTATTAGTTTGTAATATCATTTATTAGTTTTGGCAAAACTTTCATAAATTTTAAAATTTGTTTTATATTAAATAAATCTTATAGAATTACATATAAAAAAATTATACTTGTATATTGAGTAGTTAAAAAATTACATGAAAGATCAAACTATACTTTGTAGTACCTTCTTTGCACATTTTTAAGACTCCTATGATCCTTAAATACCTGCTCTAAATAAGCCAAAGTTCTTACAAATGGTACAACATTAACTGTTAGCCTACGTTTGGGCCACCCTGTATAACTACAGATCATTAATTCAGACTTACCATTCACCAAGCCCTCCAAATCCTTCTCATCTTGCAGGTAATTGGGGTCTATGAGCGGCGGATCGTAGGGACTGTTGGATTGCAGCCGCACTGTCCCGCGGCTTCTCGGGTGTAGAACTTGGGCGATACACTGGTAGACTGGCAGATTCAGATTCAAATTATCGGTTGAGGCGTTGGTCTGGAATCAAAAGATTAGGAATAAAGAAAAATGGCTTAATTAAGGGGTCACAGGAGTCTTAAAAATGTGCAAAGAAGATACTACATAGCATAGTTTGATCTCTCTTGTAATTTTTTAAATACTCAATAAATGAGTATAATTTTTTTATATGTAATTCTACAGGATTTATTTATTATAAAACAAGTTTTAAAATTTATGAAACTTTAGCCAAAACTAAAATAAATGATATTAAACATGAAAGTACTTGAACACACTGTGATTAGGCTTGCGCGGCAAATTGTGAGGTCAAAATTGAACACATGACCAAGAAAATGACTTTATATTGTATAAATATGTACAAACTAGGACTTATACCTAAATTCTCAGCTCAATTTTAATTAGAAATTATTTAAAGAACTTTTTTCTAAAAAAATTAATAAAAATTTAAAATTTTTGATTTTAAATTTTTTAAAAAATAATTTCTAATTAAAATTGAGCTGAGAATTTAGGTATAAGTCTTTGTTTGTACGTATTTGTACAAGATAAAGTCATTTTCTTGGTCATGTGTTCAATTTTGACCTCACAATTTGCCGCGCAAGCCTAATCACAGTGTGTTCAAGTACCTTCATGTTTAATATAATTTATTTTAGTTTTGGCTAAAGTTTCATACATTTTAAAACTTGTTTTATAATAAATAAATCTCGTAGAATTACATATAAAAAATTATACTTATACATTGAGTAGTTCAAAAATGACATGAAAGATCAGACTAGGCTTTGTAGTATCTTCTTTGCACATTTTTAAGACTCCTTAGACCCCTTAAATGAAGTTTTTACCAAATTCATTCATTTTTTTGTTTGGAATATTAACAGATATCTCCAGATAGAAATCTAACTCTATTAGTTTCCAAAAAAACTGGTGCCTCATAGTTCTTAAAAAGAAATTTTCTCCACATAGTCAAATTTACACCATGTCTGGAAACCAAGACTTCTAAAATTTTTGGTTTCTGTCCTTTCAGACATCAATATCATCTAAATAAAATCACAGCAAGCTTCAGATACTTTTTATGCCTCGAATAACATCCTAGACATCTTAAAAACCAGTTTACACTGTTTTAAAACATTAAGATTTGGTGTAATAGTACTTGCACTTAGAACCATTTTCACTTTATCTTTAGATAATTCTAACGCTAGGTTTTTCAACAGCAAAATAATAATTTTCTGAATAAAACATGCGATCGCTAAATTTGCAATCCATTTAATTTCTCAGTTTCAGTCAAGATTTAATGCCTTCGTAATATCAACAATTATATGGATATGTCAACGATATCTTTCGAATAAATCTTCAGTTCTTTCTTTTAGTTAAGACCTTTTTTATATAACAACTCAGAATATTTATATTTTTTTATATTAATTCTTTATTACTTGTTTTATTGTTTCAAACGAAATGTTCTTCTGCGCTGAATTGATCTCGGCAAACGTGAGTTGGTAATCTGGGAAATCACAATCCACGCTTTTAGGTCCGTTCAAGAAGGCTAGCAAGACATCTCCGACAGCTGAAGTATAGTATCCTGCAAATATAATGAAAAAAATCACAATTGTAGTGTTGTCAGAAGTTATTATGTAACTCATGCCCACCAAAAGGCACATCAAGATGAAGACTGTTTCAGATTATATACACTGCTCAAAACAATTAGGGGAGCTCACTTTACGTACTTTTGTTTGTAGCGGCCTCAGTAAGCCACAGTCTACCAAAAGAATCCTCATGGTAGAGCACCACTATAGAGATGAGTTACCTCAGCTTATATACTACTATTAACGTTGTAATCTGGAATAGTGGTAGGCATTAACATGTGCGGTAAATCAGCGCCACCTAGTAGTTAATGGCATATTGAGGTGGCGTGTGTGGTGAACCGCCACATGTTAACCCTTTCAGTTCCAACATTCATTTTTTTTATTCTAAAATCTAAAATTGGTGAAATAGATTCATAATGCATTCAGAATGAAATGGTAAAAAAAACAGGGTGTAAAATCTTAATTTTGGAACAAAAATGCAAGGGGGAAAACTAAGAATCGTAACTTTTGAACAAATTTTCGCAATTTTTTTGAAACTATATTCGTGAAAAAAAAGGTTAAATTAATTTTTAAACATCTAAAGAATGCAAGCGTGAAGAATTTAAGTTTAATTTATTTCATAAAGTATTTTGGGAGTGAATTTAATTTTACTATGATTTTCACTCTTAAAACAAACACTCCCAATTTACCTCAGTCTGAGTGGATTTCACTCCTCTAGACTGGAAAATGCACTTCTCCTTTTGGAGCGGATCCTTTGTGTGTTAAACCTCCGACAGGATCACTCCAAACGAGTGATTTTAACTCAGTCTGAGAAAATATGCATGCCTTTAGGGTGTCGAAAATGCACTTCTCCAACTGGAGTGGATTTCACTCTTTTGTTTTAAGAGTGTTCATATTTTCATTTATTTAAAACATTATTTGATTCTTCAAAAGGCATGATTCTTCCTTCTAACGATAAATAAGTGCTGTATCAACTTAGTGAGAAAAAAATCGCAAGCTGATGATTTCAAAAGGAATACTTGGTAGTGAAAGGGTTTAAACCATGCGCTCCCCTAATTCTTTTGAGCAGTGTACTGCAATATCTGTTCTAATCTATATCACTGGTAGTAATACCGTAGTAAATCAGCTAAGGCATCGGAAATTTAACAAAATCTAATTGAGAAAAAGTGTAAAAATTAACTTGTAAGTTAAAATTCAAATAAAAGAAGAAAGTGAAGAAAAAGTAAATTCATTCGAATGTTGAAAAATCGATGTGTTACTCACAAACTGCACTGCGTAATATCATATTTTTTATACAAAAAATTACCATTTCAATTTCAAATCGGCAATGTCAATTTAATAAAAGGCAGCTAGAAAAGGATACAGACTGAAGTATGATGTCAGAATTAATGCAGGATCTAATAATTCTCTATGAGTGAAATTATTATTTAGTAAGTTTTATGTTTTAGCCTTGGTATAATTGAAATTGGCTATTTGTGAAAAAGGCGCCAAATCATTTTCAATGGGCTTGTTTTGTGCATTGAGAAAGCGGACCTAATTGTATCTCAATATCATCAACTTACAAAGGATACTCTCTCTCTCTCTCTTTCTCTCTCTCTATCTCTTTCTCTCTCTCTTTCTCTCTCTCTCTCTTTCTCTCTCTCTCTCTCGCTATCTCGCTATCTCTATCTAGTTTTTTTATAATCGTTATAATCCTTTTTTTGGAAATGAGAAGTTTTACAAACTGCTCGATCACTTCCTATTGATAAATGCGAATGACATTTTAGTCTTTCACACCGTACGAAAACATAGATGTAAACAGGAAACACAGCCAATAAAATAGTAAAAAATCCGAGCAGAGGGGCAAAATTAATGTCGCCAATATCGGCTCAATATATCGGCAAATATAAATCACTAATTTGGCTGGAAAATGTTACGTTTAGTAACTTATCCCCTCCGTTTGGGTAAGTTCTTAGGAAAATAAAATATTATTTTATTTGCATGCTCACAACATGTTCACGCAAATCACTACAACTACGCGTATGTTTTAAATAAGCATTCGTCACAACATTTTACTTGAAAAGTTTATGACTATCCTAGATTAATAATTTATTCCCTAGTTTCATATAAAACGGCATTTTTTTAACTCCAAATTAATTATAAAAAAAATTAAGCAATATAAACAAATTTAAGAAATTATTATTACATTTTTGCAATTTAAATATATTTGTTGGTTGAAAAATATATACTCCTAAACATGGAATATTAACACTTTACCTACGGGCGTCGACTGACCCATAGACTAAGAACACTCTAAGTTTCAAACTCTCATTAGAGAATTTCTACATTGAAATTGACATAGAAACTAGCGCGCCCCCTTTGTGTCTAAGGGAACTAATGTAATGGTTTCTGGCTGCCTATTTGCAGTCACCTTAAGGAGATTTAACAGAGCCAATGACATCTCGTAATTTGGAACCCTTATCAAGTGACGATAGGGATCTATTTTTGACTACAACTTATTTTTGAATATAGACAGCTAGTCATTGACTTTTATATCCCTCGTAGGCCCATCCTCAAGATATTTGACCTTGTGCTTCTTTTCTCCATTAATAAACCAACAGACTGACTACGCTTGTCATTTTAGACATGGTCCCCCAAAGATCCACAAGTGATTCGATTGAATAACTCGTCCAATATTCATCCAAATGTAACAAAAACTTAGATTTAGGGGTTTTCGAGGGTTTTTCACATTTCTAAGTAATTAAAATTGGGTGTTGCTATTGAAAGTTTTAAAGTTCGTAACATTTTTAATATTAACACTTTACCTACGGGCGTCGACTGACCCGTAGAATAAAAATCTTCTAGACCAGCAACTTAATCTAATGCCTAGCTCTTCTAACGTGTCGAAAGCAACTAAAACACTATTAAAGGTTGATTTGTTGATTGTCATAATTGTACTTTCAATTGTAGGGCTACTGTTTCTTTGAAATGTTCTCTGTTAAAAAAAAGTTACCCACTAGTGATTATTTCAACCGTTAGTCATCCTTTTACATCGGACCTTTTTGACTATGTGAACAAATAACATTTTGAGTTAATTGCATGACACAAAATTTGCATAAGGGTCCGTCTTAATATTAAAAATTTTACGAACTTTAAAATTTTCAATAGCAACACCCAATTTTAATTACTTAGAAATGTGAAAAACCCTCGAAAACCCCTAAATCTAAGTTTTTGTTACATTTGGATGAATATTTGACGAGTTATTTAATCGAATCACTTGTGGATCATTGGGGGACCATGTCTAAAATGACAAACGTAGTCAGTCTGTAGGTTTATTAATGGAGAAAAAGAGGCACCGGGTCAAATATCTTGAGGATGGGCCTACGAGGGATATAAAAGTCAATGAGTAGCTGTATATATTCAAAAATAAAGTCGGAAATAGTTGTAGTAAAAAATAGATCCCTATCGTCACTTGATAAGGGTTCCAAATTACGAGATGTCATTGGCTCTGTTAAATCTCCTAAAGGTGACTGCAAATAGGCAGCCAGAAACCATTACATTAGTTCCCTTAGACACAAAGGGGGCGCGCTAGTTTCTATGTCAATTTCAATGTAGAAATTCTCCAATGAGAGTTTGAAACTTAGAGTGTTCTTAGTCTATGGGTCAGTCGACGCCCGTAGGTAAAGTGTTAATATTAAAATATTAACATTCAATTAAAAGTACTTAAAACTATAAATTACACATAACGAATTTTACTGATATTGATATTTCCGAATACCAGATAACGAGTCAAATATAACATCATCCTTATCTTCCTCATCCACCCTTAAGAGTGAAGCTTTCGATGACAGTTGTTTTCAAGGAACACCCGTAATCTCCAACATTCCAATCCAAATTACACATCCCCATGCTTTTCAGGCTTATCACACGAGATGGCACTTCATAAATCTGCCTCACTTATATCTTTTTATGTGGCTCAGACACTTGAGGAAACGTAAATGACGGAATATTAACACTTTACCTACGGGCGTCGACTGACTCATAGACTAAGAACACTCTAAGTTTCAAACTCTCATTAGAGAATTTCTACATTGAAATTGACATAGAAACTAGCGCACCCCCTTTGTGTCTAAGGGAACTAATGTAATGGTTTCTGGCTGCCTATTTGCAGTCACCTTTAGGAGATTTAACAGAGCCAATGACATCTCGTAATTTGGAACCCTTATCAAGTGACGATAGGGATCTATTTTTGACAACAACTTATTTTTGAATATATACAGCTAGTCATTGACTTTTATATCCCTCGTAGGCCCATCCTCAAGATATTTGACCTTGTGCTTCTTTTCTCCAACAGACTGACTACGCTTGTCATTTTAGACATGGTCCCCCAAAGATCCACAAGTGATTCGATTGAATAACTCGTCCAATATTCATCCAAATGTAACAAAAACTTAGATTTAGGGGTTTTCGAGGGTTTTTCACATTTCTAAGTAATTAAAATTGGGTGTTGCTATTGAAAATTTTAAAGTTCGTAACATTTTTAATATTAAGACGGACCCTTATGCAAATTTTGTGTCATGCAATTAACTCAAAATGTTATTTGTTCACATAGTCAAAAAGGTCCGATGTAAAAGGATGACTAACGGTTGAAATAATCACTAGTGGGTAACTTTTTTTTTAACAGAGAACATTCCGAAGAAACAGTAGCCCTACAATTGAAAGTACAATTATGCCAATCAACAAATCAACCTTTAATAGTGTTTTAGTTGCTTTCGACACGTTAGAAGAGCTAGACATTAGATTAAGTTGCTGGTCTAGAAGATTTTTAGTCTACGGGTCAGTCGACGCCCGTAGGTAAAGTGTTAAGAGTTTAAAAAAAAATTATGTTTATGCGAGGCATACCAGTTCGGTTGTAGATGTACTCTTTCATGACAGCTTCATTCTCAGCTCTCGCGTCTATAGTGAGATAGTCGGGCTTCAACGTGAAGGGCACCGGCACTGCAATATGGTCGTGGAGATTGTCACCAACTGGCAAATCGGCTACAACAGCAATCTACAGTAATTAAGCGTCATTAACACATTCGCTGCCACTAAATCATCGATAGAGGCTGATGAAGAAGAAAAACATCCTATTTTTTAAACCTGTTCGTTACAATGGAAATAAACTAACTGTTCATTTTTGAAAAAGTACAAATCTTAGTTCGAGATCGTAAAATCGCAAGGTTAGGTTGAATTAACGTCACTAACTAAAGCTACACGATAGCTACCTAGTCGTAAAAATACAAGGAAATGTTCCTGGCCTTTTCCAGCCGGATAACTTATCATCGGTCACTAATAATTGAATTGAAAGCCAATTACCAGATTTGCTTCAGTGATTAACTTTTCGACTAAGAAATCATCATTACATTTTCCTTATTCATATTTTTTGGGTAGTTTTTGTCTGAAAAAAATACAAAAAAAAACCCCAAACTATTTGCAATTTTTTATAGCTAGATTGGTGAATAACAAACTGTATCACTTTACGAAATGCGGTATGTCAGGTGTCTGGTCGCCCTACACTTGAGACGAAGGATTTAATTTCCTCGTAATTTTAAATATAATGCCCTCTTTCAAATCACCAAGTATTATTCCAAGCACGAAACGAAACTTGAACTTATAAGAACGGTTGGCGAAATGGTACGATGAATTTTATCAGAAAGTGCTGTTATCGGTGAATCGGAACCACGCGACTCCTTAAGGGGTCACAGGAGTCTTAAAAATGTGCAAAGAAGCTACTACAAAACATAGTTTGATCTTTCACGTCATTTTTGAACTACTCAATGTATAAATATGATTTTTTTTATATGTAATTCTACAAGATTTATTTATTATAAAACAAGTTTTAAAATTTATGAAACTTTGGCCAAAAGTAAAATAAATTATATTAAACATGAAGCCATTTGAACACATTGTGATTAGGCTTGCGCGGCAAATTGTGAGGTCAAAATTTAAAAAATGACCAAGAAAATGACTTTATATTGTACAAATATGTACAAACAAAGACTTATACCTAAATTCTCAGCTCAATTTTAATTAGAAATTATTTATAAAAAAATTTGAAATCAAAATTTTTAAATTTTTATTAATTTCTTTAGAAAAAAGTTCTTAAAATAATTTCGAATTAAAATTGTGCTGAGAATTTAGGTATAAGTCTTTGTTTGTACATATTTGTACAATATAAAGTCATTTTCTTGGTCATTTTTTAAATTTTGACCTCACAATTTGCCGCGCAAGCCTAATCACAATGTGTTCAAATGGCTTCATGTTTAATATAATTTATTTTACTTTTGGCCAAAGTTTCATAAATTTTAAAACTTGTTTTATAATAAATAAATCTTGTAGAATTACATATAAAAAAATCCTATTTATACATTGAGTAGTTCAAAAATGACATGAAAGATCAAACTATGTTTTGCAGTACCTTCTTTGCACATTTTTAAGACTCCTGTGACCCCTTAAGGAGTCAGTGGCATCCAACGTGTTAATTAGCATTATTACACATTATCTCGGGTGAGGCATGGATATTTGTGTTGTCCTCAGCAGCAGGGTTCGAAATTCTTGGTGGCTAGTTGTAAAATGCGACCATTTTTTTTTTCGTTTTGTTACAATAAAATTAATTTAGTCGCTGTGGATAACTAATGCACAAATAGTATATTTGCAATAAAAAAATTGCTTTATGTGCAAAAAACATAAATTTAATCCAATAAAAATAAAACTGATGTAATGAAACATGGATTTAATGTAATAAAAAATAGCATTTATATAGTTATTTAAGCAACTAGTTCCGAAAATGATACTTTATTAAGCGAGTGGCTTTTTATTTCACGAGCGAGGTACGAGCGAGTGAAATTATGACACGAGCTTAATAAAGTATTATTCGGAACGTGCTTGCTTACAATATTTTTTATAATGACGTGCAAAAAAGTATTTCTACCAATGAGTGATTTTCATGACATCCTTTAGTTTCCATGGAGATATTCGTAAATGCAAAGTAGTGAAAGAAAAGTTGCAAAATACTTTTCTATTTTGAATCAAAATAGTATTTAGATTAATTAGTGCTACCGAACATAGGTGAAAATGAATTTGAAATGATGTTCGACCAACTTCCAGATTAAATTAACAAAGCAGCTAATCAAGTTTGGTCGAATCTTATTCCAGAAAAGTATTGTTTGGAGTGAAATTTGTGTTCTTACTTTTATCTTATTTCATTTCCTTTAATAATTTTTGTAATACTTTTAGTTTCCATGGAGATTAGAAAATGCAAAAGTAATGAACCAATAGAATTAACTGAGTTTCGTGACCATTTAGTTTCCATGGAGATATTCATGACATCATTTTGCTTTTCTACCAATCAGATACTCTTATTTACTTTACCACACTGTGCCGAAAATGAAACTTTCGCTCACTGTCTGTGACGCAAGCACGTAAAGTGTCATTTTCGCAACGATTTATGAATGAATATGATAAAAAAAAGTTAACTTTTTTGCACGTTGTTATAAAAAAGTATTTTTCTAACAATATTCTAAATGAAGTAAGTGACCGAGAGGTGTAGCTCGTTATATCTGTTTAGTCGAATGTCCCGACGACGTTAGCGTACGATGTCGCTCGAAAAGTTCCGTTGGGTGTCGACCTCATCACTTGAGAAGGGTTCTATATTGCAAGGTGTAATTAGCTGTGTTAAAGCTCCTAAAGGAGACAAGAAAATGGGCATCCAGAAACTATTACATTAACCCTCTAATGCATACTGTTGTCGTTTGGCAACAAGTAACATAATCCACTTTTTTCTATTAAATTAGAGCTCCCTCTCGACAAACTTGTGTTTATTTCATCTATTACATTCCATTTTGAAGTTTTAGTTACTAATTATTCTCATAGATGACAGTAGTAAAGGTGTAAAATAAAGAGTGAGTTATTAACTGTTGTGAAATTACGGCTTTGGCAGTATTCAAAGTATAATAATATTAGTACACTAAAACACAAATAAATAGTTTTGAAAAACGAATTGTAGTTGGAAAGGGTTATTTCGAAATATATATTTAGTAGTTTTCTAGTCATTATTATCAAAATAGGAATTTTGCAGTTGGTTTTTGTCATATGGAATTTTTTTTTAAATTTAAATTATTTAAATTCTAATGCAGTTAATTTTTTTTCAGTATTTTTTCCATAATGTATGAGTATTAAAGATACATATATATTTTTTGGGGATGAAAATAAAAATTCATGCCATTAGAGGGTTAACTGTTTACCTTTAACTTTTCCAGATGTTGCTTTGGGCCGATACCGGACAGCATCAAAAGCTGTGCCGTGTTGACCGTGCCTGCTGATAGAATCGCCTCCCGCTTCACCTTTACCCGGTAAGTGGATCCGTTATGGTCAAACTCAACTCCTTTTACAACCTTGTCTTGGATGAGCACCTTTAAGAATTATTTAAATTATGGTTTTGTGGATACTACTAATCTAAAATACAGGGGTGTCCACAAAAGAATGTCCGAGTTTCAAATTGCAATAGTATCTGCTGTAATCGTTCGACAGTTGTGTTGAAGGTGACGAATCTATAATAATAAATTAAAGAGTGTCTGTGGATCGCAAAAGACCTACTTAGACTGCTCTAAAATATTCGAAATTTTTAATACCGATTCCTTTTAATACCTACGTGCGCACCTGAGGCTTAGTTTTTTCATATATGATTGTGATTTTTAATTAATATGATTAGTTTCAAAGAACGCCATCTACGTGGGAGTGCGGGACCATAACAAGGCTTGAAAATAAGTGGACCGGGTCGAAACGGGGGCTTGACGCCATCCTCTATTAGTGTTTGCTTTTTAGGTACGCATGCACCAACACGAATTTATTTTAGTTTAGATATTGAGTGTATTTTCACAAGTAAGCATTCTAAAATAAGCAATGCGAAGTTAGTTAACTGGTTGCCAGTAAGGCGGGACCATACTGCTAGTAAAGAATAACTCTAACAGTTTCAGATAAGCCAAACCCATCGATTTACCAACCTTGAAGGTAGAATTGCACAGGCTGCTGCTTCCATTAAGCCGGACTCCAATACTCCGGACTGCAGACATTATGGGAAGGAATGCCTTTTCGTTTGGGTGTGTGGCGTATCACTAAAGACGCACACATTGAGCACTTATAGGAAAAACTAGGTTAGTTTTCCTGTATGATTTGCTATATTCATGTATGATTTGTTATATTTGGTATAAAATAAACTCCTGAAAATCCACTTCTGTAATAGAAGTGCATTTTCGACTCTGGAAAGGAGTGAATACTAACTCAGATTGAGTTAAAATCACTCGTTTGTTTTAAGAGTGTACGAACACACTGTATTTGCTTTTCATTATTGGATAGTCTCAAACCATTCAGAAAAGAAGAGTACAGGGGAAAAAGAACTTCATTGCACAGGAATCTGTCTGCGTTAGGATTTTTTATCAATAATAGCTAGTCATCGCTTAAACTGGTGTAAGAAAACCGGTTACACCCTTAGTTTTTCCATCGCGGCAACCCTGATTCACGTTAGAGATTAGTGGACACGAGTCACACGTTTGTGCCGCGAAGAAAAACCGAAAGAAAAAACAATTTCCTGTCGTCAATGTCCACCAAGCACAAAATAATACGGAAAGATTGCTACCTAGTGAAGTTGTTTTTCCCATGTACTCCTCAACTGTTAAAAAACTGGTAGCTATGAAAGGCCGGTTTCGATTTATACGTTGTCAAGCAACGAAGTCAAAATGTGTAAAACATTCCTCAACATATTTCATGCAACTCGATAGGTATACAAGCCCTGCGTTACATTTTCATGACCGCCAAAATTTCGATGTAAAGTTGCTGGGTTTTTTTCCTCGAAAACTATAGTTACGACTCGTACTGAGCTGCCATCGGCAGCAATGGCTCACTAAGGTGCCCGAATATAGTGGCAATAGTGCTAATTAATTTATAATTTTGATACTGAGAAAGGAAGTACACCCAGGGCAAAGGCGGGAATCGAGCCCTCCCCCGTTACAGCGCGTGGACTGCTAGCGTTATGACAAACCACTCGGCCATTGGGTCCCACATGCCACCATTGTCTCCGTGTTGGTCCATGGTGCGGTTGGTAGGTTCAGTCTCTACCCTACTATAGAAAGAACTCTTTGGGGCTTTCTGAATAAAAAAATATCCACTTACCTTTCTTACGAAGGCATTGGGTAATATATGAAGAAGATTTGTTCGGTTTTCTGCAGGAACTAGATAAGCTTTTGCAACACTGCACCGTTGACGATTTCTCTGAGCGACCTGGTAGTCATAATAACCTGAAAAATAACGGTTTTTTAAACCATTGACAGCTACAAGTGGCCTAGAGCAATTGAGAAGATTTTTTTTAAAACTATCCCATAAATACACTTCATATGATTTGTTAATAACTTAATAAGATTTGTTTCAGTTATTAACTTTCCGACTATAAAATCATCATGAATTTATCACAATTTATATCTGTATTGCTTTGTTTTTGTTTGAAAACATTTTAATTATAAGTAATACTATTTGCAAAATTTTTAGCCTACTTTAATTCTTTCGAATTAAAAAAAAAGAGATTTTTTTCTCTAATGGGGCTGCAACATTGGCGGTCAAGTCTTTGCAGACTCAGCACATTCCACAGAACTGAGAGACATTTATTTTGGGGCACCATCTAGACGACTCTCGCTACCAATTTTGACGCATAGATTACAACGAATCTGAGCTCTCTGTGGATTTTAAAGTATGCAGATATTTAAATTTTGCCGAGAGAACCCAGGCCAAATGGGTCCTCTAGGGATCTTTTACATGCCACTTAATCATATGACATGCGTGCCCAGAATTTTCCCATCCAGAAAATCAGACGACTGCCGGGGCTGGAACCCGCGATCTTAGGCTTAGGAGGTGGACACGTTTAACTTCTCAGCCACAGAGCAGCTATGAAAAAAATGAAAAGTTAGGTATTGATATGCTGACAATGTCCGGTAACTTCCACACTCTAAAAAATGAATGCTCAAAAACGACGAAATTTTCCTCAATTTTGACGATTCCGTTACTGGCAAATGCTCCGAATTTTTGTTTCCTCAACGTGAGGAAATTTGAATCGTCATTTTTATGAGGATTTGAATGTCGTCTAATCTAAAGAAATATTTTGTCATTTTTTAGCATGTTAGTACAACAATGAGATTCAGTTTCCTCAAAATCAAGATACAGAATCGTCAAATCATCATCGTAAAAGTGAGGATTCGCGTTTACTCAAAAGTCACGTGATAGTTTGACGAAACAATCCTCAAAATTAACGAAATGAGGCTTGAGGATTCATGAATCGTCAAAAATGAAAGTGTTATTTCTGAGAGTGCATTCACATTCACCTGTCTGACTTCTTCCGTTGGAGTCAACCACTTTGTAGCCCATCAACTCGGCTGTCTCGAGCAACGGTTTCTTGAGCTCCGGTACATAGCTTTTGTTGGTGACTGTTATCGGTCCACCGACCACATGGTAACCTAAAAAGAATAATACTCGAAATGTTATGCCAGTGAAATAGCATGGAAATAGACTGGCTATCTTTGAAAGATAGGTTTTGAGGAAAATTATATGTGCATGTGAACATCAATGGTACACTCTTAAAACAAAAGATCGCGAAATCCACTCCTGTAGGAGAAGTGCATTATCGACACTGGAAAGGAGTGACAATTAACTCAGGCTGAGCTAAAATCGTTTGTTTTAAGAGTGTAAGATATTATCAACTACAATCTTAAAACAAAAGAGTGAAATTAACTCCTGTAGAAAAGTGAATTTTCGACACTGGAAAGGAGTGAATACTTACTCGGACTGAGTTAAAATCATTCGTTTAGCTTTTGTGGCTTTAAGGTTGAGTTAGTCAAGAATTAACACAGTTTCTATTGCGAAGGAGCTCGTCATTTGACCACGGTGTAATGACATCTGGTACGGCAACTAAAGAAATCTCACCTAGTAACAAGTAACCTTTATGTTGCTCAGCAACGTTAATTTAACTAAACTCATCTAGCGACACTGTACGAGGAGTCGAGAAGTGGCGATTTTAACTCAGTCTGAGTTAATATTCACTCCTTTCCAGTGACGAAAATGCACTTTTCCTAGGGTAGTAGATTTTACTCCTTTGTTTTAAGAGTGGAGATAATACTTTAGCCACATATTAAAGGCTGAAAAATTATCCTCAATTTTAATGAATCTCTTAAAACAGGTAGATAAGAAACAGTAATGTCACTGAGTGTATTCAATATCATGCCTTTAAATAAAAAAAAACTCACCGTTCTCCAAATATTCCCTCTCCCTGTTATCTTCCATCTTGAGAAAGTATGGGAAGAGGTCTGAGTAGCTCCAGCCAACAGCTCCCCGCTTCGCCCACTCGTCGTAGTCCTTTGGGTTACCACGTACGTAGACACCGCCGTTGAGGATGCTCGAACCACCGACCACTTTGCCACTAGGCCACTTGAGAGCCTGCAACACATCTTTGATCAGACAAGGAAATGACAAATATCTATACGAGGACAGTCAAATGGTTTTTGCAACTTAGGCTAATTAAATGAAAAATTATGGTATCCCTAAGGTTACGAGTTCGAGCGCTGGCCGCCGAAGCCCCCCCCCCCCCCCCATGTACGGTAATTGTGACTGGTGCACGTTAAATTCCGTCACAATTAAGTGCTCCAAGTTCCCATACTAAATCAATAACTCTGGGGTGACAAGTCAATTCTGAGGATCCTCAAGTTGGCCTCTGTTTCTAAAAATTAGATGGATCCACATACGAGCGGTAGTGCTGCCCTCTATTGAGAGCGAGTCTGCTGGCTGCTATTTGTGTGTGTGTGTGTTGTGTCTGTCTTACTTGACGAAGTTTTATAAGCGGGTCTCTGACCAAGCACACAAACCTGAAAATATATGTCTACCAACCCAAACAACTGAATACGAAAAAAACTTATTTTTCAAAACTTTATGTCTTCGTTGATGTTCTTAAAGTTCCAAGGTTTATTCAACTAAACTCCAAAAGGAAATTATCTATTCACACAAATACGGCGATTTAGGTTTACACTTAGAGTTACTTAACGCAGTTCTACAAATTTTTAAATTTAGTTACCATAAAAACAACTTATATAATAACAAATAGAGAAAAAAACTAGCGAAACAAATATACAACATCTGATCTTACTACAACTTACGCAACAAAAACTATTGGCGCCAAGACAGTTACAAAATAATGATAAACAGCAGTTTCCGGTGCCTGATTAGATCAATCCCTTACTGATGACAGTTTTACATATTGATTATTGATTGGATAAGAGTGTAACTGATATTTAATAAAAAAAATACACCTATTTTTGTAATATTAACTCAATTAACTAAAAACCGATGTTGTAGAGGAATTTTTGCATTTTAAAATACTCAGAGTTTGTGTCGTCTATTTATGTGTAATTGAATCGTAAATGTTCTGTTATTTACCTGTTAACGACAACTTTGTTTTATTCATAAACAACATCATTTCCGAAAAAAGTTTAAAATTTTTCAATTCATTTTTTGTGCAACTAAATTTGTATAATAATTGCCTTTAAAATGGAAAATAAGTTTTAAGGGCTATAAAATGAAAAGGTTTCAATAAAAATAAAGTAAATTTCGAATTTCCCAGAATTAGATTTTAAAAAATTGTTAAAACTTATCAAGCCAACTTAAATTTATCTTGAGATCTCTGTGCTCAATTACTTAGGTGGAGTGAGTAACGGGATACGCTACAATGTAAGGAATGTTGTTATTAAACAATTAGAAACGTCTTTAAACGATATGCAGTGTCACTTATTCATCTTTGGGATATAATTTTTTTAGGACAATTGCCGTCACCCACATTTGGGTCAGGGCCAAAACCAAGAGGACAAACCAATATTGGCTTGAGAAAGTCAAACAGTATACAACGGAGAAATCTTTTAATATTTAAATAAAAGATTTTTTTAATTTAAACAACTTTTAATTAATCATTTATAATTAAGGATAGGTTTATCTTAAGGGGGTATGGGACACTTTCAACTTTTTTCTTTAATATTGCAGATATCAATATAATTTTTTTTCCATAAATGTATACTAAGTACACTTACACTTTTAGATAGTCAGAGGTTTTAAATTATCATTATTTATTTTTTTAAAAAATAAAATGTGTCAAAAAGTGATGTCTCTTATTTTTGTTATAAGTCAAAAACTTATTTATTGGCAAACAAATATTTAGCATTTTTATAAACAGAAAAATGTATTTAACAAACTGTCTTTACCGATTTTTCATATTTGCCATAGTTTTTTCAAAGAAAATTATTGAAGTTTTTTTTAATAATTTCACAGGTTCACTTTTTTTATAAAAATTAATAAATAAAAAAATAAACTATTTAAAACTTATCCCTAAAGACAAATTAAAGATATATGTTTGAAAAATATGAGTAAAAAATTTTGACACTCTATGGGCAGTAGATTTTGAGTTATATCAATTTAAAGTCAAAAAATCATCGAAAACACGATCAAGGAGAAAAACAGCTTTGAAGTTTATCACTTTCCTTACTGAAGCGCTCCAAACCGACCGACCAACTAAGGATTCGATAACGTTATTCCTATCTAATATTACGAGGAAGCAAAGATTATAAACGTGGTTGGCCAACCCAGATGTCATGACACAAAAAACTACACATCTCACGTTCTACTGCAGATATAAATAAAAATTTTGTTTTAAATTATTCTCAAATATTTGTGTTATTTTTTATGATAATAATAATTTTTTTGATTTTTTTGAAGGTTTTGTGTCCTATACCCCCTTAATTAGATTTCATAGTGTTGTCTTATTTCGTAATTCAATGTTCTATTAATTGTGGTATGGAAATTAATGTTTCACGAAAATAACTACTGTTTTTGTTTTATCTATGTTTTCTTTCAAGAAATTGACAATCTTTTCATTATAAATAATAAAACTTTGCGGACTTTTAAAATTTAAGGCACTTTTTTTACAATTCAACATTTTTATTTATACATTAAAAAAACTTGAATGTTCAATTTCAATGCAAGTTTTAAGTTTCCATCAGTATTGGAATTACTTTTTCAATAATTGATAAATTCAAAGGTTAAATTTTAAATATAATTCAATTTAAAAGAATTTTAAAAAAAATTAGGCTATACAATGAGGCACATCCCCATTTTGTTGTCACTCACCTTCATTGTTTGTCAAAGCCGAACTAAATTAACTTCAGCCTAACTTTTTTTAGCTTCAATTGTTCGTGTTACTCTCAGAAAAAGATAAATAGCGATATATTTAAAAGCTAACATATATTAGATAGTAATTAAAATGTCTAAAAACTTGATCGTTACCGATGGAGGGTTTGTAAAACAACAAAATGTGTGAGTCCCACTTATAAGAATTATATATATAGATATTTGTGAAACTACTAGTATTATTATTTTGATCATCTTAGGAATAAGCAAATTGGCGAAAGTAAAAACTTGTTTTCACTACACGAGATACAAATTTAAAAAAATTAACTGAAAATTTAAATTTCTTGAATTTTTTTTAAATTACTGACAATTAACTATTATATTTATTCTCTAAAGTATTACTAATATATAAAGCAAGGCATGTTCATTGACAACATTTGACAAACAAAAATTCAAATGATCGAAGTTGTTAATGAAAGGACCGGACTCTATTTCGTAGTTGTACCCTGGAGTAAAATTGAGTTTTGCAAGTAAACTCTTCATAACCATCTACCACAGTTAGGAAATAGCAGTTTCCAAGTAGCCTGTCTGCAATATTTTCTTTAGACTACCTTCTCCCCAGGCACATATAATTGCTAAATAAAAAAGGATGGATAATAACCATGGGAAAATTTCCCTTTGCACTTATTCCTGTAAACATTTTAGTACAAGAAGGAGCATTTACGGAAATCTTCTAGAGGACTTGACCCTTTTTTACACTTAGCAATGCAATTTAAAAGCCCTTTCAAAAACAGATGCTCACAACCACAATCGTCAGTCCGAAAATAAACCTTTTTTGTGGTCTGCAACGATTGCAAAGTGTATGGGGTTGTGATTTAGGGTCCTGGGCTCCCCTTGGATTCTATATTTAAAGTCGATAAGCAAGATTGTAGACGCATCTTTAAAAGGAACTGATTTTGAAAGGAGTTTGGAGTAGATATTCTTCATTGGCGACTTTGTCTTGTTGTAATTACCGTCTGTGTCAATGAACCAGCCGGACCCTATATCTTAGTTATGCTTTGGAGAATGCAAGTTTTACAACTACACTCTCAGAAATAACACTTTCATTTTTGACGATTCATGAATCCTCAAGCCTCATTTCGTTAATTTTGAGGATTGTTTCGTCAAACTATCACGTGACTTTTGAGTAAACGCGAATCCTCACTTTTACGATCGAGATTTGACGATTCTGCATCTTGATTTTGAGGAAACTGAATCTCATTGTTGTACTCACATGCTCAAAAATGACGAAATATTTCTTTAGATTAGACGACATTCAAAGTCTCATAAAAATGACGATTCAAATTTTCTCACTTTGAGGAAACAAAAACTCGGAGCATTTGCCAGTAAATAAAACGTCAAAATTAAGGAAAATTTCGTCGTTTTTGAGCATTCATTTTTTAGAGTGTATACGAGGACAGTCAAATGGTTTTTGCTACTTAGTCTAATTCCATGTTAAATTTATAGAGATAGAAAAGCCGTGCGCTATCGCCCACTATCTAGAGGGGAAACGGATGGTCGAATTCTGTTTCCTTTGAACACCTCAACATGGTGGCCTGTTGCGTAGAAAATGACAGTACTAAAATTGCGCTTTCTTTAGAAGCTTCTATCTTGTAGCTGGTGGCTATTTGAAATTTTTTGTAGACGGGGAATGTACTTTTCATGAATCATGAAAATGGATGAATCAAAAAATGATCCTGATTTCATGATTCATGAATCAGGATCATTTTTGGAGGGACACAAAAAAGGAGTAGTTCCTAGCTTATAGTACGGGACAGTCAAATTGTTGTTGATCCAACAGTTGGCTTGGTGAATTTACGCTCACATGATAACCTTCTTCATTATTCTCTGAAATGTTTGGTTTAAAAAATCCTATTTCTACTTCTCTATAACTAGCTAAGGTTGACTACTTACCCTGTTCCCCAAGTTCTTTTGGGGCACAGTTTTGTATCTCCAGTCAATGTCTGAGGACCAAAAATCCGTCGCCAGTGCTGGCACCTCTGTCAGCAGGGGCGGGGATTTTCCAGCTTCCAGCAGCAGGACTTTCACGCAGGGAACCTCGGTCAGTCGGCTGGCCAGCACGGAACCAGCTGTTCCGGCGCCAACTGTTAACAGGAAGAACAGAAAAGAATGAGTTTTTATGTAGAAATTTTAAATGCCGAACAAAAAACTTCAGTGCAAGGAAGTGCTCCCACCAAACCAAAACTACGATTTGTCTATTTTTTCTAATTTTATAAGTACAAATTGATATTGATTTATTGTAAAGAGCTTTGAGTGCAGGAGGTTAAGCTTAGATTTCCTAAGTGGCATTACTCTGATTAGATCACAAGCTTCTAAAAACTTCCTCCCCTTCTCCATAGTGAGGTTTTCTAAGAAATGCTGTATGTATAACTGTTCTAAACCTAATTTGTAAGAGGCTCCGAATCCAAGCAGGATTAAGAACAAATGTTAAATGCCAGTTACAAAGTCGAGGTGTGGCAGCATCATAGGATAGGATAACAAGGAGGTGAAATTCTTGGTGAATGGTTGGTGGTTAGGAACAGTTAATTCTAGAGTTTGATGGCCCTTGCAGGGCGAATAAAGGCCTGAATCCTGGTCATTATACTACATTTAATGTGGCTGTTAAATTGACTACAGTAACATAGGGATTTAATAGAGAGCAAAAAATAGCATGAGTTGGGTATTTTTGGACCTTGTAAGGTGAATAGAGGCCTAAATTAACCCAGTTCCAAAAATTATTCCAGTTCGAAAATGAATCATACAGGGCAGTATATCTTCTTTTCATTGCTGTATAGTGATTGATGATAATATCTAAGGCTCGCTGTTAGAAAAAAAATAGTATTAAAAAGCTGTCAGAGACCTCATTTATAAATTCTCAAAAGAGGCTACCAGAGAATTTTCAGAATACACATTAGTAATTGAGAGCAAAGATTTTAGAGTGCAAAAGATTGACCGCAGTCCATTGAAAAGTCCATGGGACCAATTAGGCATAATAAGTCACGACAACTCATAGTTTCGACGTGATGTCGAAAGTTTCTTTGGTCAAAGTTGGTCCACTTTGTAAATAGCAATCATTGTTGATATATTCACTCATGCAAATATTTTTATTCAAAAGCAGACAGTGTTGACTTACATTGTTTACTAAAGTCATTATCAGGGTGATCCAAAGATGAATAACTTAACGCGCAAAGAAGAGCACGAAATTGCCTAGGCAGTGAGAGCAAGTGCTCCTACCTAACAAAAACTACGATTTGTCTAACTTTTCTCATTTTTTTATTATCAATTGATATTGATTTATTGTAAAGAACTCTGAATGCAGGAGGTTAAGCTTAGATTTTAAACCTAATTTTTTAGATGCTCCAAATCCAGTCCAATCCGACGCTCACTCCGTTTCGTGGAAAACAACGCATGAGAGTAGGGAAAGAAAGAGTTTTAAAGCTGCCTTGTGGGCAGTGGAATCGTATAGAGAACAAGAATATGACGTCATGAAAACATACCAATGACGAAATCGTACTCCTCGTTGAAGCTGGTGACGTATTTAGGGGCGTGTCTCTCCCTGACCAATGACACCAGCAGAAGAGGCAGGAGGGGGGAGTTTGCGAATGGGGTGGGGTAAGCTGCGTTACTCTCGACGTCCATCTCTTCTAAACAAACCATATGGAGGACGTCAGATTTGCTGCAAACCAGAAGAGTGAAAATAAGATTTTACTTCTTAAGTTCTTATTGAATCCGTTGTCTTTTGCCAAGGTATAGACAAGGAGTGCCATATGAAATGCATTCAGTTCACTCGTTTCGTATCAAACTGGTATCAAGAGTTTCTTAGAGGCTTTGAAATACATAACTATCGGGTTATATCTAAAGTTTGGGTCCGGGCATCGCCAAAATAACTGCCGACCTATAAACGGCCCGTGCTAATAAAAATGTCCGACGAATAATACCCCGTGTAAGGGAGTGCATGTTGATTTGTCATTTATATATTTTTATTCTTGTTAACTTTCTTTTTTTTAATTAAAACAAATGGAAAAGTGCGTTATTCGAAAAGATATTTTTTAAGCTACATTTATCCAGTGTTGAATATTTTTTGCAACCGTTTTTTATATGATAAATGTAGCTGATTGCCAAGTCACTATAATCCTACTTTTTTTAAAAATAGTTGGAATATTAAGTTGTATAACTAATTATTGAAAATTTAAATATTTATCCGAACCAATTTCAAAAAATGGAAAACTGATACCTGTAAGTCAGCTATATTTATCATTTAAAAACCGTTTTCAAAAATATTCAATACTGCCTTATTTTTTCCCATTGGATTACCACAGAGGCATTTTGGTTTCGAGACCCACATTCATTTGGGCTCATTCGCCTATGAATTGAATAAAAAGTCGAAGAACATGAACTCCAGTTCACTCTGCTTGTTGCAATCGATAAAGAATTTACTGAAAGCCAATAGCAAGGCCGGATTTCTTAATAGGCTAAGTAGGCTGTAGCCTAAAGCGGCAAATTTTACAAATAATTAAAGCGGCATTCGGCCTACAAAAAAAAAAATAAAGATACGAATATTTTTAAGAAAGAAAAAAATTACATTAATGCGTAAACCGTAAACGTAATATATCGTCGCTTAAGTTCCCACTTATGCTATCTAACTGTTGTGAAAGGATCGTATTCACTGTAAGGTAACCCTTGGCGCGATTTTTTCGGATTCGGCGATAAATAATTTTGTGTGGCAACCGTCTGACTTCGACTGATTCGAATTCTTCAAGGGGTCATAGGAGTCTTAAAAATGTGCAAAGAAGGTACTACAAAGCATAATTTGACCTTTCATGTAATTTTTTAACTACTCAATTTTTTAGTATAATTTTTTTATATGTAATTCTACACGATTTATTTAATATAAAACTAATTTTAAAATTTATGAAACTTTAACCAAAACTAAAATAAATGATATTAAACATACAGCTGTTTTAACACATTGGGATTAGTCTTGCGCGGCAAATTTTGAGGTCAAAATTGAAAAAATGACCAAGAAAATCACTTTATATTGCACAAATATGTACAAACTAGGACTTATACCTAAATTCTCAGCTCAATTTTAATTAGAAATTATTTTAAGAACTTTTTCCTAAAAATATTTTTAATTTTTTTTAAATTTTAATTTTAATTTTAAAAAAAAATAATTTCTAATTAAAATTGAGATGAGAATTGAGGTATAAGTCTTTGTTTGTACATATTTGTACAATATAAAGTCATTTTCTTGGTCATTTTTTCAATTTTGACCTCAAAATTTGCCGCGCAAGCCTAATCCCAATGTGCTAAAATAGTTTTATGTTTAATATCATTTATTTTAGTTTTGGCTAAAGTTTCATGAATTTTTAAAATTTGTTTTATATTAAATAAATCTTATAGAATTACATATAAAAAATTTATACTTATATATTGAGTAGTTAAAAAATTACATGAAAGATCAAACTATACTTTGTAGTACCTTCTTTGCACATTTTTAAGACTCCTATGACCCCTATGAACTTACAAGATTTTCGGCTCTCCATCGTGTAGCTCTAATGCGGCGATATTTCAAACATATCCTATCATTTCGGATGGGTTTTTGGCCGACTTTTGGCGCAATTTCGGAAAGTTCGCCAAGGGGTACTCTTTAGTAAATTTCTAGCGTTTTGCAAAGTCAGATAGCACAAGTGGGAACTTAACTGACGATATAGTACTAATATTTCGTAGCAAACAGGATCGCTGCGAAGGCAATTGCTCCCGGATTTTGAAGTTGAAAGAAAAACAGTAGAACAGTTTTAAAAAATTCACTTAATATTTCGCTTTTGATTTGGTATGTAATGGTACATAAATGATTTTAATATATGTATCGATTTTAAAACAGCACATGCCACCCTGTATTGCAGCTAACCAACTCTTTTTCCTCAAAGAGGGAAAATATTGTGACATGGGCGGCAAATCGGTCGTGAATCGTAGCTTACAGGCGGAAAATCTTTAAATCCGGCACTCGCCAATAGTAAATTTTCTGAAAATATAAATAAAGAAATAACATACCGGATACTAGGTCTGAAGGTTAAGCTTGCTGCACGAGAATAAAAAGGTTTAACTATGTTTCGTTACTGTTACAACTAGGATTGAGTAACTATACCTACTGAATTTTTGCAATTGTGCGAGTTCAATGAAGTATATATCCGTCACAAGATTTCTGAAGTCATGCTGCTTTGATAGCTATTATTGATGTTCTATTGGATTTAGAACATTTCGCTAGCCATTTTTGTAAAGAAAATGAGTATGCATTTTCTAACTGTCCCATTATAATGGATGAGTTACGCTATTATTTAACAACGTTCGAAACGTTCTTTAATAGGTACGAACCTTGAAGAATTAATATTCCTTGATTTTTTTTCACTTAAATAGATAATTATTTTGAAACGAGAAAGGAATAAACAAACTTTTTTTAGATGTATTTTTTATTAAATGCATGAAAAAAAATTTTAACATATTTTTGATTTTGTTTCAGTGAATCAAGAAAATAATATTTTGACCATTAATATAAATCAAACACTTAATTAAAAAAAAATGTGTAAACAAGAAAATTTCCATACACACTTCTTTTAATGAAATCTTCAAGGAAAAGATCAGGAAATAATTTATTTTAGAGACACGAGTCTTTTTTTTATACAGGGTGGCCCAAAAGTAGCCTTACAGTTAATGATGTACCATTGTTTAGAACTTTGGTTAATTTCGAACAGGTATTTGACATAGTAATGCTTAGTTTTGTTGGTTGGCTACAAAGTCACACTACAGCGTATCTTATCCAAAGAGTAGAGATTCGTGGACATCGTTTGGTTTAGTTTAGAGATAGATTCGGAATATTTATTTGATGCTTGAGGAATAAGCAAATTATGTTTCCAGAGTATGATACTTCGAATCTCGCCATCTACCAGCTATCCTGTATAATGATTTGTGGTGTTGGAAAATTTGTGCTTTTGCTTATAAGTGTAAGCCACTGCTGGTAATCTGAGTGAGGAGCACCGATGGTGTATCCTTAAAACCATCTGAAAGTACGAAAATGCAGAGCCAGTGTGTAGCACAACACTCGTAAACATAAAAAGAAGTCCACTCGACAAGCGTCTTGGGAGCTGATTATCCCTAGATCAACGTTACAACGCCTGATGGACCAGCTGAGCCTTAAGGGGTCTAAGGAGTCTTAAAAATGTGCAAAGAAGGAACTACAAAGCATAGTTTGATATTTCATGTAATTTTCTAACTACTCAATATACAAGTATAATTTTTTTATATGTAATTCTACAAGATTTATTTAATATGAAACAAATTTTAAAATTTATGAAACTTTAGCCAAAACTAAAATAAATGATATTAAACATAAAGCTATTTGAACACATTGTGATTAGGCTTGCGCGGCAAATTGTGAGGTCAAAAATTGAAGACATGACCAAGAAAATGACTTTATATTGGTACAAATATGTACAAACTAGAACTTATACCTAAATTCTCAGCTCAATTTTAATTAGAAATAATTTTTAAAAATTTTTTTAAATCAAAATTCAAAAAATTTTTATAAATTTTTTTAGAAAAAAGTTCTTAAAAATAAATTCTAATTAAAATTGAGCTGAGAATTTAGGTATAAGTCTTTGTTTGTACATATTTGTACAATATAAAGTCATTTTCTTGGTCATGTCTTCAATTTTGACCTCACAATTTGCCGCGCAAGCCTAATCACAATGTGTTCAAATAGCTTTATGTTTAATATCATTTATTTTAGTTTTGGCTAAAGTTTCATAAATTTTAAAATTTGTTTCATATTAAATAAATCTTGTAGAACTACATATAAAAAAAATTATACTTGTATATTGAGTAGTTAAAATATTACATGAAAGATCAAACTATGCTTTGTAGTTCCTTCTTTGCACATTTTTAAGACTCCTTAGACCCCTTAAACCGTACCGCTCAGTTACGACTCCTTCTTGCTGACGATTCTAAATACAGGTATGTGACATAATGCGCAATCAACTGACTGAACAACCAGCCATGCTTTCGAAAAGTAAATTTTGCTGTATAAATAACTGTATACCTAACTAACGGTAAGGCTACTTTTGGGCCACCCTCTTTATTTAGATATTGAAGTAAAGGCGAACGGCTAAAAAAGTTGGTATAAGTTTTCTTCGGAATCTAGAAAGTTTTTAGCTGCCACTACCATTTGGAACATAAATACACAACTTTTACGTTGTTTATAAGTATTAGTCAGCTAGCCTGTATGGTTTCGACCCTCGCTTGTCAAGCAGTTGGTAATGGGTTTGAATCCCGGATAAGGCATGTTTAAATGCGTTGCCCTGGGCACATGCTGAGATCTTGCTCGTAAAATCTGCAGGTCCGAAAGCTCTGTAGGCGCTCATAGCGCAGCACCAAGGATGCAGGTTGACTGGAGAAACATGTGTCTCCCTTCCTGCGACATGCCTAAACTGAGGTGTTGGCGTTCCATCTGAGAGGAAGTCAGACTTCCACCCTCACAGTTAATCAAAGCCTTGTAACTTAAAAATATTTAATTAATATTTAATTAATAATAAAATATTTAATTATTAATTTTATATTACATACTTTATAACCTGACTTTATTTTGTTTAACCCTTTCAGTACAAAAATTTACTACACTACAAAAACATCTGATAATCACAAAATAAGCATATTTTAGGTCAAAAATAAGAGTTCCATAAGAAAAAAAATCGTTTTCATTCTTATATGGTTTTTGAAATAATGCCAACATTTTTAACTGTGGAAAAAAACAAATATACAAATATATATATATATATTATATATATTATAATATAATATATATATATATATATATATATATATATATATATATATATATATATATTTTATATATATATATATATATATAATATATATTATAATATATATATATATATATATATATATATAATATAAAGATATATATTAATGTCATAACTCAACAAGACATCCAAAACATTTGAGAAAAAAATATTGAAGGTGATGATTCCAAATGGCATCACTGGGACTGAAATTGTTAACTATTGTAGCTTACAGATTTTTCTGCTTGTATTTTTCCCTATGCACATGAATACATTTACAAAGTAAGTACGCATGAACGAAACTTAGTTTTTCATATCATTTCCTAGTTTAGACTATAAATGTCATGATTGGTAAAAAAAAAGATCGATACGAAATCTAACGAAATTTTGATTGTGATCTCACACTTGCCTTGTCATTGAAACGACGAACCTTGTCAATAAACACAGAATATTTTCAGAGATCATCGGCTTGATGTCAGACTATTTTTTTACAATAGGGGAGAGGAGGGAGGATTGGGACATTTTCACACAAATATTTTTTTATTCAATATCCCCTGCTTATTCATAGATTCAAAGGGTTAAATAATAAACTAGCATGTTTTCTATTATTTTTAAAAAATACACCCCATTTAAATGTTGAAAATTTTTATTACTGTTGAGAAATTCAAATTACAAGAATTTTGTCCCATTCCTCCCTCTTGGGTGGGAGGAGTGGGACACGAGTATGGGAGGGATGGGACGCATTTGAAAATTAAAGAAAAATTATCAAATATCATAATGAGAAAAGTTAACATCAAAAGAAAAGCAGGACTGCGCTCTACTGGTCCCACCAATCAATTGTGGCGGCAGCAATTTCATGATAATATCGTTTTTCCCCCCCTATTATACTACATAGTCATCCCGTTGAGGAAAATAAGAATTTCCGTTAGTATCCCTTCTCAAAAAAAAAAAAAAAAAAAAAAACAAAATTTTTTACATTGTAACAATCAGCATGGGTCAATTCTCTCTTCTCCACCATTGCAATGTAGAAAACAATTGACCGTTTGGTGATGAATTTGACAAACACAAAATCATATTTGCCTATGTTAGGATTGTCCTTTTATCCAGTCAATTTCCATGTCATCATCTGAACTGTCATGTAATGAAAATAATGACCCTTCGCTATCACTGTATATACAATATTCATATCTTTTAACGGTAATTTTCTTTTGAATTTTTTTAAATTTTGGCTTGCACATATATATTTTAGTTGGCACCTTTTTCCCCTAGTCTGGCAGCTTCTGCTTCTTCAATTTCCTTCTCAGGGATATCTATTAATATTCTTGTTTGTTCTTTTTTCCTTTACTTTTATTCAATGGATTCTTAGGTTCTGCTTTAGGAAATGGTCGTATGGACACGAGGAAGGAAGAATGGACTGGAAGGAGGAGGAATGGACGTGTCCCATTCCTCCCTCTTTCAGTGTGTCCCATTCCTCCCTCTACATAATGCTTCTAAAAAATAACTTCTCACATAAACCATGCTGACTTTTGACTTAAGTAAACTGCTGATAAGCATACATTGTAACTTTAAGAGTACTGTTGCACTATATTATGTTTGTTTTAGAAATTACATGAGTAAAGAAATAAAACTAAAAAAAGATTAAAACCTTTCTCTGGATGTGTGAAAATAAACTTTTTCCAAATGTAAACTGAAAGTTAATCTGGATAAACTAGAAATAGGTAACAACAAGAAGCTATACATATGCTATCTGGTGGTGAGACTGGAATAAAATATAAAATTAGGTCATTTATTTTGCTGAAATTTCAGCTGTCCCACCCCTCCCACCACCGGACCCAATCCTCCCAACCTCACCCCACAAGCTGATACAAAACCGAGCATGGGAAAACAGCGATTAAAATTTTAAGATCATAATCCAGTGGACAAAACACCCGCAAGAGTCAGGACAGAGCCATACGCAAAAACACAAAAGTACTAAGGCGACTAAAGCGTGGCATACGAACTGGAAACCAAGTCGGACAGGCACTCGCCTAGCATGAAGAAAAAGTTCCTAAGGTCGGGTGCGGACAACTCCAAAATAAACTCCCTCCTCTTCCCCTATTGCTGTTAAAATGAATTGGGAAACTGAGATTTTTTTAAGATCATATACCGTGGACCAAAACACCCGCTTGTGTAAGGTAATGAGCAGCGCAATAATCAATATGACTAATGCGTCTAATGCGTTGCATTCGAACTGGGAAACCTAGTCGGTCCAGGCACTCGCCTAGCATGAGAAAATGTCCTAATGGTCGGTGCGGACAATCTCCAAAATAACTGCCGTCCTATAAACGCCCGTGCAGAAGCCGTCCTAAATCCTCCCTCCTCTCCCCTATTGCAGTTAAAATGAATGGAAACTGAGATTTTTTTTAAGATCATACCGTACGACAAAACACGCTTGTGTAATGCCCCGTCTAGGGAGCAGCGGTTAAATATCTTTTGCGTCTAATGCGACTAGAGCACGGAACCCAGTCGTCAGGCACTCGCCTAGCATGAGAAAAGGTCCTATGTTCGGTGCGGAAACTCCAAAATAACTGCCGTCCTATAAGACGGCCCTTGCATCCAAAAATAAACGACAATATGCCCCGTCTAAGGAGTAAACGCTATATCCAGCGTAAGTCCTAACGCTGCCGTAGGGGCAGTAGGGGCAGAGGAGCTCAGTCGGTTAGGCACTCACCTAGCCTGAGGAAGGTCCCAGGTTTGGGTCCGGGCATCGCCAAAAAATAACTGCCGACCTATAAACGGCCCGTGCAGCCAAAAATGTCCGACGAATAATACCCCGTGTAAAGGAGTACACGTTAAATATCCTTCAAAGTCCTAAAGCTGCGTACGATGTCGCTCTTAACGGTTGCGTTGGGTGCCTATTCAGGTGTCAGCTCGTCTTGACTTTGGATCTAAAATATGACACCCGTCGACAAGGGGCCTCGTATAGCTCTAGTGCGACGATAATTCAATTCCTAACTTACCTAACCTAACGCTGGGGACGATGTCGCCCTTAACGTTTGCGTTGGCTGCCTATTCAGGTGTCAGCATGTCGCTTGACTGTGGATCTAAGATAAGACACCCGTCGCCAATAGCCCTCGTGTAAATCTAGTGCAACGATATTTCAAACTAAACTAAACAACCAACTCAACTCTTACAAGCTGTAAAATATTCAAAACATTTCATTTTAAGTCCACAGAAAAGTCTAAAATAAACTCTCTCGGCGCCATTTCCAATAAAGGTAGCTATTCCTTTTCTTATTCCCCGATAAAACTGTCTTCTCGACAATCGGGTTCAGAACGAAGGTGATATCGCTGCGACAACTGAAGCCGTGAAAATTTGCATTTCAATGGAGGTCCATGAATGCAATTCTCGAGCTACTCTCCGGGGTATGAATAACAAAGACCCTCAATATTTAATGTGTTCAAGAAATGATGTGAAATAGACGAACTCTTGGTTATTATTTTATTCGTTTTAAGTGATATTTATCTTATTTAAGTGTGAATATTTTTTAAAACAGTTTTTTAATAATTATGCGAAAGTAATTCATATACTTTTAACTTACAACGTAAATTAACGGAACACAAGCAAGCCCCAACAACGTACATTATTTATCAATGCACGGGATTTTTTTCTCGTTTTAAATTTATATACAAATAACAAATCTTTAATAATTGTCTTAAATGTATGGGTATAAGCATTGATATGGTACATACTTCTTAACCCTTTCAGTCCCAAAAATTTACTACACTACAGAAACATCTGATATTCACAAAATAAGCTTATTTTAGGTCAAATATACGAATTCCATACGGGAAAAAAATCCATTTAAATTTTTTATATGGTCTTTGAAACAATGCCAAAATTCTTTAACTGTGGAAGAAAACAAAATAAAAATATATATATTACCTAAAAAACACTTCGAGTTATATATTTTAAGGTGTCTGACCATATTATTAAAAAAATTTAGTAATTATTTTAACCGAAATAGTTTAAATTGTGTTTTAAATATGTGGAACTGAAGTGAACTTTAAAAAATCGGGAGAAACGCTTGTTGACTATTTTCTAAATAAAAAAAATAGTAGTTCTGACTTCTATTGAGATTAAAGTAAAATTTTGTCTGATAGAACAAAGTGTGAAGAATCGAATGATGTGTGTTTGGATGTCATAGCGGGACATAAACATTTTGAAAAAAATATTGAAAGTGATGATGCCAAATGGCATCACTGGGACTGAAAGGGTTAAGCAAGTACATAAGATATGACGACAGACACATATATCATATTGTCATATCATGTCATGTTTTAAATACATACATTATTTTTATTCACAAGGCTAGGGCATTAACTGATTAAAATTACGACGGATATAATAGTTATTTTGGATCTCTTTTGAAAACTTATATGTTGGTTTAGTTGCATAACATTCACTATTATTTTTTGTGGGAACTAATTTTGTAATTTTAATATTTTTTATCACAATATCCCCCTTCTGGGAAAGGTGGCTGGTTAGCTTCAAAATAGGGTGGTATGTGGTGTTTAAAATAGATACATATATTCGAATCATCTATGTGGTTTTGCACACAAAATCGAAAGCGAAATAGGCGAATTTTTTACACTGTTGTACTATTTTTCTTTCAACATCGAAATACGAGAGGAAGGGTGCAATTGCCCTTTGAAGCGAAATATTTGCACTAAATATACGTTTACTGTTTACGCATTGATATAAATGATTTGTTTTCTTTCTTAAAAATATTCGTAAATTTTTAATAATTTTTATGCCGAATGCCGCTTTAATTGGTCGCAAAATTTGCTCCCCCAAAAATTCGCCGCTCTACACTCTTAAAACAAACGAGCGATTTTAACTCAGTCTGAATTAATTTTCACTCTTTCCATTGTCGTAAATGCATTTATCCTATCGGAGTGGATTTCACTCTTTTGTTTAGTTAAACCTCCGACAGGATCTCCATCACAGTCCCCTGCAGTCTTAATACAAATAAGCGATTTTAACTCAGTCTGAGTTAATTTTCACTCCTTTCCAGTTTCAAAAATTCACTTCTCCTATAGGAGTGGATTCAACTCTTTTGTTTTAAGAGTGTAGGATACAGCCTACTTAGCCTATTTAGAAATCCTGCCCTGGGCCTTGAGCACGTGCCCCGTTTTCCTTGCGGAAATCAGGCTCTGCTTTTAATAATGCTGACGCATACTAAGAAGTAACGCTTGTTCCAAATTTTAAATAAAATTCTATACTTCCTATATGTATACTTTAACGTTATGTGAAATCGTAGTGACTATGAAAATGTTTATAATGATTTAATAGTTAATTTAAAACGAGTAAAAGTAATGCAAGAAGTCTCAATTAAAAATATGACATATCATTAAGTCAATGTCAACAATATATATAGTCCCTGTCATAGTTGGGGTGAAATTTCCAATTACGATTTTTGTAAATAGATTGTTCTATTGCTCTATCATTAGTTTATTATTGTTTTTTGCGAAATGTGCAGTCATGCATGCATACAATTTTATTATCAATTGACCCCGTTTGGGTTTGTTTTTGGCGAAATAAGGCGTCTTTGGTAAACATTTAATGATTTTCAATACTGTAGTACATATATATGTGATTTTTTACTACATTTAATTTTTTTTTATTTGATGCTATTATTAGGGTAGATTGCAATATTTGATTTTTCGAAAAAAAAAAATCTCGTTCCTATTAATGTGTACCCGTCTCTTTGTCGGAAGTTTTTCTCCATTGGAACTACAAAACGTAGAGATGTGGGGCAGGTGTGAAAATACTCAGAGTGGAACAAGGAAGTCAGGTAGATAAAGCTAGTTTAGTAAAAATTAAGTTAGTTCAAACAAATTAAACGTATTTCATTATATCATTAATCAATAAAACACATGAATGACGTTAATATTCCCCTCTTTTGAATTTTGGCTTTCTAAGAATCAAAGAATTTTTGGACTTGGTCTGACTTCGACAGACAACTAGAGGATTAAATCCCCACTTTTTTCGTTGGGAATTCCTTTAGTAAAGAGGTGAATTATTATCAGCAAAAGTATTACTGTTAGGAAAAGTTGAAATAGGAAGAATTTTGTATGATTTGAAACAATGAGTACCACATTCTATCAACTGTCATTTTTAAGTTTTAACTACCGGTCCTTAAAAAGTATAAGTGAACAACAATTGCTCTTAAATATAAACTTTTGGTACCAACATCCAAAGCAGGTGAATTTCAGCAAATAAAAAGAGTATAAGTGAACAACAATTGTTCTTAAAAATAAACTTTTGGTACCAACATCCAAAGCTGGTGAATTTCAGCAAATAAAAAAAGCATCTTCCGTATTCATATTCGCTTCAATTGAATAGTATCGTGAATGCAACGACATATTTTAAGACGACCTTGCGAATGTCAATTCTTCAGAGAAAAATGAAAATGGTGTTATAAATTTATAAACATAATTTAACACGTTGGATGCCACTGACTCCTTAAGGAGTCGCGTGGTTCCGATTCACCGATAACAGCACATTCTGATGAAAGTCATAGTACCATTTCGCCAACCGTTCTTATGAGTTCAAGTTCGTTTGTAACTTTTGCAACCGATCCTTCTGTGCTTGGAATAATACTTGGTGATTTGAAAGAGGGCATTCTATTTAAAATTACGAGGAAATAAAATCCTTCGTCTCAAGTGTAGGGCGACCAGACATATGACATACCGCATTTCGTAAAGTGATTCAGTTTGTTATTCAACAATCTAGCTATTAAAAAATTGCAAATAGTCTGTTTTATTTTTATTTTTTTCAAACAAAAACTACCCAGAAATAAGAATTAGGAAAATTTAATGATTATTTCTTTGTCGAAAAGTTAATAATCACTGAAACAAATCTGGTAATTGGCTTTCAATTCAATTATTAGTAACAGATGATGAGTTATCCGGTTGGAAAAGGCCAGGAACATTTCCTTGTATTTTTACGACTAGGTAGCTATCGTGTAGCTTTAGTTAGTGACGTTAATTCAACCTAACCTTGCTATTTTACGATCTCGAACTAAGATTTGTACTCGTTCAAAAATGAACAGTTAGTTTATTTCCATTGTAACGAACAGGTTTAAAAAACAGGATGTTTTTCTACTTCATCAGCCTCTATCGATGAAGACTCTATCGATGATTTAGTGGCAGCGAATGTGTTAAGCTACATTATCGGTGTTCGGTGAAAAAGTATGTCTATAGTTTAAAATGGCAGTTCTTCAAATTTTTATGAAGTCCTTTTAGTACTTCGAATTCCGCTGATCTGTAGAAGAACTGAAAAAGGTAAATTTTTTTAAGCAAGGCAGGTTTTGTTTCGAAGTTTTAAGGAGTTTATACGATTGTTCTTTAATTCAATGACAATCTACAATGGGGTCCCGCTAATTCGAAATTTACGGGACCAAAATTGGGCAGCAAAAATTTTAAAAATACTGCATACTTAGAAAAGAAAAGATAACTTGAGAAATAAATCCAACTTTGTGAGTACGTATTTATATTTATGTGTATTTATTTATGCGTATACATTTCATATTTTAGCAAAAAAAAAACCATAACCTTTCGGATAACCTGTATTCGGATAAACGGAACTCTACTGTATTAGTGATGTCCCGTGATGTCTTGGGAAAATATTGTACTGACAGTTTTATTATTCGTTTAATTATGGGAAATATTACATCATTTAATCTTTCACAAACAAAAAAGTAACTTTTTGATATTGAAGGATCATTTGTTGCCACAATTTACATTGCAGATAGCTTTAATGTTTAAAATTTCTTACTTAAGCAATCATTACTTAAGCAATTATCTTAGAAAAAACGCAGTAGTTAAACTAAACAATAGTAGCTATTTCACGCCAAATCTGGGAACCCCGACTTATTGGCATTATGGCTACCTTCAGTAAAATTAGCAATGGGAAAGTTTCTTATCATGTCATGTTCTTGATACGGCGGTCATTCATTGGTTGTCTTGCCTCGGAACGCGCCGGGATTTGTTGGGCGATATTTTTGAAAATACGCCAAATCCGGCCACGATTCTTTAGTTTAACAACCTCAATAATGATAGTTTTTCTTCTCGTTTCTGAAATCTCCAATTAATTTAACATGAACATCGTGCTCGGCAATGTCGGATTTGTAACTTTTTTATACAAAAATTTGGTTAACGTTTCTAGCAACTCTTGGGCGTCATAATCAGGTTTTGTAGAAAATTGTGCACTTGCAAATGGTAGCTTCCGTAAAACGTTTTCCGCTTCATAATTATTAAAATTGGGTATAAAACAATCTTTAACTATTTATGATTTATTGAGTGGTTACAAATAGTTCTATCGTAGGGTAAAGGAATGACTCGTACTGAGCTACCATCGGCAGCAATGGCTCACTACGGAGCCCGAAGAGAGTGGCAAAAGTGCTAGTTAATGTATAATTTTGATGCTGAGAAAGGAAGTTCACCCAGGTCAAAGGCGGGAATTGATCCCTCCCCCGTTACAACTCGCGGACTGCTAGAATTAGGGCCTGCTATCCAAACCCCTTAGCCTCGAAAGTCCTGTAGTGTAACGCAGCCCCCCCCCCCTTTTTTTTTTTTTTAAAAAATTGAGTGCCACTCGAAAGTCTGTTTTTCATTCGAAAATGTGACAAAATGGCACATTGCAGTGATCGTATCCCAGAAAAATATTAAATCCCGAAAAACGGAGTGTCTGTATAAATATCATTCAAAGATGTTCTAGAATTAACCCCATTTCCGATTCTGAAATCTTTCCCCCTGGTCTCTCAGGAGTGTTTCTCGTTTGCCCGATCAAATATTTGCTTCGTTCTTAGGAGGGTTGGAGTTGAGTTGTTGGGGGACTTCCTTGATTAAAAAAGATTTCTTCCGAGATTGGATGTTGCGGGTTGTCTTTCATAAGGACCTAAAAGGGTTTTCAAAGGTGACTGGAAGGTCAGGGTGGTAATATTGTAGTATAATTAGCGAAAATTAACAAAACTTCATTAAGAGAGTAAAATATATGGGGGAGCCTTGCCATGTTTTTAGAATTTTATTTTGGAGCAAAAAATTCATATAATAGCACATATTAGATGAAATTTTATTTGGCAACAAGGACATAATAGTGTAATAAAAATATAGCCCTTTTTCTTTTCTAAATATATTGTTTTTTAAAACATAGACAACTGGGCAAAGCATCCCATTACAAGGGTGGCTTGGTCCAAACAAAAATTCATAATTTTAAAGTGCACAATAATAAAAATTTCAAATTATTTTTGTAAGCATTAAATGTAAAAACAAATATATTATAATTCGATTCGCTGTGTGGGATCATTTAAAAATCATGTTAACCATAATTAATATTTAGATAGTAATATTTTTTTTTCTAGTATTGTATGTGTATTAAAAATTATAAAATTGTTAATATCAAGTATTTATTTAATATTTATGTTAAATATATTTGATTCAGTTTGTACACGCATTAAAACGCACAGGATATAAGCCTTCATTTTTATTTTATATTTTTTATTTAAACGAAACAAACTGGAAAAGGGTCAAAATCATATTTCACTTTCAAAGATACTCGTTCAGTATTTTTAAGTCTTTAGCTTTCGTTTGATGAATATCTAGCAAATAGTTATAATATCTAGCTAACCTCACCACACAGCTTCAACATGCAAACAGGGCTTCGGTCAAAAACCTTTAGTTGAATTTCTTCAAAAATGATTCTTCTCCTGAAATAAAAAAAAATCTTCGAACACAATTCTTGCAAACAAGGATGATTGAGAGAGGCTCTTTTTCCCGCCAAAAATAAATAAAAAAGAATTTTTGAATTGTGGCTGAGAACAAAAATTAAAAAGTCTTCTGAGATGTTTTGTGGAGATCGTTATCTAAAGATTTTCGTTCCAGTCTTTTCATCTTATCGTCTGCTTTCTTCTTTTTTATAAAAAAGAGGTTCTTTATTCCCCCATTTTCTTTTCTCATATGATTGTGGCAGATGATATTTTCTGAGGTGTTATCGTTTAGAATCCGCAGGGCGAAGCATCTTTTAGTTTTCTATTTTTGTGCAGAGTTAGTTTTGGTGTTTTAAAGTTAACTGTTTCATTATTTTAAGCGTTTTTTAGTTATTTTTTGCTTGTGTATTAGAAAATTGTTTTATAAATCAATTAAGTGTAATTTGCTTTCTAAAACATTTTGTATCAGTAGTTTTTAACCACATTTTTTTTCCTATTTTTGTCTGCCAGAGAGATATTGTGGCCAACAGAGATTTGTAAACCATTAATGGACTATAGATTTTTTTTCCAGCAACCCATATTTTATTAAAATATATTGAGGGAGTTTCAAAACATTTCTCTCAAAACAAAAGCGCTCCTTCCTCCCATGTAAAGAGTTCCATTAATTATTTGTGAATCCATCCAAGAAACATGTTAAAAACATTAATTTCGTTTAAGGTCTAACAGATTTGAATATTATTTGAGAAAATTTAGCAATTTTATCAGAATGAAAAGTGTAATTTTGTTAAATTGTATTCAGAAAATTTGTATGTAAATATTACCATACAAGAGTTTTCAACTAACAAACCAATCGCGCTTTTCCCTCTGCCCTTTTTCTCTTTGTTTTAACCCAAGTTAGGTTGGCACGGAGTGTAAGTAAAAAAACTCATTACGGGCTGGGTTAGTTTCCTGACGGGTTAGTTTCAAAGGAGAACGGGTACATTGTTGGACAAACCGTCCTCGAGGACAGGTAAATTTTTTCGAGCCATGCGAAAGAATATTTTTTTCTAGCTTCAAATGAAATTTGGACAGTCCTACATATCCTTTCTATTTCGCAACGAAGCCAATTGAAACACCTAAGCCCCATGCCGCCCCCCCCCCCGTTTCCTCCCATTCATAAAAAAGAATTTGAAACAGTATTCAGATCACGTACTTCTAGAATAATTAGAAGCAAGACCCCAACCCCTAAAAAAATGCAGCAATGGCTTTTATAATTTCCAGTTTTTTTTTTAATTCGTAAGACAGTGATGGACATTTCTTCCCACTTGCCTTTTGTAAATGTCTTTTAGGGAATTCATGTCATTTTGTTCAGTTTTGGATGATTGGGGATATTTTGCTTGGATTGGCGAATTTAACTTTTTGTTAAAATAACTCTTGGGACTAGATCTTTGTGTAAAGTGTCGGTCCTCAGATTGTTTCGTAGAGTCGAATAAGGTGTTTGAAACTGGCATCCTATAAAAGTATGCTAGTATACCAGGGAAGGCGTTTATTAATGATTATGAATGTTAAATGGTCGTCAAAAACATGAACAATAACATTTGATTTTTAAATTTTTTAGTGAAACTGCATATTTTTTACCCAAAAAACATCAATAATATTAAAAAGAAAAAAAAGTAAGATAGTTATTGTCATATCTTTCCATCGGTTCTTAGAAACAAACTTCTTAAATACTTATACAAAATTTGAGGTTGATACTTACAGCGACTTTTGAGAGAAGTTTACATGAACATTGTAAAAGTAAGTTTTGAGATATAAGTGTTTTAAAGTAAACAATGTAACTGGAAATTACCTAAACCACGTTTGTTTTTAAAATATTAAAAATACTTCCAGTTCACCAAACTTCTAATGTTAATATCGTTATAAATATCGTTGTATATCGTTAATAATATCGTTGAAAAGCTAAGATTTTGTGTTTTGAGAAACCCTAAAAACATTGAAATGTCATTTTTGAAAATTTTTTAGAAGTCTGGTCCCCCGTAAATAATGATAATTTCAACGATTCGGGTACATTCGGCGAGAAACTGTACACTTGGCAACCCCAAAATCCCCCTAAAGGGGATCATTTGGGGGAAGGGGTGTACGCCATTAAAAACAACGAAAAGCCCCATGCGAATCGCAATTACAGTAATTAGGGCGGGGATGTTGTCAGCGCTAAGGGGTGGTAGCATGTTTGAGTTTCTGCAGATCTTCCCCATCTCATCATTTGGTCTTTACTTAGGGACTCGTATGTCGCCAGCCTTGACAGCTCTATAGTAATGTAAAGCTAGGGTACATCCAATACAACGGCAAATCGTGGGATAGGACATGGAAGCTCAGATGATTTGTATCGTGAGAGATATGATGTTTATCACATTGGGTTTTATTTTGTTTCTATTGCTATCATCAAGCGTATTGCTATCAGCTTAACCCATAAAGTACAATATACAGGGTGGTCCAAAAGTAGCCTTACAGTTAATGATGTACCATTGGTAAGAACTTTGGGTTATTCAGAACATGTATCTGACATTGCCGTGCTTAGTTTGTTGGTTGTCTAAAATAAAATAGCTTTACAGCGCATCTTATCAAAAGAGTAGAGATTCGGGGACTTCGTTTGGTTTAGTTTCCAGATAGCTTTGGAATATTTATTTGATGATTGAGGAATATTAAGCAAATAATGTTTCCAGAGTATGGAACTTCCAATCTCTCCTTCTGCCAGCTAAGTGTAAGCCATAAGTGTAATCCACTGCTGGGAATCTGAGTGATTAGCGCCGACGGTGTATCCTTAAACCATCTGAAAGTATGAAAATGCAAAGACAGTGTGTAGCACAACATTCATAAATATAAATAGAAGTCCACTCGACAAACGTCTCGGATGCTGATTATCCCTCAGTTACGAGGCCTTCCTGTTGACGATCCTAATTTCGGTTAGGTGAGATAATGCGCGGTCAACTGACTGAACAACCAGCCGTGCTTTCGAAAAATTAACTGTTGTTGTATAAATAACTATTCAAATAACTAACTGTAAGGCTTCTCTTGCCCCCCCCCCCTGTATAATTGTATAAAGATTGTGTAGGATTATGACATATATCACGTGTTATTACAAGTGGTCTGCGGAGCATTCGGTAAGGCACTTGCGTTGCATGTTAAATGTTTCGATTTTGTGCCCGGGCATTGGCACAGTAAGTGCCGACCTTTGAAAACCCAAAAAGTTTGACGTATTGTACCCCGTTTAAAGAGAGCGCACGTTAAATTGCCCCAAAGTCCCAACGTCGCGAACGATGTCTTCTTTAAAAGTTGGGTTAAAAGTCTACTCAGAAGACGGCTCGTCACTTATGACTCTTTCTAAATTATGACGTTTGTCACCAAAATTCCTCGTGTGTGACATTAAATCCTCTCAACACAAAGGTACAAGTAGTTCTGAATATAGTAAGAATGTATCCGTATGACTATGCAGTATATGACTAAATATTTCACTATAAATATATATATTCCCAGAAAGCCCAATTTCATATTTGGATGCATTACACTAAACTACACTGCTCAAAAGAATTAGGAGAGCACTTTGCTTACTTTTGGTACCCTTTCAGTCCCAACTTTTTAATTTATATTCTAAAAATCTAAAATTTGTGAAATAGATTCATTATGCATCCAGAATAAAATAGTAAAAAGCAGGAGAAAAAATATTAATTTTTTAAACTAAAATTTAAGGGACAAAAATTGGTATCATAACTTTTGAATAAATTATTACAGTAATTTTCCAAAACTTTACTTGTTAAAAAAAAGTTAAAATCCATTTTTAACCCGGCAGCACTCGCGCTAACTTACCATAGACTAAGAATCTTCTAAACCGAGAACTCAATCTGATGCCTAGCGCCCCCAAAGTGTCGAACGGAACTAATACACTATTAATGATTGATTTGTGATTGGCATAATTGGACTTTCCTATTGCAAATCTACTGTTTCTTCGAAATGTGCAGGGTGGTTATAAAATAACGCTCGCTATTCGGAGTGGTCTGTAGCTTGAATGAATAATCCAAACTAAACAAAAACTTTGAGACACTTACTAATCAAGAAGGGGGAAGGAACTAATAAAGAAAGAAAAAAAAGAATAGAATCATAAAAAACAAACTCGTCACTTGACCAGGGTTCTAAATTATGAGGCGTAATTGGATGTGTTGGCCGTAATTAGCCATAATTGGCTATGCCTCGTAATTTAAAACCTTGGTCAAGAAACGAGTTTCGTTTTGTGATTCCATTCTTTTTAGAAAAAAGGAACTTGTCTCTTGACCAGGGTTCTAAATTACGAGGCGCAATTGACTGTGCTAAAGCTCCTAAAGGAGGCTAGAAAAAGGCAGCCGTGAAACATTACATTAGTTCTCTTAGACACAATTGGGGGAGTTAGTGTCTAAGTCAATTTTAATATAGAAAATCCTTAAAATGGTAATCCAATCAGAGTTTCAGATCTAGAAGTGTATTTAATCAATCTGGGGTCTATTAGACCCCAGGCGAGTGCTGCCGGGTTAAATGTCTAAAAAATGAAAGCATAAAGAATTTAGGGTCAATTTATTTCCTAAAATTGCTTTAGAGTGAATTTTATTTACCATGTTTTTCATGTAATTAAAACGAACATTATTTAATTATTCAAAAGACATGATTCTTCCATCAAAAGATATATAAGTGCGAGCTTAACTTAGTCAGAAAAAATCGCAAGCTGATGATTAAAAATGGAATCATTGTGGATGAAAGGGTTTAAACCATGCGCGCCCCTATTTGTTTTGAGCAGTGTAGGATCACTATCTTTGTCTAGACATGTCATTTTTTTTCCCAACTGTCTGCATTTTATCCATACTTGGTTTATTTGATTTGAGCTTCTTGGCTTAGATGATTTCGTTATATATTTGGATTCCCTTTTGAAAAAGTGGCAAATACTTATATTTACCGCTTGTGCTTGAAGTTATATACACTTCCATAATTTAGTACATCCATCAGTAGAATTAAGCTTTAATATTTCATAAACTCTAAATGCGAGCAATATACGCAGAAATATTACTAAACTATAACCATCCCATTTAAAATTTAAGACCCTTCAAGTGGGTAAAATATTCTGGGGAAAAACTGACGTTCCTATAAAGTTTTTGATGCTTCATGTGAAAGAAGAAAAAAATCCCCTATTCGCACGTACTCGAAACCTTTTAAAGCCATCGTCTTATTTCTCAAACATTTTCCAATTTTCAGCTTCTTCTTTTAGATAAAACCAACGACCTGACTGATATGAGGCTGAGGATATAATAGTAAAACGTATCGGTAAGGTGGATACATGATCCCAAGCTGAGTTTTCGAAGAAGCGTTTCTGTTTTGGCGATTTATTTCTGTTTTTGTGCAAACGTTATAGTTTTAATGGACGTTTTTAAAAATTTTGATTTATTTTCGGTAATTTAGATTAAGTTTTTAATGTAAATGTAATTCTTTTGAAAACATTCATTTTATGTAAATAAATCGAATGGATCCAATTGAAGAGTACACGGGAAGAACCGATTGATTTCTTTAGAGTCTTTCCGTAATTGTCTCTGCTTGGCGGACATTGGCAACCGGAAACCGGTTTCTCCTATGGTTCTTCATTTGCGGTACAAACATGTGACTCGTTCCACTCAACTCTGGCGTGAATTAGGGTTGTCGCGAAAGATAAACAAAGCGAGTAACTGGTATCTTTACAACAGTCTAGGCGATTTCTCGCTATCATCCCCAAAGAGGCTATTAAGGAAGGCCTTGTACGAAATCAATTACTTTCTGGGTTCAAAAGGCGCCAATACCACGTGACTTGGGGAACCGGTAATATTCATGTTTTACCCGGTTTACCTACGCCAGTCCTTAATAACTTCCTTTTTTACAACGTCTTCGTAAAACTCCGCCCTGGTTTCTCAGGATAGGAACTTCACATCTTTCGTCTTCGTCACACCGGACCCTTTTCACGAGAATAACACTTCACCTCAGCCTAAAAATGTCCCAAGTCACGAGTTACAAAGACAGGACATCGGTCCTTTTCCCTAGAATAGTTGAAGAATGAAAATAATGGCCGGTTCTAATTCGCTTTTTCGATCGTGAAGGAACATTTGGGTGCGTGGCATATGCCAATCACTCGGGAGATGGGTTGGCGAGTTTGAGAGATTTTGGCGTGTTTTTAGAAAAGCAGATATTTTTAGTTTCAAGCTTCTACTTTGAGGGAGTGTAGGGTGTTGGGTTTAAGTACCGTGTGTCTGCACTTAGAAGGCTCGAGTTTCGAATGTATTTAAACTTGTTTCAAATAGAACACAGACAAAAAATTACCACAAAACGGAAATATATCTCGAAATGGATGCTAGTGAAACTTTTTATCAGACCACATCGCGGTATACTGGGCTTTTGAGATATATTGCAGATCTGCCAGCTATCCGGATTTAAACTTGCAATACTAGATTTTTTTTTAACTACTTTCTGAAATCCCGAGTCACATGTACCAATTTGTAGGTATTCGAAAGGAGAATCTTTAAACTTTCTTTTGGCACCCGAAATTAGAAAATTGATTATTCCCGGAGTTAAATCCGGAAAATAGGCAGGTGAGCTGAATTAACTTCTCACTAGAGATGAATAGTTGAGAAACACATTTTCATTTCTGAATCTGTTTTTTTTTTACAATTCCATTAAACATAAAGTTTTGTAAAGACATTCAATTTGACTTAGCACTTTTTATTTTCTCTTATTTGTTCATTGCTGTTCTTACTTTGAATATTTACTGTAAATTTATAAGCATTCATGTTATGTTTTTAAATACAAAAAAATATAGTCAGAGTGATGGTGAGTGCGATAATCAGCACACATTTTTAAAATTTCACCAAAACTATTTTTTATTTTTAATATTTTGAAAAGCCGGTGAAGAAAAACACATGGTTATTTCCAGTATTAGATGTAGTTTAGTTGTTGCCCTACGGGATATTCAATTTTTTTTCTCCCTCTTTTCAATATGGATATCCTCTAGTGGATATTAAAAGCGCCCTTTTAAAAGTTTGACGTTGAAAGTTAATCTTCAAAAGAAGTTTACCGAGGCCGAAATATATGAGTTTAAACTTTGTGGTATTTTTGTGGTTAAATTTACGTCAGAAAGTGATGTACGAAAAATTTTGACTTTGGGCCTCTTAAATTCACAGTTCGGTGACGAGGCTGACACATGAGCTGGCACCCAACGCAACCTTAAAGCGACATCGTAAATACATTGACGACTTTCTACCACGGCAGCTCTATAGACACATTATTCATTGACGTAGGTTTATAATTTTTTTTATTTTAAACGATTTGTTTGTTGGATGGCTAAGCCTGTGATTGTAACATCAGTGGCAGTACTTTGGTGTTTATATATCCGTAAATGGATCTTCTCAATGCAATTGGCAAGGGATCTACATCACGAATGGTGAATGAAATTATCTTTAATATATGAGACAATAGTCCTATTACTTAAATATTGGTTGGTATAAATATATTTTCAGGCTTGTGTGCTTGGTCAGAGACCCGCTTATAAACCTTCGTCAAGTAAGACAGGCACAACACACGCACACTCACACGCAGACACACATATACGTGAGAGATGCTGCCATCTATCGCGCGCCACCTCCACAATTTAGACATGTCACTGAAGGGGAGGGAAATAGTCTCCAGGAACCTGTACCCGTGGGAAACTGCACAATGGCCGCCCACGGGACTTTCGGACCCAACAGATTTAACGAGCACGTACACTCTTAAAGCGAACAAGCGATTTTAACTCAGTCTGAGTTAATTTCACTCCTCCAGTCTGGAAAATGCACTTCTCCGAAAGGTGTGGATATTTTGTGTGTAAAACTTCCGACAAGATCACTCCAAACGAGTGATTTTAATTCAGTCTGAGTTAATATTCACTCCTTTCCAGTGTCGAAATTGCACTTCTCCAATTGGAGCGGATTTCACTCTTTTGTTTTAAGAGTGTACTCCGCATATACTGGGTGGGTTTTCAGCGACTAGGGCTGGATCGCGGGACCTTCCTATCCGTAGATCGAGACTCTGACCACAGGGATCCCCACAGCCCTTAAAAATATTGGAAATTATACACCTTTGCCAACCTCATTTACTGTAGCCTTGACACGCGCCGGATTAAAATTAACCCTTAAATAAAACCACAATATTGCGTCAGTTGCACAAATAGTTCAGTCATGATAGAAAGTTCACGAAGGCATTTGCGCCACGTGATCAGTTTTCAACTAAAACAATTCGACGCATTTTACTACGCACTTCTGATTTGGCTATGGACCTGTAAACACGCTTGAAAAGGGCTCTCTCTGCCCCGATAATAAAAAAAAATCTTCTCTTGTGACTTCTGTAATTATTACAGACAAAATGGATGAACTGCTTTCAATGCCAACGTGTATCAGAAAGTACTACAAATTTCTTCACATAATGGCATTCCAAACTGATTCATATCGCAAAAATACCATTTCCTTAAATTGTTATTTCACTTAAATTGTTTATTAAAAAAGGTCTTTTCGTAAGTGGCAATCTTGATTTAATTACATTAAAAAAGGCCTTCTCATGCTTTTTAAATGGGAATTAAATTCTACAGAGTTTTTTTTATTGATAGATGTACTTCGAAATTTTTTTTTCGTTCTTATAAATGACTTCTTCCTATGCGCTGAAATTTTTAAACGTATCTCACTTTTTTGTAGCCATAGTAGTTTGGGGTATGGAAGTGGGAGACGGACGGACATAGCTATTGCAAAAGTTTCCACATTTTTATGTTATAAATGTGGTGTGGAAGGAACAAAGCACGATCTCGCAATCTATTCAGAATTGAATTACTTACTGTCGTCATAGCAACCAAGACCTCCTGCTGAATTTGGAATCGTTTTAAAATTCAAGAGGTCGGAAGCGAATAAACGGGGAAACAGGATCATAGAGGTTTTAATAAGAAGATGCTTGGCGCGAGAAATAAATGGAAGCTGCCTTAAAGTCGCCAAGCCGATGTGATACTTTCAAACAGACTGCTTTGCTTACTGTGTGTGTCTTCGAGATTTTTTTCTTCTCAAAAACGTATTTTTTTTAAACATTCAATTTTTTTTAATTATAAATTTGGTGGTTTGTGAAGTTGTAAAAAAATAGTAAAATACAAATACATATACAAAAATTGTCGACCAACAACAGGCCAGAGGCCCAGCAAGGTAGGTCCAAAATATATCTAATTCCTTACCAGTTTCCAATAGCTATCGAGATTCTTCTTAAAATCTTCCACTTGCTTCGAATACACAACGTATTCTGGTAAAGAATTCCACTCATTGACGACTCTATTATGAAATGTTTTTCTTACCTCCCTTCTAAAGCATGATTTATTCAACTTCTGACCATGTCCTATGGGCGGCTATTTGACTAAGTATAATCTTTTCTTTTGGTCAATGGTACAAATGTTTAAGGTTCGTACGTCACAAAAAAAATTGTCTTTTAGAAGCCATTAATGGGTTCGTTTAAAATTTTTGTGGTAATATCCTGTGATATCTTGAATGAAAACAAAACGTTTTATCAAACCTCGAATGGTGAGCAATGTCGCATAGGAACAGAGAATTATTCAGAGAACCGATCAATATAGGGTCATATGGGGGAATTATGGATCAAAAAATCATAACATCCTATTTTTTTCTAAAGTATGAAAGATAGAAAGATTTAATTTTGCATGAAGTAAGCTTAAATAATTTAGAATTTATTTAAATAATAACTTTACCTAAAACTTAATTATTATTAGTTTTATTTTAATTATTGAGTGATCAGGAATTACCCCGGGTTTGGGCAATTATGGATCACACATGGGGTAATTATGGATCACCCTTTTTTTTTATACAAATGCATATTAAAAGTAAATTAATACTTAAAATTATCAATTTTTAGCACATAAAAAGATTGTTTTAGCACATAAAAGTAATGAAAGCGAAACTTGGCATATTTTTTTACGCCAAGTTAGAATTCTCTATGCATCTTTCCTCATACATGCATAATGAACCATCAAAAGAACTCTATTTTGACAAAAAAAAAATTCAATGGACTCTATTACAGCAATCCAAACTGAATTATATCGCACAAATAAATATTCTTTCAGAAGTTTTTAGTTTAAATATAGTTTCTAATAAGTTTAACGCAATGGCAACAGTGAAAATATTGAATAAAAATAGAATTTGCATGTTATTTCAATGTAGATTAAATTTTTTGTTATTTAAATTTTAAATAAACTTCTAATTTGAATTTTTTAATGAAATTTGGATTGCAGCCTAATCTGATTTTATGCTTCAAAATGACATATACCACTTAGCTAAAAACACATGAAAAATTAAAAAATATCACTGATCCAGAATTACCCCAGTGATCCAGAATTACCCCAGTAAACTGGGGGATAAATCGATATACCTTTAAAATCATTAAAAAAAATTATTATGAATTTTTTTTTATCGGATTGAAAAGCTTAGACCTTTTCCTATTGAAAAATAGCACCAACAAAATAGTTAGTTCAAATATGTTTCTCCAGTATGGATCTTAAAAAAAAATCATGTTTTTCAAAGACAATCTTTTTTGAAGATGTTTTTATAGTAGTGTAAAAAGTATTTTTTTTCTACTTTTTGCTGCAGAGTTACATTGTTTTTGAACTTGATATAAGAAAATAGAATGTATAAGGATGACTTGGCATAATTTATTTTTTTTCTAAAAACCATTTTTATTCCTTAAAACTTAGTGATCATTATTTACCCCGGAAAGAGAGTGATCCATAATTCCCCCATGTGACCCTATCAGCAGTAACGAAAGATGGAATTAATTACGTCACTTAAAATACAAGCCAATCATTTTGCAAACGTATGTAATTTATATTAAGTACTTTTGGAGAGTGCTTGAAAATATATATAGGATAACCAAATGAATAGTCACGTTGCACCATTGGTAAATTATTAGTGTAAAACTATCTTGGCGTATCTATCTGCGTCTATCCATCTTTCTGCGTTTTTTAGGAGGTAGACATGGTGCAACTGTTCGATGTGGTTACTATTTTAAACTAAATACAAAATTCGCGAATAGAAAAATTCTAAGTGAGTTTTATGCTTTCACAAAATGATCAAAGTTGTTCCACTAAATTTTCATCAATTTCATTTTTTAAATGTAGGTTAGGTTTTGAATTATCGTCGCACTAAAGCTTTACACGAGGGCTATTGGCGACGGACGTCGTATTTTAGAACCACGGTCAAGGGACGAGCCAACACCTGAATAGGCATCCAAATAAACCGCTAAGGGCGACATCGTACGCCAGCGTTAGGACTTTGAAGGATATTTAACGTGCACTCCCTTACACGGGGTATTATGCGTTGGGTATTTTTGTCTGCACGGGCCGTTTATAGGTCGGCAGTTATTTTGGCGATGCCCAGAACCGAACCTGGGACCTTTCGCTAGGCGAGTGCCTAACCGACTGGGCTGCCTAGCCCCTATTTTTGAAATGTAGAAAAAAAAAACATCCAAGCATTTGTTTTGGCCTATATTTGGAGCTATTAGGCTTCACTTTGGGAGCCAAATTTTGCATTGGTTTCCCCAAGCACCATCTAACCACCAGCCCCTACTTGCTTCAGTGCTTCTGTAGAACTGGCAAATCTGGCTACTGGCCCAAAATTTATTTATTTTATAAATATTCGAAATCATGTTTATGTTACGAATAGCCAGCGAATGGTGTTGATCGACTGTAGCTCTATTTAGATAGTCTAGTTGTGGCAATCTATTTTACGACTTCGTAAATCGGTAGTGACGTATCAATTTATAAGACAATTATTTAGTCTGATCCTCTCAGATACACTTTAAAAATTAAGGGAATTTGCCCATTGTTTTTTTTCTAGTTCAATGAAAATATATATCTTGATAAAAAAATATTTATATTTTGTATTAGTAGCCTCCACAGTATGTTTTTAACGTAAAAACTGCAACTTATTATAATAGTTTAGTCCTACTGTCCGTCACCCACTTTCATAGTCCGAACTGCAAATGCTACAGGAAAGTGTGATACATCAAAAAATTTAGCGCATCGAAATAAGAAAACATTGAAAAAATTAAGTTCGAAAAGTACTTAAGTATTTTTTTAATGCAACATTTAATGCTCATTTAAAAAGCAAAGAAGCCATTTAGATAAGAATTAAATCATGATTGATGTATACAACAATCGCTTGAGAAGCTGTATTTCTTTTAAATAATAAATTAAAAGAATTCGTTTGACAGATTCTGTTACAAACCTACTTGTTTATAAATTGTTATTATTATCAGACAATTGAACACACAACTCAAATTTACTCATCAGATCTTTTTTCCATGCCCAAATTAAGTTTAAATACTATATATATTTTATATAATTAATTTTTAACTAATAAAATGAACCAGTCGACTCGAATTTCATATTTCAGTGCATGAAAATTCTCTAAGTAGATTGTATTTTCTTTCATCATTTTAAAAAGATTTTTTAAAAATATCAAGAAGTAAATAACTAAAATGTTTTCTCCTTGAAGTAGGTTTTGAGTTTAAAAAAATATACTTCTAAATTAAATTGCATTTCATTTTTTATGCGTCTTGCGAAACGAAAGGAGAAGAAATAAAATTGCTGTTCTATGTCAGAGCTTATTTTAAATGACTGAATGAAGTTAAAAATATCTCTTTGAGCATTACAAATGATGAATTCATTTTATGCAACATGAACGTTAACAAACTGTAAATGATGTTTTAAGTACACCTTTTAAATATGTTTTGAGTAACACAATCTTTTAAGAACTATCAAAACCCTTTCTTAATTGTAACAAATTGAATACTGGTGTTTGGTGAAGAAATTTCTCTTTGAACTTTATAATTATGTCTCATTCGCTTAATGTGTTGGTGCTCAAAAGGAATTTATTCTTAATGAGGAACACGAGTTAACGAAACTGTACGATTTTACTAACAACTTGTCTAAGATATAAACTGTGAGTGATACTTTAGGTATTTCAGGGAGGTATCATATTTTCTTCGAAAAAGCACTTATTTGAATACAGCAGTAGCAATTTTTATTGTTTTTTTGTGATTAAAAGAACCATTGAATAAAATGATGTACTTGTTTTAGAGTAAATATAAAATCTTAGTTTAAATTGATACAAGCTACATTTTTGTGCGCCAAATTTGGAATTTGTTCCGAATTTGACTAAAGTAATTCATTCGGAAACGAATTTGTCCCAAAAAACAACGAGCTAAATGAATTAAACTTTTTTTGCATAGCATATCGAAATTATGATTTACAATAATATTTTACTATTACTGATAAACTAGCTAGACTATGTAAAATACTTTACGGAGTTAATTATGATGGAAACTTTTAAAAAATTCCATGTTACGAATATTAATTTTCACTCCAAATCTGTCACCAACTGACCCAAGTCGCTATGTAATGCTTGAAAGTGAGAAATGTGGTTTCGTGCTCAAAATCGATATTTTTTAACTACAAAATAAGCGATTAACTACAAAGTAAGGTTCTGTATTTTTTACCTCTCGAATTACGAGTAAAAAAATACTAGTAATAATACTAATAAAATACATTTTGGGGCTAACTTCTTATGGTTCTATTACTCTTCGTAGGTATCTTTTGATCTATTAACTAGCCAAACAACCCAACCAAAGTTCCACAACTTCTTCAAAGAATATAAACTAAAAAAGGTATTTGGGGGGTAATTTCGTCTTTTCCAACCACTTCTCTGCGTCGGATAACTCTGATAATCTGTACAGCTACACCCCCGCATTTCTCAAACCCTAATTGCAGTCCGCGTACAGCATTTTGTCCGAGTCCAACATTTCTTCGTCTAGAGTATCCACCCACTTTTAGAAACAAAAATAGAAATCTATTATCGGGTGTCTTTATTTCTTGAAGAAAGCGGAAAGGACGTTGTGGTTGTTACGAAGCTTGGTTAGTATGTCATGCAGTTTAGTTACCACAGTTTATATTTACAAGTGGAGCATTTACCCATTAACGATGACTTTGTGAATACAATAAACACATTCATTTCCGGATAAACACGTTAACTTAACAATTTTTATTTGATTTTTGTATACAAAGTACATGGTTAATCAAAATGAATAAGACAATAAGTAGGTAGGTATAAGTAGTTACACTCTTAAAACAAAAGAGTGAATTCCACTCCAGTTGGAGAAGTGAATTTTCGACACTGGAAATGAGTGAATATTATCTCAGACTGAGTTAAAACCACTCGTTTGGAGTGATCCTGTTGGAGGTTTAACACACAAAGGATCCACTCCAAAAGGAGAAGTGCATTTTCCAGACTGTAAGAGTGAAAATCATTCAGACTGAGTTAAAATCACCCGTTCGTTTTAAGAGCTAAGTACTGTAGTTTGTCGTTTCTGTAGTTAGTACTGTAGAAATCTATTATCTGGTGTCTTTTATTTCTTGAAGAAAGTAGAAAGGACGTTGTGGTTGTTACGAAGCTTGTTTAGTATGTCATACAGTTTAGTTACCACAATTTATTTCTACAAGTGAAGCATTTTCCCATTAACGATGACTTAGTGAATACAATTAACATATTCATTTCCGGACAAGCACGTTAACTTAATTTTTTGTGTATCCAAGTACAGGGTTACTCAAAATAAATAGGACAATAAGAAGGTAGGTATAAGTAGTAAGTACTGTAGTATTGTTACAATAAACATACATTCGTCCAAAACATTCGGTTGTTACGAAGCTTGGTTAGTATGTAATACAGTTTAATTACCACAGTTTATCAATACAATTGAAGCATTTATCCATTAACGATGACTTTGTGAATACAATTAACATAATCATTTCCAGACAAACATGTTAACTTAATTTTTTATGTGTCCAAGTACAGGGTTAGTCAAAATAAATAGGACAATAAGTAGGTAGATATAAGTAGTTAGTACTGTAGTTTGGTTACAATAAACATACATTCGTCTAAAAATAGTTTTCTTACTGTCCTATTCATTTTGACTAACCCTGTATATTGTTTTTCATAAATTGTTTACGTCTATGATCTTTATTTTTCTTATATTTTGCTCATCTAGTAAAAGCGCTCATTTGCGCTTGGAATTATTCTTGCTAGCGCTAGACAATGTAAAAGCATGAATGGGCTGGGAGGAGTATTGGTTATTCGATTACGGTTGTAATATTGCCCTATCGCCCCACTAGAGCTAACAGTTGGAAATTTAAGATAAGGCTATTGCAATTTTGAACCATCGTAAAGTTACGATGTGAGAGTCACACGAAAACTTCTAATAAAATGGAACTCGATATATGGTTTTGGGACTATAGCAGAGATTAAACATGCACACAGTTCTTTTCTTTATGTATTAAATTTACGAGATGTTAAGGATAGGTCTTAACCCTCTCAAATACTGGTAAAAAAATTAACTGATTGTGGAATCGTTACTTCAATCAAACCGCTAACCACTTGGTGACAACTTATATCCTTACAAACCAAGCCCGGTACACTTAATTGATTCCTCAAATTTGACATGGCTTTCGAACACAAAGCCCCCAAGGAACAATTTACCAATTTAAGAAAAGAAATAATTGATTGCTGTAATTGAAGTTAATTCGATTTCTTGGCGAAATTGCTTCCCTGTAAATAAAAGGACCCTTCAAACTTTTATATTGTCGATTCTGCCCGCATTTTTAGCCGGAAAGAGAGAGAAGTACTTCCTAAAAGTTTCGCCCTCCTATTGATGTCGATAAATTCGTTGAGACTTCTGACTTTGGGTCTAATGAATCTTATCTAATTTGATAGCAACTCTTGATACCGATGTGACAAAGCTGTAAATATTAGTTTAGTTTTTATTTTATTTGTGTAAATATCACATTTTTTTTAAAATTGTGTATGATGTTTTGAAGCAAACTGGCTATAGAAAGGACCCATCTTTTTTTATAGATGCTTATTAATACTATATGGCCATGTCATTAGAAAATATATATTTTTTATATATTTCTTTGTTATTGTTTTTTTAAACTGTCTCTATTAAGTGTGATATTGAAATTGTGTGTTTATTTTTTCCATGAGCAATTGAGTATACGATGTAGCATTGTAGCAACACTGTGTATGTTGCATATTTATTCCTTGAACTGCAAGTAAATATTGTAATCGATAAAAGATCATTAAATCAATTTGCGAAATCAAATTGATGAAAATAGCTGATTTGGTTCTTAATTACTACCTGGGCTGGGCTAAATTCTCAAAATTTTATAAATCTTGTGTAGAAGCAGTTCAAGTGGATAGTTACTTATACAAACCTACTTGTTTTCCTATACTAATTTCAAGGAGTGTTGAAGTAACTGGAAATAGGGCTATTTCATTAGAATTTGTTTGACTTCAGTCAACAATGAAAACTTGGAATATTTACTCAAAACTGTGTTTTTTTGATAGCCTACTGCCTTTCCGATTCAAATCACCAAAATATGTTTACTAATGTGGCATCACACAAAAAAATTCCTATATGGATGGGCAAAAAAAATTCCTTTATGGATGTACTTTTTATTACTTCAATGAACTTTTTTTCAACTCATTCGGTGCCCCCTACATAGCCCTGCCAACAGCATTCAATAAAATTACACAAAGAATATTTTCTCGTGGCCTCTTCATGAAATAAAATCCTCCTCCTGTCCTTTCAACAGATGAAATCCGTGTTTCAACTGCCCCCAACTTTGTCAAAGGCAGTTATGGATGTGAAATAAAAGATAGCAGTGTTTTTTTAACTCCCAATTATTTAATATCTACTCCGGTACTATCCCAGATCTAAATTTATAAACGTCGTTCAATCCATAGGTCCTACGTGAACCTTGTAGAATTTTCTTTACAAATTCATTGCACAGTTTCTCTTAACCCTGTAATGCATGAATTTCTTTTTCATTCCAAATATATATATGTATATATATTCATCTTTAATACTCATGCATTATGGGAAAAATACTGAAAAAAAATTAACTGCATTGGAATTTAAATAATTTCATTTTTATTTTAATTTTTCCATATGGCAAAAACCAACTGCAAAATTCAAATTTTGATAAGAATAACTAGAAAACTACTACATATATTTCAAAATAACCCTCTTGAACTATAATAATTTTTTTAAACAATTTATTTGTAATTTAGTACTAATATTATTATACTTTGAATACTGTCAGAGACGTAAATTCACAACAGTTAATAACTTCATTCTTTAATTTTGAATACACTTTTACTACTGGCGTCTATGAGGGTTATTAGTGACTAAAACTTCAAAATGGAATGTAATAGGTGAGAAAACACAAATTTGTCGGGAGGGAGCTCTACTTTTATAGAATAAAGTGGATTATATCACTTGTTGCCATATGGAAACAGTATGCATTAGAGGGTTAAAGCAGTGCAATCTCGCTTTCCAGTGCATGCGGTGTCAAACGTAGTGACCTGCCAACATCTTGGTCAGTGTTCTACTTTTCTACCAATAGGTAATTTAAACTGGATCGCTGCTGTGAAGCACCTCCGCTTGAAAACAAACTACAGCACAAACCTTTTACTTTATTATTATAAACGAGAGTGTTCAAGTTTTTCAAAAATACTGAAACACCTTACAAGTTGTAACTATATGAGTCGTTTATTTGCGTAAAAAATTTTATAGTATGAGAGTCAAGGTATCGCAATTTCAGCAGTTAATATTAAAATATATTTTCATTAAAGTAAATTTAATATATTATTTTTAACTGGCGTAGATTGGTTGTGCATTTACAGTAGAAAACATTAAGTTCTAAAAGAACTAAAGTAGCCCACTTTCCTGTTACTTAAATACTTAATGAAATTATTATGTAAAAACAAGAAGGATTTAAACTGTAAATGTCATCTACAACCGTTTCTAAACAGATTTTTACCCATAAAAAAATTGCCAAACACTAACTACTGTCCTAATTTGAAATTTGATTCATGGGTATTTTTAATATCAGTTTGAAGTTGTTGCTTTACTTGTCTTTTCCCTATGTATAAGAATTTATGTGCGCATTTAAGTAACAGGCTAGAAGTTATTTAAATAATTTCAAAATTTATTTTATTATAAACAATTTTAATTCAAAGAAATCAATTCTCAAATTCATAAAGAACACATAAGTATTTTAACAATTCTGTAAAAGAATTCTCGTTTCCAATCAATTGAGACAGTCGTGTCTGTCTCAGCTGTCAGTTACATCGGTTTGAAATGGACTCACCCTCCTTCCTCCCTCTTATTGTTAATACAACGGATATTTGTCCGAATTATAAACCTTCCACCCCCCACAGAATATATTTCCAGCCCATGTCTCTCTCGGGTAGGGGCTATAGTGGACTGTCAGATAAATATGCCTTTCTTTTTGTGATAAAAAAAGATATTGTACACTATCTAAAGGATCGTGTACAACCTATTCGGTATTTAAAATAGTGAAGCATTAGTACAGCTGGGGGGAAAAAAACGCTCCACCCCTCGTTTCTCGGCTGCTATTGGTCAAGGAACTTTATGAAAGGTGTCATTTTTCAGGAAATAGCGTAAGGAATTTAGAACTGGCAACAAAAATTGCATAAGGGGTCGTCTACATATTAAAATAAGTACCAACTTTGAAAATTCCAATGGCAACACCTATTTTTTTTTTACATAAATATGTTCAGCACCTTCAAAATACCCCATGTGTAAAAAAGTGTTATCTAGTTTGCATTATTTGCTGAGATATTAAAGCATTAATTTTGAACTCGTTAAGGGGGAAATCTCTAAAGTGAAAACAGTAATATTTGGGTTGCGTCTTTTCAAAACAACAAACTAACTGGGTTAACATAATCTCTCCAACGGATGCTAGAATTTAACCTTCTTCACTAATATTGTGATTTTTTTAATGTTTTTTTATTATTATTTTGGATTTTTAAATTCAGAAATAAAATAAAGACTAGAAGATAAAAAGTTTTAATTTTAATTTAAGTCGCATATACGGTTATTTATAACGAACAGATTTTCAAATGCGATTAGTTATAATCACATTGACAAACATGATTATTGCATTAATGTTTCACATTTTTTATGCAATTTTTTTTTCATTCATATTGCTGCAAAAAGTTTGTTTAAAATTTGTCGCCCTTTATCGGTAATATAAACCACGTATTACAAAACGAGGGTTACAACCTTAACAAAGGAAAATAAAATTATTTAGAATGATTTGGCAATGATTTTTAATCAAGGAAAGTGGGCACGAATAATTTTAAATAAGCAATGTGGTGACAATAAAATGTACTGAAAACCAAATTCCAATAAGATTTTAGCATATTTATTTTTAATATTAAACTCACTTCTTGAAATTGTATTGGAAATAACACAGATTTAAAAACATAGTAATCGATATAATTTAAAGTTAATTCGACAAACAAAATACATTGCATGCACTTGAAATAAGAAAAGATTTTTAGATTTTTTTCAGACATCAATAATTTGAATAAACATTTATCAACAAATGCTTTTCAACCACCAAACGATAATGCAAGTTAGGATCGAATTCGCCAAGTAATTTTTTACACGATCCCTAAAATTCGTCTTTTTCAGTTTTTTTACAATAACTCGGCAAATAATTGTTTTTGAATTAAAAAATTTGGGATTTTGGTTCTACTTGATCTACTTTATCGATTTATGTAAAAAAAAAAATTGGGGTTGCTATTCATGTTTTATTTTTTATTATTTAAATTTAAATAAAAATTTATTAAAACTGAAAAATTGATGAAAAAACTTGTGTGATTTGTTTTTGGAAGATTAAGAAGTATATAATGAAAAAAAAAACTTTCTTTGATTCCTTTTATTTGTAGAGGTATGAATAAAAGTTTATGAAACTTTTTTAACATTCTGGGCGTTCAACTTTGAATGCTTATATCTTAGCAAATAATGCAAAGTAAATAATTCTTTTTTATACATGGGGTATTTTAAAGTTGTTGAACATTTTTATGTAAAAAAAATTGGGTGTTGCCATTGGAATTTTCAAAGTTGGTACACATTATAATATGTAGACGCCCCCTTATACAATTTTTGTTGCCAGTTCTCAGTTCCTTACGCTATTTCCTGAAAATTGACACCTTTCACCAAGTTCCTTGTCCAATAGCAGCCGAGAAACGTGGGGTGGAGCGTTTTTTCCCCAGCTGTACAAAGTTATTTCCTCTGTTATTTACAATTGTACAGCTTCAAAATAATCTAGTAGTGTGTAATACTACACAATTTTAAATTTCCACCCAATTAATCGCTGCATTTAAAGGAAATCAGATACCCCCCTATAAAGGTATTTAAATAAATTTAACAGCTTAAAAGTTCCAGAGCAGCTACTGCATGAGCGATTTTCCCAAAATCTTATGTCATCCGACTGGTACTAAGAACTCATGTACCAAATTTGAAGTCCTAGATCTTGTAGTTCGAGCCATACGAGGGTTTCGGTGAGTCTGACAAATGGACCAATGTTAAAAAAAAAACTTATTTAGAATAATCACTATCCAAAAAGTATAGAAAACAAACCCTCCACACTGTTAAAGAAAACTGTTATTTTTACAGTTAAAAACTGTCAACTTCGACGCCATCAGTTAATAACTGTTTTTACTGTTTAAAACTGTAATGTTTTTTTAGGAAACTGAATTTTTCTTACAGGAAAACTGTTTTAACAGAGAAAAACTGTTAATTTAACAGTTTCCCCCGGCTAAAATAAAAATACCCAGTACTAGCCTCGCGACCGAGTAATTGCTTTGTCGCAGAAGTTTCATGCGACAAAGTAATTACTCGGTGGCTAAGGCTAGTATCGGGTATTTGTGCTTAACGATGATCTCAATCACGTTACTCTTTGCTCGTCTACTTCAACAGTTTCTCCCTGCAAAAATAGCAGTTTTTCCCTGTTAAAATTACAGTTTTCCTGTAAAAAATTACAGTTTCAAACTGTAAAAAATAGTTATGACCTGTCGTCAAAGTTGACAGTTTTTAGCTGTAAAAACAACAAGTTTTTTTACAGGGCATTTCGAATTTGCGTGCGACCACATGGCAGTACCTTCATTACCAAATATTTCATATTAAGTAATTGAAAGTAGTAAAGTTTCTGAAACAAATTAGAGTTTTTAATATTTTCTGCACTCAGTCTGAAGTAGGGAAACACAAAACGAGGAAGAAATTCAAATTCCATGCACACAATATTCCAATTTCTCCCATAATCAAAACACCACACACCATCAAAGAATAAGGAGTCGAATAAAGAACTTAACGATTCCGTATTCATGGAATGACATTGGGGGCTTCTTCATTGCTTAACTCCCATAGAGTTGGGAAGAATATAGAGATCTTGGCGCTTGGCGCGAAGTAAAGTGAAGCAGTTAGAAAGTCGCTAAGTAATCCTACCTAAAGCCTTGGTTTCCTCAGAGTCTGTCGCCAGAAAAATGCGACCGCTATTATACGTGGATGACGCCACCCTACCGGCCACCGCTTAATCGGAACTTTACGTTGACACGAAACTGGAGAAACCTAGCGAACTCACTCAACTAACTCTGTTGTTGTTTTGGTTTCTGTCTTTGCTTGTCAAAAATGGAAAATTTAGGTTCTACGTGATTTCTCACAAAATCAATTAGCACTTCTTCCTCGGCAAGCGTAAAACAACTCTCGCCTTCCGTCATTTCCTCAATTTTTTTTATTTTTGGCAAGCACAACAGACAACAGCAAAAAACGTTGTCATCAGGATTTCCTAAACGCACTCAACAGCAACTCAATCTGGCGGTCGTGTTGAGTTGTCCGGTAACGCTCCCGAGGAAACCACTCTAGCGTAATCAATGTCAGTAGTTTGTATGACTTCACTCACCGCACTTGTCCGACCACTTAAATCTGTTGACGGACTCCGAGAAAACCGAGGCTTTAGCCTAAACAAACCATTCCCTCTACATTATCTCAATATAAAATGCATCGTTTTATTCTATAAAAAGCAATTGTTAGAAATGAAAATGACAATTTGCGCAGTTGTTGGATGTTGCACAATATCTGAATTTACACTAGATGTCAGTAATTTTCTTCACAAGGTAAGAAAAATGCGTTGTAATTAGTTTTTATAGCTAGGCAGAAATTGAAGTCGATGTAGTAAAGCCTATGCAATGTCCAATGTAGAATATCGCCAAATACTTCGCCGAAGTGCGTTTATTTGGGCTTACTACAAAGCGATTGATGGCGTCCCTTGGCAAACCGGTTTTTGTACTGGATTTTTCTCAGCAGCAATAACATCTTCTTTACTCCATGCCAGACTTATGGTGGTAGAGAAAAGGTTCGTACTAGAAATAAATTTAAATTATTGGTGTTCAATTATGTTATTGACCAGAGGAGTATTTTATTGGTATTTTATCAATATCTCAAATCTTTTCGACCTGTATTCGACGCAAGAACAATTAAACAAACCAAAATGTGCTTGCACAATCAAACCTTGAAAGACTGGGAAGCTCAGTCGGTAGATCGCAGCCTAGCATCATTGAGTTAGGAAGGAGGAGTATACTGGTATCTCAGTTCAAATGGTTTGAAGTAGGGTTGTTAGGTTTTTCGAGCTACTGCTCATAACAAATCGTCACTGAGGTATCCCAAGATGCACCGCTTTAGCAGTTTTTAAAGCTACTTGTGCCTATCATAGAATCCGAAACTATGGAAAGTTGCACTGAGGTAACCCAAGAGGTACCGCTCTAGCCTGCTTCTTTTGTGCGTTACTGCGCACATACATGGCCGCTCTATTTTCTTTCCTTACTCTATGCCTAGCATGCAAAAGGTCGTAGTTCCTGTTCCGGGTACTGCCAATATAACTGCCAAAATATAAATGTTTAATGCAGCCAAAAAGTCAATAAATACCCCTTGTAGAGAGAATGCACGATACATATGCTTCGAAGTCCCAACGTCACGTACGAATATACGACGTGGCCGTATAAGTGCTGCGTTGGGTGCCTACTCAGGTGTCGGCTAGCCATTTGCCTGCTGCTCTAAATTATCTAAAGATCCGTCACCAATAACCCTATTGTAGCTCTAGTGCGACAATGACTCTACTCAATTCAACCCAAAACAGGCAAGTGGTTAACACAGCACGGAGCAAAACCAACCAGAAAATTCCAATTCCATTCACACAATATTCCAATTCCTCCCACAATCAAAAAAAAATCCCCTGACGACTTTGTATTCATGGACTGGCAAGAGGGGCCGTCCTGATTGCCCCTGGAGTAGGAAGGTCCTCCGTGCAGGCAGAACTTAATGGGACTCAGAAGGGGCCCTTCCTTGTTGATTGCCCACTGTGCAGAGAAGTGCCCGCAGGAAAATCGTCACTCAGCCTTGGCTTTGGATGAGAAATGAATTGAAGTGGGTGTGTGTTTTATAGACATAGTTGATTTTAGAAACTGTTTGTTTGTAATTTGTTTTTTCACATTATACAAAAAGAAAGGTACTTGTTGCGCTAATACCGCGGTTACATTATTTTGTTGGACGCTAACCAAGTCAGCGACCAAGTCAGTGACCAAGGCAATGTAACTGCGAAAAACCAAGCTAGCAACCATGCTGGCACTCAAAGCCACGGACCCATCTAGTTTGGGTTATTTTAAGCGACTTCAAAGGAAAGGGTTAACATAAGATAAAGAGCAGAAAGAGACAAAATTACTAATGCAGGATTTCTATAGATGATACCTTTGAATAGTTCCCATCGGGCGATGGGAAACATACTTCCCACCGATATAAAATGGTCTTAATAATCAAAATTAATTTTAGGTAATGAGCTAAATGAATTACTTTTTATAAATCAATCTCAATCACAGAAATACTTTAACGTAACAGTACTAAAAAAAATTGTCTTTTAAAGGGTTAAGAGAGTGTGTTAGAGTTGGAGTCAAGTTACTCGCCTCAAAAAGTGGTGTGCCTTCTTACTCTGATTTGGTGCTTCTTCGTGTTTCCGAAGATTTCACCAAAAGATGGAATTTTCAATTAACCAAAGTTTGGTGTGATTGTACATTTTGGTGCATTTTCTAGTTATAGTTTGGTGCATGTTCAAGGCACATTCAGGTACGTGTAAAAATTCCGAATTTTCGTGTACGCGGTTAATGGTTGGCTAAATTGTAGATATAGATTGAAAATCAACGTATTCTGTTGGGAGAATAATATTGTTAAATAAATAGAGCAAAGTGTTTCGCTGTCATTTACAGCAAAGAGGATGCTTTTTTAAGTTCTGTCCTCATCTTAGTCTTCCTATAAACGGATCTTGTTGGAATAAAAAAAATTTCGCTTACAAACAATTTAAGAAAGCTACTTAAAATCTGCCTACATTCAATTTATCGGTCCAAAGTCCTCGTGCTATAAGGTTAGAACTTGACATCAGTCGATCAACAAAGGTTACGTTGGGCACCAGCACCGGCTTCATCATATCTTGACCTCAGTTTTAAATTCCAAAAAGTCATTGTGCTGTTAGGATATGTTTGGTTCCAGCCCTGGTGTATGCCTCATATCTTGACCTCAGTTTTAAATTATGTGGCTCGTTGTTAGTAGCTCTTACAACCAAAATATTTTCGTTCAATAAACGCCCGTTACAATTCAAAAATCACGTATAAATTTTCAGAAATTCTTCAATTTAAACGATTTCTTGATTTATTACAAAAAACTGGTACGAAAACACATTGTTACTTTCTCTTGTGGTCCCTTGTAATAAGGCACATGGGGGAACAAGAAAATGGAGTATTTCCAATGATCATAACAATCACCTCGGGGGGAAGAGGGGCAGTCTTAGCAGGGATGGGGGGTGGAGATTTAATGTAAATTTTATGCACCCTCGGGCACTTTTGTCTTAACTACTTTCTTCCCAAATGGAGAACCGTCTTCAGGGAAAGAAGAGAAGCTATTAAGACATCGGTGGTAGAACATGGAATTGACCCGAAACTTAAAATATCAATCAAAAAGGGCAGTCAATTTTTACTTTCTACTATCTATTCATTCGACATAGGGTCGAATTTGAAATAGCTCCATCTAAGCTTTACTCTCAGTTGTAAGGGTAAAATTGAAGGAGGATACCTTCACGAAAAGAGTTTGAATTTAAAAAGAAATGTTTTATAATTGTAGATGACATAGATTTTAGGAGATATCTTAAGAAGCTTTAAATTGACATACCATATTTAATGTAAAGCAGTTGTGGTTGTTGCTATCTCGTAAAAGGATTAATTAAGGAGTTAAGGAGGTATTTTATTGCATATTTTTTACAACTATTTAAGCACTGCCTTTATTAGATTATGACTATTTTAGAAACTACGGGATTTACAGCAAGGTGTTGGAATATAACAGAAAGGACGTTTATAACATAAGTGAAAAAGTTTGTTGTAAGGAAGAAATTTCACTTATATATTTAAACTTTTTTTCATTTTCACAGTAGGTAATGATTGCATAAAATTGAACTAACTACATTTATTTAAGGTAAACGCTTCAGAAATTAAGCAAGGGGAAGAAACAATGAATTTTATCGTTAAAATGAAGTGCGTATTAAAATAATCGACTTTATTTGTTTATATATCAAGTTCTTTTCTTGCACATTTGCGCAGCAAATTTAATATTTTGTAGTATTGCAATAATAAAGTGCAGTTGTAGGTCACCATAATAAATGTTTTTAGTCATCCACTATTTATACTACAACTAGAACTGCCATGCGCAGGTAAACTGAAGTAACTAGCCTAATGACTTGGACTATTGTTTCAAGCACTCAATTACTCAAACCTATAAGGAAACATACTGAAAAGAATAATTAATTTAGAGCACAAATTGCCTAATTCCTTGTTGTGTTTACCTGCAGTTAAAAGCTCACGGCAAATAAGTAGAAATTGTTCTTGTTACAAAAAATATAATATTTGTATTGAAAAGTCAACACATATGAATGTGATCAAAATGCATGCCTTAATTAAATTCGTTTATCATTTTCTTTTTGCTTGTATAAACGTAGTTTGTTCGTTTTGTATGTGTTTATTTTTAATTATGAACTGTTGTGTGCCAACAAATAATGCATTTTTAAAAATAAATGGTATCTGTCATAATATTGATCTTTGTCAGATATGTATCTGTTTTAATGTAATGATTGAGGTTTTTCATTTTGTTGACAAAACCAATAAATTCAATTTATGATGTTTTTTTATAGTTTATCCAATATAAAATGTTATTTATTCTTTATTTTAGAAATTTTAAAAGAAAATATTTGGATTTCAATATTGTAGTAGAAAAGATATTTCTGGTTTAATGTCAAAGAGGATTAACACCTGAAACCAAAATAAACATAGAAAGACACTGCTCTTCAGTTTATAGACATCCCACTTTTTCCTGTTTTAATCCTTTGCAGCTGTCTTTTTCACTCAACTGGTTACTGTGTGTCTTTTTCTACTGTTTTCGAAATGCAGCTGTCGAGATTGTATAAGGGTTTCCCAGGATTAATAAAACGAGAACCGAAGTGTTGTCAAGATATCGCTGCATTGTTTCGACACTGTTGTAACCCTACCTCTTTAAAACAAGCGAGCGATTTTAACTCGGTCTGAGCTAATTTTCACTCATTTCGGTGTTGAAAATGCATTTCCCCTATATGAGTGGATTTCACTCTTTTGTTTTGCTAAGCCTCCAACAATCGTAACAACAAACGAGCGATTTTAAGGCGATTTGGCGTCATTTAGGGCGATTACGAGCGATTTAGGGGTAAATTTCACTCCTTCTTCTAAATTTCACTTCTCCTGTAGGAGTGATTTCACTCTTTTGTTTTAATAGTGTAGCATTTGCCAACTTTCATCTGATAAGATGGGTATCAATAAATGTACTTGGACCCATCATCATCGTTACTGGCACTACAACCCTTGTTTAAGACTTTTCTTTATTCTTCTCTGTCTGACGACTTTTGCTTCCTGTTAGTAAGTCTTCTTCCACTTAATAAATCCATCTAAGTCTTGGTCTTCCTCCACAAATTAATCCATTAGCCTTTTAATTTTTGGAATCTTCTAAATGCTTTGTTGATTTTCATTCTCTCTACATATCGTCACTTAAGTTCCCAAATGTGTTATCTCATTGTTGTGCAAGGATCAGATTTACTGTACGGTAACTCTTGGCACGATTTTTTTCGGATTTGGTGATAAATAATTTTTTGTGGCAACTGTTTAACTTCGGTTGATGATTCGAATTCTTTGACTTCGCATCATCATTCGACTGACTGAGAACTCGGCAAGATCTAATGTATTTTTATGTAAAGCATTTATTTTGAAAAGGGAAATGGCATTCAAAAGGAAATATATAATTTGTATTTGATAGTGTTATTTATTTGTTTCTATTGTTAAGATCACGTGAAAATGGCAGCTGTCTTACTTAAAAAAGCAAATTTAATATTTATTTTATTAGTAGATGCCTAATGATAAACCACTTTACCACGCAACAATAATACTTAAATATAAAGTAGAAAATATTTGAAAACTATTTTATGATAACATTTATCATTAGTTAAATTGGTGTTATTTTAAAATAGCGTTTTTATGACGCAAAAATTAATTTATTTGTGCTTTAAATAGAAAAAAACCTATCAAAATAAAAACCATTACAAAACTTGTCTATATTTATGCCATATAAACTTATAACTCGTATTTGATCAAATTATCAGTTAACAATAACAAATATTTGCTAAAACTAGGTTAACAATATCAAGTAATTGCTAAAGCTAAGTTAACAATATCAAGTATTTGCTAAAGCTTAAGTTAACAATATCAAGTATTTGCCAAAGCTAAGTTAACAATATCAAGTATTTGCTAAAGCTTAAGTTAACAATGGCAAATATTTTCTAAAACTAAGTTAACAATGTTGTCCAACCAATGATTTGGGGATGTTTTCAAGAGGACACAGTGACAGGAATTGATGGCGAACTCTTGCTAACGGGAATGTCACTGCAATCCTGAACTTTTAGAGATTTTTTGTTTTTTTGTTGCTTGTTTCATGAAACAATTGAAGAGCTTAGTGGAAGAACGTGCTAAGTGACAAAAAGGTGAAAACGATAAAATGAGCTTTAAAGTTTATCGTTTGCCCTCAGATCTGTTGAAAACGGAACTTGTAAAGCGTAAAAATTATACTAAACTTACAGTTGATAAAAACGAGGAAACTTGTTGCCGTTAAAGAAATTAGTAATGTGTTCATTGACACAAACTTCTCCGTTTTTCCAAAAATGTCACTTAGCACGTTCTTCCACTAAGCTCTTCAAGTGAGAATGTGTCACCGTTTGTGGCGTTTTTTGGTGGTTTTTCTTAGATTTTGGGTATTGTGTCTTTTACGAAAACGATATTAAAGGTTATATTTGTTTTACTGATTTTAGAAAAAATTAGAAATTCAAGGTTGTTAAGGTCGAATTCTTAAAAAATCTTTATGTATTTTTATGATTCTATGAGAATGTATTAGTTTTAATTATCAATTTTACACCGTTAACGTTTTGTGCATCGTTTTAGTAAAAAAGAAATTATGACACGATTTCGTTGCCCTAAAGTGGATAAATATAGGATAATCCGTCCTACAAGAAAACATAAACACTGTAAAAGTTGTTTTACCTTTATTATTGTTTATTATGTGATAAACAACTTTAAATAAAACTTTTTGAATGGCATGGGCCAAAATTTATTTTACCTTTCTAGTATTTTAAAAGCGCAGTAAAAATCTAATTTATGTGAAATTGCTTGATTGCTTCAGATTAATTAGTACTATTTAAAAACCTAACTTCACTTTCCTATAAGGGACCATAGAGAAATTTATATTTACGTGTTCTAAAACGGATTACAAAGAAACTTTTTAAATAATTACTAGACATACTTATTAATTATGCATTTCCATTGACTATTAATTATTATGAGTAGGTTACGAGGTAGTTCTAGCCTTGTACGACGTAAGTTCTACCTAAACTGAAAACAACACATACGACTAAATGTCTAAGCATGAGCTACTTTTTGAGATTTTTACTATTTGAGAAAATGCGGCGCAATTTTATCAGAATGAAAAATGCATTTGGTTAAATTGCATTCTTATCATTTTGTATGTAAATATTACTTTACAAGAGTTTCCCACTAACGGGACCTACCGCGCTTCTTACTCTTTGTTTTCACCCAAGTTAGGTTGGAAAAGAGTTTAGTTATTTTAGATTTTCTTATTTTATGTATGATGTGTTAATGGCAATTCCGGACCAGAATCAGACCAGTAATGGTCACTTCCGTGGCATGCCGCCTCAACCCCCTAACCCCTCAGCTGTCTTTTCAATAAGTTGTAATATCCCGCGCGCCACCCTAATTTATTATATTTCTCACAATACCTTAACCGAATTTGTTATTCTTCATTAGGTAACGCGTAATTCCATTTGATTCGGGTTGTCGAATAGAGATGTCCGTAATTAGAAAGATAAGACGGACATTCGGCGACTCCAATTACAGCCTGAATGGGAAGAATGCAATAATGCAAAAGAGGATTTTGTATTCAGAGATCCGATTACAGATTGCGGAAGGTGTAGGGAGGTTACCATGTTTGGCTGGACTTCAAAAAAAGAATACAATTTTTGTGTGTAGAAACGTTTTTGAGGTGTATGTCAAAGAGTTCTATTGTAGGGTAGAGACTGTACCTACCAACCGCATCATGGACCAACACGAGCTCCAAATGCCCCTCTATACTGTCTCCGATGGAAGAGTGGTTTGGATCGCAGGCCATAACCCTAGCAGTCAGAGCGTTGTATCGGATGCGGGTTCGATTTTCGCATTTGCCTGGGGTGTACTTCCTTTCTCAGTATCAAAATTATAAATTAACTAGCACTTATTAGGCTTAACTGCCCCTCTATTTGGGCTCCGTAGTGAGTCATGGCTGCCAATGGCAGCTCAGTACGAGTCGTTCCTCTACCCTACAATAGAGCTCTTTGGTGTATGTTTACGTTGTAACTGCTGTGAGTGTGTATCCTACAAAACCATAGATATTAACCCTTTAATTCTAGCTCCCGTGAAAAAAACGGGGTGAGGTTTCGCCCCCTTTTTTCTTGATCCCGTGATATTTCTGCGCTATAGTGTTCAGTGGTAATGTTTTTATTAGATTAGAACTAACTTATATAAAACCATCAATCAAAACACCAATGGCTTGAGTGTTCAATAGTAACGCGCCAATGAAATCGAAACTAACTTAAATACACCCATAAAAATGCCAATAGATGAAGTTTTAAGTATAGCAATGCTTCATAAGATTTAAATTAAATTGAAGTTAAACCACTTAAAAAGCCAATAACTCTTTTTAATTTCAAGCTAAACACAAATGAAAATTTACAAATGTATGTAGTTTATAATAACTTTTATATAATTTTCAGGGATAACAAATAAACACCTTAATGACCAATTTCTTATAAAAATTGTGAAATCATTAAGGGGTAAAAGAGACTTTTTGAAACCATAAAACTGAAACACCAGTTTAAACTTAAAAAAATAACAGTTTTTTTTTATAGTTTTTAAATAATATAAAATGAAATTTACTCTGTGAAATGTTCCAAAAGTCGCCAACCTCGTTCTGGCAACCCTTCGAGGGCGGCCATTAGGGCGTCCATTTCCCTGAGTGGGCTCTTTCTCTGACGCCCTTTGGTGCTGCTGATGGCCCAGTCTGTAATTAAAGAGCTGGTGATGGGGTTTACGCGAAATCGCTTTGAAGTTGGGTAGTAACAGTTTGGAGTGGTTGAACCGTGGTTGAGAAGTTAGGGTTGTATCATTTTGAAATTTATCTAATCCAAGTATGGTTTATTTATTGTCTGCACTCCATGCCAACCTAACTTGGGTAAAAACAAAGAGTACCCAGGAAGATTGAAAAGCGCGATTGGTCCATTAGTTGGAATCTCTTGTATGGTAATATTTACCTACAAAATGATCTGAATACAACTTCTCCAAAATGCACTTTTCATTCTGATAAATTTGTAACATTTTCTAAAATAATATTCAAATCTGTAAGACCTTAAATGAAATTTATGTTTTAAACAAGTTTTCTGGATATAGTCACAAATAAGTTATGGAACTCTTTACATGCGAGGAACACTCTTAAAACAAGAGTGAAATCCACTCATATAAGAGGAGTGCATTTTCGACACTGGAAAGGAGTGGAAATCAACTCAGACTGAGTTAAAATCACTCGTTTGGAGTGATCTTGTCTTAGTTTTAACTAAACAAGAGTGAAATCCACTCCAAATGAATAAGTGCATTTTCGACTCTGAAAAGAGTGAAAATTAACCTAGACTGAGTTTACCCCCTAATGCATACTGTTACCGTTTGGTAACAAGTAACATAATTCACTTTATTCTATTAAATTAGAGCTCCTCCTAGACAAATCTGCGTTTTTTTCATCTATTACATTTCATTTTAATATTTTAGTTACTAATAATCCTCATAGATGACAGTATTAAAAGTGTATTCAAAATTAAAGAGTGAGGTTATTAACTGTTGTGAAATTTCGTTTTTGGCAGTATTCAAATAATAATAATATTAGTACTAAATACTAATAAATTGTTTTGAGAAATTAATCATAGTTAAAAAGGGTTATTTTGAAATATTTTTAGAAGTTTTCTAGTCATTATTATCAAAATTGGAATTTTGCAGTTGGTTTTTGTCACATGGAAAAAATTTTAAAAATTGAAATTATTTAAATTCTAATGCAGTTAAATTTATTATAGTATTTTTACCATAATGTTGAGTATTAAATATATATATATATATATATATATATATATATATATATATATATATATATATATATATATATATATATATATATATATATATATATATATATATATATATATATATATATATGGGATGAAAATAAAAATCCATGCATTAGAGGGTTAAATTCACTCATTTGTTTTAAAAGTGAAGGATCTTCTCCATAGCATATTTATATTTACCCAACTTAGGTTGGTAAGGAGTGTAATCCAAGTACGGTTTATTTATTGTCTAGATGAACTTTTTCAAATACAAATGTTTCAGATGATTTAAAGTTCTTTGTGTTTTGATTTTTCCAAGAACTGCGATTTCATTGGTTGCTTCTGTTTTACGTACTGCGATTTCATTGGTTGGATTTGTTTCACTCCAAAATGACCGTCATAAATAAAAAAAATAATTCTTTTCTGTACAAGCTTTCTTTAACAAATGATTTAAGCAACCAATAACACAGCAAGGAGTTGTCATTTAAAAAAAGTAATAATAGAAATATTCTTAGAAAACACATTTTTGAATACTTAAACGAAAGTAGTTCCAGTCAACAATGACACAGTTTAGTGAGATAATGCGCAATCAACTGACTGAACAACCAGACATGCTTTCGAAAAATAACTGTTGCTGTATAAATAACTGTATACCTACTTTTGGGCCACCCTTTGCTTTCAAACTTTATCCTGACATTTAGTTCTATGTAACAATAGTACAAAAACATAAATTTTATTATTTTACTTATTATTTTTAATATGGAGTTTTTGTTTCTAAACCAGGTGATAAGTTACGAAGTGTGAAATTAATTCTTTGTCAATCCATGATGATTTATCTTGAGTACCCTTCGTCCACCAGGTTTTAATACGATTTAATACTCTACCGTTAGTATTTCATTTCTAGTCTCAAACAGTCTCTTTAGACAGTATGCCGATCTTGATATTCAAGCACTTTGACATCTTCCGAAACCCTAGAGCATGGTCCCAGACGCAATTCAAGCCAAAATTCAAAACAGCCTGGCTAGAATTCGGAGTAAAACTTATCGATTTGCGGCCGAACAAATAGCCTCCAGGAATGCGTGACAATAAACCACGTGGGAAGACAAACGCTTTGCATAGACAATAACAATGCAAATGAACTTGGTGGGGGACACGGCCTTTGCATTCTCGGCAGAAGAGCAATTACACAGTCTGGTAATCATTGTACCCTTTGTGGTTGGCTCGGCGCATAAATTTGTCTGGCCTGACAATATGTTTCACTGTTGGGTAACGCGCCAGTGTGACCCCGGTAGGTTAACGCTTTGCTAGGCAAGATTTTTGTTTCCTCGTAATATGTGATATTAACATCATTATCGAAACATTAGTTGTGCTGCCGTTTGGGCCGTTTTAGAAGTGCCAAGGATTAAAAGAGGATTGCTCAGGAGAATTTGTTTTGAGGTTGGCGTCCGTGTCTTGGCAAAATTGCTCGACTCATTCCCTAAAGGTTTTGTGTAGTACTAGTGCCACATTTTTAGACAACCAACCTCGTTTTGGTTATCCTATTAATTGTTTTACCAGATAAAATAAATATCTTCAATAAATAGTGATGCTGTTAGCCAATATATCACCGAAAAACGTAAAATGAATAGAGCTGCATAATGGGTCGTTTGTGACATTCTTTCTTGCCAAATAGGTTGCCAAACCCGCCAAAAGACGATACAATTCAAACAGTTTACAATTATGGATCCTCTAGAGTTTACAAGAGCATATACATTTTGAAATCTTAAATTAATATCAATGATAGGACGGAAACAATAGCAGGCTACATATATTGGTCTAAACGGTATGAACACTTGAAAGCCATTTTATTTATAATTTTAAACCGTGCGAAGCAAGGGTATTCATTTACTAATCCAAAATAATTAAAACGAATCACTCATGCGTTATTTAATAAACATGCCGCAATCTAATTACCGCTCAGACACAATCTCTCCCACCATGATCCAATAATAATTTCACGCCCAATCGTCAATTAAACGTCACCCCTTCCAAGAAACACAAAGGGGAAAAAATGCGCCAAAAATTAATAAAACCAGCCTCAAAAATCCTTTTTTTTTTGGCAACAGTTCAATTACAACCCAACCATAAAGGGAAATTTTCTCCCAAGAAAAGATCAAAGAAAAGAGTTTTCTTCACGGAGAATAAATAAGATAGAGATGAAGTGGCTAGGGTAAGCGATTCTTAAACCAGTTTCTCCAGTGAAGCAGTGATTGCTCTCGTAATGCACCCCAAACAAACTTTTTTGCGGATGATTTTGTGCTATTCTAATGATAGCGGTAATGAATATAACGGTAGAAGAAGATTCAAATATCAGTTTTCAGCCTTTTATTACATGTATTAGTAATTTATTTTTATAAAAAATGCAGTTGAACGAGGATCAATACAATATATTGGAGTTCTTAAAAAATATTTTTAAAAAATTTTGAAACTTTCAAAAAGTAATTTTTGTAGTTAATTTTAAAGATATCTTGCATTAAAAAACAATTTTAAAATCTGGTAACTAAAAATAAGCGATAAGGCCTTTTTTGTTGCATTTATAGCACAAAAAATGCGTATTTTTGACATGTGTATTTGTGACTGAGTTGTGTAGTCCCTGCTTTGCTCGAGTTTCTGCCAACTCATTACCGTGGAAGTCGACACGGTATGGGATCCATTGGAAGTGGACATCATGCTGTTGGGAAAGGAGTACAACTTTTTTTGCAAGATCAAAAAACTGGTTTTATCTGCAATGAGAGCCCAATTTTTTAGGTGTTGAATCAAACTACGGCTGTCTGATGGAATCCATATATTTCCAAAGTTCCTTTCTCTCATGATTGTCTCTTTAGTCCTCTGTCAATTGCAACAAGCTCGCTTTGAAAAACTGAACCAAAATCAGGGTTTCGTTGTTGAATGGAGTAGTTCTCCGTAGGTGTTTCAATAAACAATCCGTTGCCTGAATGTTCATCCATTTTACTGTCATCAGTAAATATTTTGATGTAATTTGTAATGGATGATTTCTAGGGACTACTGTTTACACTCTTAAAACGAACGAGCGATTTTTACTCAGTCTGAGTTAATATTCACTATTTTACAGTGTCGAAAATGAACTTTTGTTATTTAAGTGGATTTCATTCTTTTGTTTTAAGAGCGTAAGGAAGTCTAGTAGACAGCCTTTCTTATTAAGCGTGGTAGGGTGGAGCTGAGAATTTAGGTATAAGTCTTTGTTTATACATATTTGTACAATATAAAGTCATTTTCTTGGTCATTTTTTCAATTTTGACCTCAAAATTTGCCGCGCAAGCCTAATCACAATGTGTTCAAATAGCTTTATGTTTAATATCATTTATTTTAGTTTTGGCTAAAGTTTCATAAATTTGTCGTATATTAAATAAATCTTATAGAATTACATATAAAAAATTATAGTACTTATATATTGAGTAGTTAAAAAATTACATGAAAGATCAAACTATACTTTGTAGTACCTTCTTTGCACATTTTTAAGACTCCTATGACCCCTTAAAAGCTGGTTGAAATGGAATATAAACAAGGTTAGTAGAGCTGATCAAGATTTAGTGATTATTTGATTGTGTATTTGGTAATGCAAAACATTCTAAATTGATTGCAAGACCCTAAATTTGCATTATGGGACGTCTTCATACAATACGAACTATGATCTGAATTCGCCACTAGTCTATGAGTAGCTCTAATGTGAAGCTAATCCGATCCAACCAATGCAAAAACAAGTTTCAGGCGGCTTCAAGAGTTTTTCTCGCCAAGCATTTTAACGTATTCCCATCTCTAGCTCGGGGCCGGTTTTGTTTGCCTCACCCTGTACTTCGTTATGGGAAAAATCTTGGACACGCATGTCATATGATTATGTGGCATGTAAAAGAAACCCTAGAGGGTCCATTTGGCTTGGGTTATTAAATCTCGGCATACTTTAACATCCCCAGAGAGCTCAGATTCATTGTAATCTGGGCGTCAAAATTGGTAGCGAGAGTCACCTAAAAGGTGCCATAACAAATGGCTCTCAGTTCTGATGGATTTGCCGAGTCTGCAAAGGCTTGACCGCCAATGTTGCAGCCCCATTAGAGAAAAAAATTTACTTCGATTGGCGAATCACAGCAACTTGGCGATTTTCCAGGGGCTTCACCTTTTTTTTATCGCCAAGCATCCACATCAAATTTAACCTTCATTCTCAGAACGAGGAGAACAAAGAAAAGTGATCCTTGTGGTTTTTTTTTTGGGGCTTATTGCAGCGTATGTGAATCGATATCATTTATTTGAACGTGTGCTTTCTATACATGAATGCGCTTTTAATAATAATTAGATTGGTCGCACGCTGTCAAAGGGGAATGTTTTTAATTAGGAAAACATGTACTGTATACTTTGGTGATTAAAAGTTTTTTGTTGTCCTATTTAAGATAAAATAGTCCTATTCAATCTTTTTATTTATGCTTAGTGGGTGTAAATGACAGGATTTAATTCATCAAGACTGAATTTAAGATTATTTCGCATACAGGATAATGTTCAGTTTCCAACCTCAATATAGTTCGTGTTTGATTATTACATTTATTTGTACTTTATTATTACTACGTGATCATTTTCGCCAAACCAAAAACTATTGCTTATCAATATTATGTATTTAAAATAAAACGACAGGGAAACTTAGATAAAATTAAATATTTTAATGTATCAACTACGCATCAGGAGAGGATAGATTTCAGTGTCTAGACAGGGTTATGACAAATGACAGTGAATGCGCCCTCTAGAAGGGAGAGTGTAGGCTTTATATAGGCCATTACCCAGCTCGCCAGAAGAGACAGTCACAAGAGACACACAAAGAAGGACGACACAAATACATAGACAAATAACAACATTTATTGACAAGCACAAACATCCATGCCTTTACCGGGTTTCGAATCCGAGCCCAGCAGCTCCAAAGGCTAGTTCACTAACAATTGCGCCAGTGGGCCGGCAGACACGAGGATAGTTCGTTGGGAAGTGCTTCACAAATATGGAAAGGAATGTCGAGCGCTTCTCCACTGACCAATCAGAGTTAAGATTTTGTTATAAGAAAGGTTTTAAAATGTCAACGTATGGGCGGATTATTCAGCAAAATTCCGTGGGAACTATCACTCTGGGCGACTGTTTGGCAGCCACAAGGTGTGTTCGGGATGTTAAAGATATTAATAGGTGATATTAAGGATTTGTGAGAAAGTTAAATTAAGTTATTAAGTTTAATTGGGGTAAAAAATATTAGAATTTGAGGGTGTTTAAGTTATAATATGTCATGTATGGGTATTATTATTTATTGAATATTTGTTTATCATTATGATTTGATAAATTTCGTTTGCAATGTTTATTTTTTGCAATTTCATTGTTAAATTTGAAAAACTTGCGACAAAGGATTTGTCGATTTGGCAGGTAGACGAGATAATCTCAAATGACACATTTATTTTTTAAAACAAAGTGGAAGTACTCAGTTGGGTTTGCCATTTTTTTTAAAGATCAATTTGTCTAGATAAAACTACATTTTAATAATTAACACAATAAACTTAATTTTAACTTTTGAATAAATTTCCAATTTAATCCGCCCTCCAAATTTTGTCGCTATAAACTGCGGTCTACTTAACAATTTTAGAAATACAACATAAGTAATATAAATTATTCATTTTTAATACTAACCTTTCAATGTTATTTATAATGAACGGTTGCCAAGGTTACTATTAACAATAAAATATTATTAACATTAATAATAACAAGACCATTATTCTTAAGTTTAGAGCTAAAACTAATATTTATTATAAATTTAGGTTATTACCATGAATAGTATTTTTATGTTTCTTTTCGTTTGTAAGTACATTGTTATCGATGTTTGTTTTTTATTTACGTAAGACAGGATTACATTGAATTAGGAAGTAACTAAGTATAACTACATTATTGTCCTTCTTAGAAATAAGCAAGCCTATTGTCCGAGAAAGTACTTATATTCAAACAGTCGCATTTTGTAACACTAATGAAAGACTCAAGTTCAAGCCTATAAAGTGTGAGAACCGGTTTAAAACCATCAAAAACGCAGAACATTTTCTTAACCTCTTAATACTTGATTAAATCCTACACGTATATTTTAATCTAAACATTCTTTTCATACAAATATATGCAAAAAAGTATGTTTTTCAAAGATTTTTTTAAAAAAATATGTTTAATAGTTACTCAGGGATACGCCTTATTTTGGTGCTATAAATGCTCCGTTAAATATATGCAAATGCAACAAAAAAGGCCGTATCACTTATTTGTAGTTAAGATATAATTTTATCATTGTTTTAATGCAAAAACGCCGTTAAAATTAACGACTAAAAGAACATTTTGAAAATTTTGGGGAAAAAATGTAATTAATTTTTTTAAGAACTCTATTATAGTATTGACCCTCGTTCAACTTAATTTTTTATAGAAATAAATGATAGATACTTGTAATCAAAGGCTGAAAACTGAGATTTGGATCTTCTTCTATCGGATCAGGTCAATTTCGGAACTCATTAACTTGTTAATTGTTTGTGTGGAGATTTTATAAAATGTCCCCAAATGAGCACACCAGGTCGCAAGAAGTTAAATGTTACTTTCTTTTTACCATTGTATTGTTGAGAGGATTCCAGATTACAGTATGCAGCTTTAAGGTTAAATCTGAATTTACACATTCTTGAAACATAAGCGGTAGCTTGCATTTTCCATTTGTGCAACGTTATCCAAAACAACCCATCCTCCGTTAAATATATGCAAAGAAACTGAGACTGGTCAATTAACGTCTGTAATGATTGAATTAGCGTGACTACGATTAAATTACACGCCAACTATATCCAAATACTTGTAATTACGTGCAATGCTTTTAATCAAAGTCACCTATTCCCATGGGGACAGAGCTGTCTTGTGTCGGTCTCTTGATTTCAGGGGACTGAATCCTAATGTGAAAATTCAATACTTCACTACGGAAGCATTACAGACATTGATCGAATTTGTCTGTTTGAAGTGTCTGGATTGTTGTATTAGACACCGAATTTGAATAGTTAACTATGTAGATTCATAGTTATCTGATACGCGTAGACAAACGCATATGCAAACCTAAACATCGGAACCCCATTGACAACCATATTGGAAAGACATGATAGTAGCTTGCTACCCCAGTCGCTTCGTTGGCGCAATGCGAGAAATTGGAAATAATCGGATAGTTAAGATTTTTTTTATAGGAATGTAGTTTTCTTATGTAAAATTGTGCATTACTGTTCAATAACAAATTAAAAATTAAATTTTACATATTAAAGTGTTTAGGCACACTGCTTATTCAACTTATCTAAAGCACGTCGTGACGTCACACTAACCTTTCTATGTTTAGAGTATAGGTTGTCCCAAAGAAGAACCTACTCACGAAATCAGTTGCGCAGTGCGCGAGCAGTTTTTTCTTCAGGACAGCCGGCACTCCGTATAACAATTTGTATTCTATCTATAAGAATGTACCAATTCTGTAAAAATTGTTTTTCCTTGAATGTCGTCTTACTCCACGTAAATCAACTATAAGTAACGACACCATGAAGAAATTCCAATTCTGTAAAAGTTGTTTTTCCTTGAATATCGTCTTACTTCACGTAAACCAGCTATAAGTAATGACACGATGAAGAAATTCTAATTCTGTAAAAGTTGTTTTCCTTGAATGTCATTTTACTCCACGTAAAACAACTGTAAGTAACGACACCATGAAGAAATTCCAATTCTGTAAAAGCGGTTTTTTCTTGAATGTCGTTTTATTCCACAGAAACCAATATACATAATAAGAATGCAGAATTAAACCAATAAAGATAATAAGAATGTACAAATTCTGTAAAAGTTTTTTTTCCTTGAATGTCGTTTTACTCTACAGAAATCAATAAATATAATAGGAAAGTAGAATTAAACCAATAAAAAAAAACAAGAATGTACCAATTCTGAAAAAGTGAGTTTTCCTTGAATGTCGTTTTGTTCTACAGAAACCAATAAATATAATAGGAATGTAGAATTAAACTAATAAAGATAATCAGAATGTATCAATTTAGTAAAAGTTGTTTTTCCTTGAATGTCGTTTTACTCCACGTAAACCAGCTATAAGTAACGACACCATAAAGAAATTCCAATTCTGTAAAAGTTGTTTTTCCTTGAATATAGTCTTACTTCACGTAAACCAGCTATAAGTAACAACACCATGAAGAAATTCTCTAATTCTGTAAAAGTTGTTTTCCTTGAATGTCGTCTTACTCCACTTAAACCAGTAATAAGTAACGACACCATAAAGAAATTCCAATTCTGCAAAAGCGGTTTTTCATTGAATGTCGTTTTATTCCACAGGAACCAATATACATAATACGAATGCAGAATTAAACCAATAAAGAGAATAAGAATGTACAAATTCTGAAAAAGTGTTTTTTTTTTCTTGAATGTCGTTTTGCTCTACAAAAACCAATAAATATAATTGGAATGTAGAATCAGACCAATAAAGATTATCAGAATGTACCAATTCTGTAAAAGTTGTTTTTCCTTGAATGTCGTCTTACTCCACGTAAACCAACTGTAAGTAACGACATGAAGAAATTCCAATTCCGTAAAAGTTGTTTTTCCTTGAATATCGTCTTACTTCACGTAAACTAACTGTAAGTAACGACACCATGAAGAAATTCCAATTCTGTAAAAGCGGTTTTTTCTTGAATGTCGTTTTATTCCACAGAAACCAATATACATAATAAGAATGCAGAATTAAACCAATAAAGATAATAAGAATGTACAAATTCTGTACAAGTTTTTTTTCCTTGAATGTCGTTTTACTCTACAGAAATCAATAAATATAATAGGAAAGTAGAATTAAACCAATAAAAAAAAACAAGAATGTACCAATTCTGAAAAAGTGAGTTTTCCTTGAATGTCGTTTTGTTCTACAGAAACCAATAAATATAATAGGAATGTAGAATTAAACTAATAAAGATAATCAGAATGTATCAATTTAGTAAAAGTTGTTTTTCCTTGAATGTCGTTTTACTCCACGTAAACCAGCTATAAGTAACGACACCATAAAGAAATTCCAATTCTGTAAAAGTTGTTTTTCCTTGAATATAGTCTTACTTCACGTAAACCAGCTATAAGTAACAACACCATGAAGAAATTCTAATTCTGTAAAAGTTGTTTTCCTTGAATGTCGTCTTACTCCACTTAAACCAGTAATAAGTAACGACACCATAAAGAAATTCCAATTCTGTAAAAGCGGTTTTTCATTGAATGTAGTTTTATTCCACAGGAACCAATATACATAATACGAATGCAGAATTAAACCAATAAAGAGAATAAGAATGTACAAATTCTGAAAAAGTGTTTTTTTCTTGAATGTCGTTTTGCTCTACAAAAACCAATAAATATAATTGGAATGTAGAATCAGACCAATAAAGATAATCAGAATGTACCAATTCTGTAAAAGTTGTTTTTCCTTGAATGTCGTCTTACTCCACGTAAACCAACTGTAAGTAACGACATGAAGAAATTCCAATTCCGTAAAAGTTGTTTTTCCTTGAATATCGTCTTACTTCACGTAAACTAACTGTAAGTAACGACACCATGAAGAAATTCTAACTCTGTAAAAGTTGTTTTCCTTGAATGTCGTCTTACTCCACGTAAACTAACTACCAAGGACTGTGAATTACGTTGTACATTTTTTCAAAACTGTTTTTATTACAGACAGTGGTAGTAATTTTATACTCAAGAGTATGTCCAGTCATTGATCAGTCCCATAGAGAAAACGCATTAGTTTTTGAATACTTAACTCTGCAAGTATATCGCTTTGCCATGCAAGCATTTTTTCTCTAGGTATGAAAATCGTCATAACAAAAGATGACAAATTTAAAAAGAAAATAGTATTTACAAATAATATTAATTTTAATACAAAATAAAAAAAAAATTCTGTAAATGCAGCAAAAAGGCCGTATCACTTATTTGTAGTTAAGAAATTATTTTACCATTGTTTTTAATGCAAAATATACCTTTAAAATTAACTAAGAATTTTTTGAAACGTTTGAAAAAAGTTAGTAACTTAAATATCGAATTGACCCTAGTTCAACTTCATTTTCGTATAGAAATGAATGACTGATGCCTGTAATCAAAGGCAGAAAACTGATATTTGGATCATCTTCCATCGGACCAGGTCAATTTTGGAACTAATTTCAGTGTTAATTGTTTGTGGGGTTTTTAAAAATGGCCCCCAAATGGGGACGCCAGATCGCAAGAGGTTATAGATTACTCAACTGCCTATTACGTCATCATTCTGAATGCGCGATCAGTAGGCATAGTCTAAATGCAGACTATACCTACTCTAACGAAATCAATGAAGACATAAACAAAAGTGTCGAGACATTTGAAACAGTGACACAAGTAAACGTTATTCATTCTGCAATATCTCCTTTTTGGTTTGAAAAGAGTCTAACACTCATTTGTCTAAAAAATTAATTTTATTCTTGTACGAGCCCTTTCTATAATTCTTTAAAAATAAGTCACCATAAAATAATTCAAAAGAAACAATTATTTTATTTAATTATTCTTCATAAGGAGTTTATAAAATCCAATAATCCTCGAATTGCAGCCCAGCGTGACAACCATAGCTTGGCATAGCATAGCAACCAAAATCTGTTTCCTTTAAACACCTCAACAAGGCCGTCAGTTGCGCAGAAAATGACAGTACTAAAATTTCGCTTAAATAGAAACGGTTATCTTGGCTCTTTGACATTTTTTGTAGACTTGGATTGTACTTTTATGATTCATGAATCAGGATCATCTTTTGGGTAGTTCTATATCTATTCAGTAAAATAATTTTAATGCCAGACTCAATTTTGAATAACATTTTATGATTGGTTAGGCTTAACGATGAAAATCAATTTTTCCAAATTATGAATAAACAACTATGCACATTTTCTTTTACTTAATAATATTATTTTTGACACTCATGAAAGGAAATTCGAAATATTTGCAATTATCCACTAGAATCAACTCACAATCATGATTCTAAAAAAAAAAGCCAAATTTTAGTACTGATTTTTCTATGCCAATCGCCAAGTTGAGTCTACCAAGTTGAGGCTTCGGCACAAAATTCCTCTTGTTTCACCATTGCGTTTCTCTTCTAGATAGTGTGCCATAGCGAACGGTTTTTTTTATCTCTATGGTGACAACACCGGCGTGTTGGTGGTAGGTTGAAGCCTCCTGCCACAGAGGATATCTTTTGTTATTCTGTTTTCCTCCTGGCCGTTCTACAAACAAATCGTACTCAAGGCAATATCCCGCTAATAAATAAAGTCTTGTAGATGGGTTTGTTTCGCTCTCAACCCGTTGTCCTGTGTCGCTATTCTAGTTGAAGTTGAGGCAGTTTCAGGTGCCGGTCATGTTACTTTATCGCTCTCCAAAATAACGTTGCCTTGTCTTGCCTTGAGACTTGTCACCCCGTATAGGCGCATGAGGCCGCAATTCTCTTAACCCGGATCCTCCGGTTCAATGCGACCTCCCTGGCAACTGGCCAGCTAGGCCAACCAAGATGGTATCTCTCCTTCAAGATGCTTCGTCGACACGTCAGTCCTCTCTTTCTCTTGCCGTCAGGCGACCAAGTTAAAGCGATCCGTTCGTTAGAATTGGGTCTCCTTTTTAGCACATGACCGACCCAATAACATCTTTTTATCATTATGTCATTTGTCAAGGGTTTGTCTGCTGTTTTGATGTATAGATCATGGTTCGAAATTTTTTCTGGCTAATGAATTTTTAGAAGCTTTCTTAAACATTCAGTATGAAAAGAATTAAGTTTATTTTCCAGTTGTTTTTTCAGTTTCCAAGTTTAACAGCCATAAAGTAATATAGATTTTATAATTGCATTATAGATTTTTGTGCGACGTTAATTCAAATTTTTATGTATATTTGGAATGGCATGGTTTGTGGGATACAATACAATGCTTGACACAGCTGTGAAGGCCCCATAGGCGAATCCATTCCATTTAAGACGAATTAGCTGCCGGGCATGGTTTGTTTGTATTTTATAATCCAACGTTAGACTTAGTTGTTTCTTCACGTGGCTGTTCCTGTTATCCATTGTTGGATTTGCCAGTTGAGGCGAGGCAATGTCAGTTGGATTATTGTCAAAATAACGTGCTGGCTGCACAGATCTATACACAGAGAGGGCCCATTACAGATGTCGATTCGACAAATGAGTGCTGACGGGTGTCGGTTCATTTCCCCAAGACCCATTATCGTTAAACGTTTTCGCCTAAGTCGTTATCGTTACAGCGAGTGGACGGTTTTCCGTTAAACGGACGGCGTTCAAGCTGCGCTAAAGGGCTTTACTCTCCAACCCCTTAATTATAGGTGGGGTATATTGGAGATTAGTTGGATATAGGAGGGCAGTTGTACTAGAGGACAGTTGAAATGAGTAGAAATTGAATTCTATATGTTTTTAATTAGTTTATACTATTCAAATCGTTGATGTTTCATAATGTTTAAGTTCACCTGACTGTGGTTCTAAAATACGACGCCCGTCGCCAATAGCCCTCGTGTAGCTCTAGTGCGACGATAATTCAAACCAAACCATAATGTTTAAGTAGTTGATGTTTAGAAAAATACGTTTAATAAACCTTGGAGCTGGGACTTACTATACTATCCTGTAGTAAATTTCGTTCCTATGGTAGAATACAAAAAAAGTTGCGCTAAAGTTCAAAATCCCCCAGAATTCCCAATACATACTCGTATTAGGTAACGAACTCTCATGGGCTGATTTGACCCCTAGTCTTCGGGGAAACGAGTGTTATGCGGTTTAAAAAGAGATGAAAACACGAAATCTGCACCCCACCTTTCGTTACAAATATAGTGTTGAAGGAACTAGTATACATCACATCAAAGTTTGTCTTTTTAATGCGCTGCAAGCCTTGTTATAACGTCCAACAAGTACTAAAAACCCGCTTACAAAATGTTTAAGTCTCTAGCTCTTAAATTTTTAGATGTTTGATGATTTCAAATTGACAGGCGGACTATTGTAAAATAACCCTTTTTCAGAATCAGAACCCTCCTACACGTGTGGAAAAGCAAAATCTCTTTTTCAGATTTTTGACCCCATCTCAATTCATTGAGTTCAGCATATGAGTATTTCATTTTAAGTATTTGATGTTAATTAAAAAAAGCTTCATAGAAAGGTTTGTCGTCAAAAATCTGTACCTTTTTATAATTTTGTCCCTTTGTTTGTCTATCCGCACTACTAGAATTTATGCGATTGTTTAAGTAACAGGAAAGTAGACTATTTTAGTCCATTCAGGACTTCTTTTTAAAAGAAGAAATACACCAGGCATAAAAACTTTAACAAAAGCATGAGTTTTTCAATGAAACTTCAACTCTGTACTAACGTGACCACATTCGGAAGCTAAACTTTCTTTTTACAGCGCTGAAAAAAACTACCCCGTTTTCCTTTTCCATTCATTACTTTTTCCCCACGCAATGATGAATGGCGAAATAAGTTTGAGGAAAAATTACCGGTTGCCCGCCTGCTAAAGCAATTTGTTAGGAAATCCGCTGTACAGCGATATTTCAGTTTGGCCAAAGTTTTTTTTTTCTTTCACTCCCCTTTCTTAAATGTATTTTTATTCATTACTGGACAGGAAGATATTTAGGGCGATTTGCCATGTTTTTGGCCAGTTTCACGCGTGATTTATAACTTCCTGTCGAAAGTGTGTTAGGGATAAGTTATTTACGACAGATATAATTTATCATGTTCTTATATTTTTAAAATTAAGTTAGGTATTGAGTTATATTAAGTTTTACTACAGTCTTTAAGATTCATGTTTTCTCCACTGTTTAGTCGTGCTGGACAAAATTAAAACCCTTCAGTAAGTAAAGCTGTATATATAGAAAAGGTTCAAGCACGGCCAACTTCAATAACAAGGCCAGAGAAGCTCTCCTAAACATGATCGTAGACGGAATTTTTGACGTCACTGTTCCGAGTGTCAATGTTCGAAAAACTAGTTCGGATGCATTCGGAACCCTTAATATGTGGTCAGCCTTAAACTAGTGATTCCGAACTGATTTCGAGACAGGTTGTCTTCACTTTCGGAACAACATCACTCGAAACTATGACGTCAAAATTTCCGTCCCCGAGCATGTTAGGGAACGCTTCTTTGGAAATAGCAGTTGAGAAGGCCGTGGTTCAAGTAAAGTTTTCGCAGTTCAAAGTTATGGTGCTCCGTATTAAGGTGTTATGTGTCACTGAAGTCACCTTCCAGGGCTCTGTCTTCGCCCTAACCATCTTATGAAGGAATAGTGTTAGGCCATATTTATAGGAATGGTTCACGTTAACCTTGTTGCGACTTAGAGTCTTGATGGTAGACTAACCAGTAAATGAACGTTTAAGCACAATTTGTTTTAAGAAAATTTATACATTTTAAGAAAATATAGCTCTTGTGGGTTTATGACAATGTGAACACATCTGTCATTATATGTAAATTCTATAAAAAAAGGTGACTTTATATTGCATTGCTTTGGGTCTTTTGGGGGTCCAAATAAAAAGTGGTACAAAAGCCAAGTGAATGAACAGTACTTTTACCAGTGAATGAACACAAAAATGTCCAGTCAATAAACATGTTGATTTTAATTAATGACCAGGACAACCATTCAGATGTCAGATAGCTTCCTACTAGATTAGAGAAAGTCTGTGTTGCCAATCCATCCAGTGAAATAATTTTAATCCTTACTTTTTAAATGCATTTACCAACTGTTCATTCACTGGGGCCTGTTCATTCACTGGGGCCTGTTCATTCACTGGTCAGTCTACCTTACAGCGTATTTTGTCGGTATAAAGTTGCGTTGCGAACCAAGTGTCATATTCGACACATGACTCTGGTCAAAACTGTAGCTTTAGTTCGAAGTTAATTTAAATAAACCATGGTCCCTTAATTAAATTAAAAAGCTTGTTTAAAACGTGCAAATTGATTAGGGATTAAAGTACATATCTGTCTGACCATCATTAACTTTCAAAGTCCAACTTAGAATTGTCACATGTAAGGATATCTTCAACTGAAGCAAATTCCGGAATCATACAAATTATCAAGCCAAAATTCAGTCTAGAAGTTTACTTTATAATGTGAATGCTGCGAAGCATGCGTCGTTTCATTTGTTTTGTGTACAAGAATAAAAGCATTGCTCTAATCCTTTTTTTAATTATTTGCTTATTTCGTTTTTTTAATAGATAGTAAAAATTTTTGAGAAAAATTGTTTAGTCTAAAGTTGATAATTGAAAACGGAAAAGATTAAAGGGAGCAATTTTTACTGTTGTAAGTAAAATTTTTAAGTATATTCGGAACTGGTAATGAAAACCGAAAAACCCAACATTGACATCTTTAAGTTTTAAAATCAAAAACTTTTTATTTTAAAATCGAACGTAAGAAAATAGTTGTTTTCCAAAAATTTGCTATCGGACGACGCCTTTCGGACTCACAGTTCGATAAAGCTAAAACTCATTCGACCTTTATTTCTGAAGCTTTAACATATGTCTCTAATCACGCAAAAGTGTTTGATGTTTCCTCCAAAACTAAACCCAACAAATCTACATGAACTTTCTCATGAACTTTTACAAGAAAGAAAGTTTTGTCGCAGTATTTATAAGACAACTCAACTCAACAGCTCTCCTCTTCCACCAAAACTAAACAAACGAGGTTTTTGAAACACAAACAAAACTAAAGAACAGTTTCTTCCAGGCGCCTTTCCTTATCAGAAGATAAGTTCTAGCGATTATTTGACAAGGGTGTAACTCAAGACACGGCTCTACTACCTTAGATCAGAAATAGGGGAGAAGAAAAATAGGAATAGGGTTCCAAGAAATAGGGTAGACTGACCAGTGAGTGAACAGGCCCCAGTGAATGAACATTTGGTAAATATAATTTTAAAAAATAAGGATTGCAAATCATTCCACTATATGGATTGGCAACACTGACTTCCTCCCATGTAGTAGGAAGCTATCTGACATGGTTGGTAGTCCTGGGCAATATATCCTGGTGTTCATTCACTGGCGAGTGGCGAACGTGACATCTTAAACGTTCATTCACTGGTTAGTCTACCCTATAGGGCTTCTATATCTCGTTGAAGTCTACTACACACTTATTGGCGAATTTTTTCGATTATATTTATTCCTTTGGCTACCTTTAGCCTTGATATTTTGGGGGCTTCGTAGTACAGAACGTCGGTCTTTCATCTAGAAATGTTCCATGTTCAGAACAAGTAATAAGAAAAATGTTTGTTGGTAAAAAAAAACGGCATAATCATGGAATTCATCGAATACACTGAGACAGTCGTACTCGTTAAATATGTGGAATCTAAAGTTAGTCTCGACGCGACGGTGTTAGCGAACGATATCACTTGAAGTTCCGCCTTCCTCGTCACTTTACTATGTCCTAAGCCACCGAAGAAAATATTATCATATTAAAAAAAAGAAATTTTCTCAAAGTAGATCATGTTAATTTAATTGTAAGTATCAATAGAACCAAACGCGACTGCACCTCGCTTGAATTCCAAATTATGCGCTGGGGGCACACGACAACAATAACGATCGAACAAACATAATACGACATAAACATAAAAGTACTCTCCTTTTTTAAAGTGTTGAAATTTGTATATACAGCTGGTGCTAAGTTGAAAAGTATCGTAATTTTTTTTATTTTTTATACCTCTTGGTTTGAATGGGGTTCCCGCTCTTCTCATATTTTTGTTATACATTTCTTTAATGGACATGCTTCAGGTCAGAGTGGCAACAAAAATTCTGAATAAAACTTAATTCTTCTTCGAGCCTCAATAGGTGAATCAATGTCATGTGGTATGGTAAAGCCTCGGTTTCCTCGGAGTCCGTCAACAGATTTAAGCGGTCGGACTAGTGCGGTGAGTGACGTCATACAAACTACTGACGTTAATTACGCTAGAGGGGTTTCCTAGGAAGCGTTGGAAAACTCAACACGACCGCCAGATTGAGTTCGTTGGGGAAATCCTGATGACCACGTTTTTTGCTGTTGTCTGTTGTGTGGTGTGCTTGCCAAAAATTCAAAACTTGAAATGACGGAAGGCGAGAGTAGTTTTACGCTTGCCGAGGAAGAAATGCTAATGGATTGCAAAGGGATTGATGATCGCAAGGGCCAAATCTAAATTTTCCATTTTTGACAGGCAAAGACGAAAACCAAAGCAACGACAGAGTTGAGTTGAGTGAGTTCGCTAGGTCTCCAGTTTCGTGTCAACGAAACGTTTCGTTGAAGCTGTGGCCGGTTTGCAGTTCGGAGAGTGACATCATTCAGTTCCACATACAGCTACGTCAAACCATTGTAACCCAACCAAGAAGGAAAAAGAGATAGAAGAGGAGCAAGAAAAATGCCGAGTATTTCATTCGCAATAACCATCGAATAGTTTTCTCTGCTATCTCCTCGAAGCAAAGGAACTCCCAGTGGAGGTTGCCCATGGTTACAGAGATGTTTTTCAAAAAAAGAGGCATTTAGGTCGAACATATTTGGTTCCTTGTAGCAAAAATATTTGAGGGTGTTAATGTAACTGTGACTTCGGCTAGATTCAGTCGAATTAGAATTCCTTGATTAAAACAAAAATTCTTTGATATTACAAGACTCATAGTCCCAATTTGTAAGCTAGTCTTACAAGGAAATCAATCTCGGACCATAAAGGTCGGAAAATACCCATAAACGGGCAAAATACTTGGAAATTTTTATTTGTTTGAAATAAGTAAAATTTCCATACTAAAGGTTTTCAGCCTTTCTGAAGGCTCGTTTACAAGAGCCATCGAATCCATAGAATGCCAAACCCTCCATTTGGGGAAAAAGTGGTCGAGCAGGATTTCTAACCCAAATGATAGTCTGCGGCCAAATCCAAACCTGCAATTCTGGTTCTGCTTGGGCGAAAATCCCCAAGAGAGAAAAATTGCGGAGTTTGCTCTTCATTCCATGGATTGGATGGCTCATGTTAACGCGCCTTCAGTCGATCTAGATCCTAGTTTAGTTTGTAGCATTAACCAATTTTAAATTACTATCAATGAGCATGTTTCCCGTAATGAGTGGCAACAATTTCAGATATATTGTTTTCACTTTTGTCCCTCTGGTAATATTTTTGTTTTGAATAATATAATATTTTCTTACCTTAACTTACTAAAACGAATGTTTTGTACAAACTTTTCTTTTAGTAGAGCTAAATCATTTTTTTTGTTCGCTTTATGTTACATTTCTACCGAACAATTTCCCTGGAAAGCAAAATAGTATATTCTAAACCGAAGTTTTTTTACAACACCTGACCTTCTGATAATGCTTTGCATACTTGAAATTTATCGAATATAAATCGATTCAGCTTAACAAGTGGCAGGAATAAAAACAAGTAACATGTATAGAACTCTATATAACAACAGACTAAAATAGAACTCTAAAATAGAAAAGAAAAACTTAATTTGATAGTGAAACCGAAATAGCCAATGAAATCGCAAGAAAACCGAAAGATACGTCACCTGAAACAACCTCATCGACTCAACATCCAGAACCGTGTGCATGTCTAACATTACCAGAACTATTCCATATAAAACGTGCCTTAACAAGCACAAAAAATTCCAACCTAAACCCTATATACGTTCCAAATAAAATACGACGACATTGTTTCCTTTCGAAATCGGACACTTTATGCAAATCCGAAACAATTTTCCTACCAATTTAGGCATTGCATTCAATCCTTTCTCACAAGGGGCTATTGAATAGATAGGCTCTTTCTCAAGAAGGCCTCCAATTGGCTGACGTAATGGAAAAGCAGCGTAAAAATGGCACTTTGCGGCTTTTCGATTGGATAACCTTTGAGGAAGCAATCACACGGGCCAATTACACTTGGAGTAGCTTCAGAAGGATTGATTCTGTCTGCTGTGTGTTATTGTTCCTTTGGGATAGGGTTGGGATGAAGGAGATTGGAAATGTTGTTGATGCAGAAACTGGGTTGGAATGGGATGTCATTGATCTTTTTTCAAAATAGGCCCAGATAAATGCATGATAAGCTATACTTAACTATGGAGGTGAAAAAGGTTCTCTTTCTAAAAACCGGACATCTCTTAAAAGTGATTGGTTGCTAAATCTATAACCAAATAGTTATATAATAGGGTAAAGGAACGACTCGTATTGAGCTGCCATCGGAAGCCAGGACTCACTACGAAGCTGGAATAGAGTGGCGAAAGAGCTAGTATCGTCTTAAAGGACAATTGGAATCGAAGCTAATTGGGAGGGTTTTGACTATATTTTAAATGGCTTATAAATTTTACCAAATGCAGCAGTTGATTTGATATTTTAATACTGATAAAGGAAGTACACCCAGGGCAAATTTGGAAATCGAGCCTGCACCCGTCACAGCGCGCGGACTGATAGCGTTATTGCCTGTAATCCAAACAACTCGGCCATCGGGACCCGTGCCGCACTATAACTTCTGCGTGTTGGTCCATGGTGCTGTTGCCAGGTTCAGTCTCTAAACAACTATACTAGAACTCTTTGTCTATAACACTAACAAACACTAAGTATAAAAAGAATATATAGATTTAAAATAAGACATGCTAAAAACATATAGATCCGTATCAATATTACTAAATACTTTACAAAACTTATGGAGACAAAAACTATTGATATAATTGCACTTAGAAAAAAAAATTAAATCAGTTGTAAATTGACAATTCTTGTCTATGACTCATGTACCCATTACTACGTTCCACGTTGAAGTTTTGCGCTTTTTTAAAGTTTTAAATATGCACTAATTCTTTAATAATGTATTGTAACACATTTCTAAATTAAATATCATTCCACAATACATTTTTCTTTCGGGCTTACTTTTTTTCTTGAAAACAAAAAGACAGTTCAGTGAAAATAGCGCCAAACATTCTTACCATCTTCAACTATTTTGGACTTTCAAGGCACGAATTCACGTTTACCTGAAAGATTGCTTTGCATTTTAAATTTCTGACAATTTGAGTTGCATAGTTAAGAGCGCCGAAACATTCACCTTTGATACTTTTGAATTTTTATTTATTTCTTACTTTTTTTTTATAATAAACAAGTAAGTTTGTAACAGAATCTGTCACTTAACAAGCTTAAACACAACAGTTGTGTTTTCCAGGTAAAATCAATTCATTTTCTTTTTCAGCATTTTAATTGTCACTCAAAACCTGAAGCATAAGCGTTACAACCTGGTTATGTTTTTCATTTAACCCTTTCAGTCCCAATGACCATTTGGCATTATCATTTTAGAATATTTTTTTCTGGTCGTCTTTAACCATTTGTGATATCAAAAAGCACGTCATTAGATTCTTCAAACTTTTTCTATTAGAAAATATTTTTTATTAATTCCAATAGATATCAGCATTTTTTTTTAAAATTATGATCAGAAACATGATGATGCCAAATGACATCACTGAGCCTGAAAGGGTTAATTAGACTATTTTTTTAATGAAAAAGCCATCAAAAATCGTGATATAGGGATTAATAAAAATCAGTTAATGTATTTATTTAATTGTTTTAGTTTTTAAATTTTAAATATATACATATTGCCTCGCCTGTCATAATTCGCACTAGAGCACCGGGAGTAGCTCAAGTGAGATTTTAATTTAACAACGCAATTTTAAAACTTAATATCTGTTAAGAGTTATATTCTGAAATCCAATTTCATTTTGAAAAGGACGGTTATTTTAAGATCCTCTAAAATATTGCTATATTTAACAAAAACAAAGGTAACTAAACTTCATTATATTTTATTTTAAAGCTCAATATAACGAGCAATTTATTTTTGTCGTAAACAACACACCCCGGGTCAAAAAGTTTCGCTGAAACACGAGCCGAAAAGACTTAATGAGGGCAACAAGAAAATTTGTATTTTTTAGAATATTACTTAATCGAAGCAATTATTTGACTCCTTTATCTTCTAGAAGCCGTATTACTCAAGACCCCTAGACGCCTTAATAGCGATTTCTTAATTTTTATGTTTCACGCCTTAGGCTACGCAAATGAAGCGAACGCCAAAAATTATTACTATCGTGACTTTTTTTTATCGTTGCCAATTTCGCTTTTTTTAAATTGACATATAAGAGCCAAAGTGAAATAACTCAAAGACACAAGATACCGAAAATTTGACATGAACATCATAATTTTGTCTTTTTGTTAAAATCCAGCTAATATGACGTATGAAGAGTACACGGGAAGAACCAATTGATTTCCTTAGAGTATATCCGTAATTGTCTCTGCTTTGCGGACATTGGCGACCGGAAACCGGTTTTTCTTATGGTTCTTCATTTGCGGTACAAACGTGTGACTCGTTCCATTCAACTCTGGCGTGAATTAGGGTTGCCGCGAAAGATAAACAAAGCGAGTAACTGGATTCTTTACACCAATTTAGGTGATTTCTCGCTATCATCCCTAAAGAGGCTATTAAGGAAAACCTTGTACGAAATCAATCGGTTCTTCCCATGTACTCTTCATATTTCAGTTGAAATAAAAAATTTATATATGTCCAAATGACCCTTTTTTAATAAAATAAATGATACGCCATTTTTATGACTAAGTTTAACATGAGCTTAAGAGGGATTATCAGTCCTATAGAGCTAATGCATCAGTTTTGGAATCACAACTTCAAGAATTGCTTTGCCATGTTAGCCCTTTTACCCTCAGATATGGGAATCAACATAACATCGATATGAAGCAAATTTGAAACGAAAATGTATTCTAGTTATTTAATTCTTTATTTTTGAAACTTTAAAATGCCAAAATTATACGCAGATGGCGACACTATTTTAAAACTTAAACATCGGGTTTTTAAATTATTAATTGATATTTTCTTTTCAATTTTGTTTCAAATTGATGTTATGATAAATCCTAAACCTGGTAAAATTAGGATAACATGGCGAAGTAATCCTTTTGCAAATGTTGTAATTTCAAAACTAAAGCATAAGCTCTACGGGCCTGACAGTCCCAAAATTCAACAATGCTGCTACGTCATGTTATTCTTTCTTTATACATCTTACTTCAACTTTAACACTCGCATTTCTTTTGTCGTAGAATGGCTTTTTACTTTCAAAGTAATAAAATGGAATTTTCGATTTGGACAATGAAAACAGAGAAGTGATATATTTTTACGCATGGTTTTTTTAAGAGAGCCAACGGAATAAAATATAGATATTTAGAAGCCTTTTTTTTTATTTGGTCATAAAGTCGAAATTTTTTCTTATTTTTTAATATCCAGCCAATATGGCGTAAAAAGTAAACGTATGTAAAATGAAAAGTTGTCCTTGTTTGGTTGTTCAAATGACATTTTGTAAATAAAATAAATCGGATACCCTTGTATTGTGATGACTACAAGATAAGTTATTTAATTGAACTAAGGATTCAAATGAGGCCCAGCGGCTTAGTGGTAGTGCTTCGCATTGCCACGACACAGGGGATCTAATCCCGGATTGGATGAAGTTGACCCATCCTTTCATCCCTTGAGTGGGTCGATAAAATGGGTACCAAGCATGCTTGCAAACTAAACACTGGGTGTTCTGCGTGAGGCTGACCACCTTACCGGGACATATGCCTAGCACCCCAGAGCCCTAGGTCACGAAATCTGAAATGGACACGGCAGGCCTTGCCTAGTAATGGGCTGTTGCGCCGAGGAGTAAGGATTCAATAATGATATTTCTAAGGTACTTTACGCTGCTGCGTATTAATAATTAATTATAAATAGCTTGTTTCAGGTGACATACTTCCTTCCAGCTTTCATTCTTGCACTTTCTTCAATCAGTGCTTCTATTGGTGCTCTATTTCCCATTGATTGACCAATCGAGGCTCGAGAGATAATTTATTTTCATTTAAAGCATTTATTTTTCCATTTAAGACATGAACTATTATCCATCAGTTGGAAATTATTAATCTTCTTTTATGATTTGTGTTTATACAAGATAAGTTTTTAAACGTGAACTAAGGATTCAATAATGATATTTCTAAGATACTTTTACGCTGTTGCGTATTAATAATTAATTATAAATAGTTTGTTTCTGGTGACATACTTCCTTCCAGCTTTCATTCTTGCATTTCCTTCTAACAGTGCTGCGTTTGGTCCCCTGTTTCCCATTGATTGACCAATCGAGGCTCGAGAGATAATTTATTTTCATTTGAAGCATTTATTTTGCCATTTAAGACATGAATCATTATCCATCAGTTGGAAATTATTAATCTTCTTTTATGATTTGTGTTTATACGATTTCTTAGTTATATTTTTAAATTGCATTGCTTAGACCGAATCTCTTATTATGGAAATTAGAATTGTTCCACTTATGCTTGAAATATTCGAAGCAATCACTTTTTACCACATAATTGCTTGGAGGAAATTTGTCCTTTTTCGTTCCGAAAGATTTTTGGTAACGACTGCTACTTTCACCTCAGGCTATGAGAGCGAGTGGATTATTCTAATGGGTGTTCTTTCTTTTTTATTTTAAATGTTTTGCAAATAATTTTTTCATTCTGTAAAGTAGAAGGAATCCGATCTATAGTAAATGAGGAGAATTATCTTTACTAAAGTGAATTGTTTGGAAATGGATTTTTGCTATTGGCTGAAATTTTAACAAGACGCTGAGCTATGATTGGACAAAGAGGTAACTTAAGCTGGAAATTGCTTGAAATATGAGTTTGAAAGTAAGAATTTTACTGAAACCAAACATCTTTTCTATAAACTAATTCTCTTAATTGTAAATAAATTTTGTTTTTGGCAGTGAATGGGTCAAAATATTGCTTTTAATTGGTTTTACAAGCAGCTCCTGTGAATAATTTAATATAAACTTATTTTTGAGATAATATCAGTAACAAGTTGTCAAACTAACGTTATAAAATATTCGTGCAAATTTGTGTGCTTCGGTAATTGTATCATTAAAGTCTGTGTATTTAGATTCACTATTTTGTTTGCAAATTACTACGGAATTTTTCAATGTTTTCTTTTTTTTAGTTGAAAAACACTTAAAAAGAGAAAGATTTTTAACTAGTGAAAAATCGATATTGAAGAACTTATCTTAGGGAAAACAAGGACAACAGATAAATGAGAAATTGAACCTTTAAAATTAACTCTTTTTATGAATAACATATACATAAAGTATATTAAATTTATAAAGATAAGTTGAACAGAACAATAACTATATATTATTCTTTGAAACTGAAGTAATTTTTATACTTGATTATGCATTGGTAGTTGAAACTATAGTAATTACAATTATCCCAAGCATTTTATATATCAGATCCATATCAGATTACTATTTAATGTTGAAGTGTACCTAATGTGCAAAATGGGCTTGGGTACTTTTAACAGAAATTAAATCTTTGCTTAATTTTACACCAAAAACCCCGAGTACACTGGGACAGACGTGCTCGTTAAATCTGTGGAGTCCAAAGTCCCGACGGCGTCAGAGTACGATGTCGCTTGAAGTTCCGTTGGGTGTCCGCTCAGGTGTCGACCTCGTCACTTGAACAGGGTTCTAAATTAGGAGGCATTATTGGCTATGTTAAAGCTCCTACAAGGAGGCTAGAAGTAGGCAGCCAGAAACGATTACACTACACTACACTACCAAAAAAGGATCCCAGATTCCTTATAATCTGAGAGTCAAAATAGCGAGAGCCACTTCTATGCTCCCACAAACCAAACTAGCGTTCAAATGACGTGGAATTTGTTGATTCTGCCAAAAGCCTTATCCAACAAAAGCTAGGAAACCCGTTAAGAAAAAAAGTTTTACAAAAATTACTCATTATTTTAATTACAAACCTCGTCTATCCACAACAAAACAAGAAAAACCAATACAAATCATCGACCACCTGCTCTTTGTTTCGTGTAATGATTAATCTCCATTTTGGAAACAATAAACGTTCTCTCGCGTCAAATATCGCCGCGTGGAAACGAATATCCGTCCGACATTTGTAGGTAGGCGCGCAATTCATTGCCCGATATCCAATAGACGTGTCGAAAGAACGTGAGGAAGAATATGCGAACGAGGATGTCAAAGAAGAATTTTTCTGGTTGCTTGTATCTTGTTCCTTCGTAAAAGTTATTTAGCTATTGTGCCATTTAGTAGATATTACGTAACAGCTACGTCAAACGTTGTTGGAAACGGGGAATGAGTCGAGTTACCGTGGGTCACCTAACCTACTCCCACCAAATCCCGCTTTTTAAAATGGATCCTAATATTTTGTGTAAAATTATTTATATCCGTCCGACATTTGTAGGTAGGCGCGCAATTCATTGCCCGATATCCACTAGACGTGTCGAAAGAACGTGAGGAAGAATATCCGAACGAGGATGTCAAAGAAGAATTTTTCTGGTTGCTTGTACTTTGTTCCACCGTAAAAGTTATTTAGCTATTATGTAATTTAGTAGCCATTACGTATCAGTTACGTCAAACGTTGTTGTATGGGAGATTGAGACGAGTTACCGTGGGTCTCCAAACCTACTACCACCAAATACCGCTTTTTAAAATGGGTCCTAATAGTATAATATTATGTAAAATTATTTATATACTTCCAACATTTGTAGGTAGGCGCGCAATTCATTGCCCGATATCCACTAGACGTGTCGAAAGAACGTGAGGAAGAATATGCGAACGAGGATGTGAAAGAAGAATTCTTTTGGTTGCTTGTATCTTGTTCCTCCGCAAAAGTTATTTAGTTATTTATATAATTTAGTAGCTATTACTTAGCAGCTACGTCGAACGTTGTTGTATGGAAGATTGAGCCGAGTTACCGTGTGTCTCCAAACCTACTACCACCAAATCCCGCTTTTTAAAATGGGTCCTAATATTTTGTGTAAAATTATTTATAGCCGTCCGAATATCCGTCCGACATTCGTAGGTAGGCGCGCAATTCATGGCCCGATATCCAATAGACGTGTCGAAAGAACGCGAGGAAGAATATGCGAACTAGGATGTGAAAGAAGAATTTTTCTGGTTGCCTGTATCTTGTTCTCCTTAAAAGTTATTTAGCTATTAATATGTAATTTAGTAGATATCACGTAACAGCTACGTCAAACGTTGTTGGAAATGGGGAATGAGTCGAGTTACCGTGGGTCACCTAACCTACTCCCACCAAATCCCGCTTTTTAAAATGGGTCCGAATATTTTGGGTGAAGTTATTTATTGAAAGCTAAAAATATGTATATTTGAACCAATTTCAAATAAGGAATTATAGAGATCTGTAAGCCAGCTGCATTTATAATATTGAAAAAAAATTAAAAAGTATTCAATAAAGCCGGAGAAATGTGGATGAAAAAATAATTTTTCCAAGGGATTAACATAGAGGCGCATTGGTTTGGAGATCCGCGGTCATTTGGGCTCATTCGCCTTTAAACCTCTCAAACAAACCAAGAATCTAATTGGAACTAGAACGAATGCGCCTACGGTGACATCATAGCTACACCAAGTATTGTTTTCTACTCACAAACAAGCAACGATCCACCTGGTTTGAATCATAGAGGTAGGAAAGAGAATGGAGTGGTTCTTGTATATGCGCAGCAGCGCACAAATGAAGCAGGCTAGAGAGGTGCATCTTGGGATACATCTATGTTGTACGCAGTAGCTTGATAAACCTGGCTGTTCCATGCTTCAAATAATCACAAATGGAGGGACCCTCTACTCCTACTTCCCTATGGTTTGAATTGCTCATTAATAAAACACTGGTTTTATTTAGTTTTATTGATACAACACTATACCTGCACCTAGTGATTGGTAAGAGCCTCGCATTTCGAATGTCAGTTAAGTGATATCCCCTAGAGTAGCACTGGTCCGACGTTAAATCCAACTCAACTGGAGGGCAACTCTACTCCTCCTTCCTACCTCTATGGTTTGAATTGCTCATTAATAAGACGCGTGTTTTATTTGGTTTTATTAATGCAACACTATACCTGCACCTAGTGATTGGTGTGAGCCTCACGTAGCTCTAGTCCGTCGTTAAATCAGCGGGGGGGGGGGGGGGGTAACTAAAATCGGTTTAGAGATGATATGAAACTAGTTAGTTTAATGCGGAGTCACGACTGTACGGTTGACCGGGGGGGTTCTAAATTACGAAGAGCAATAAGTGCCCCTAATAGGAGGCTAGAAATAGACAACCGGAAACGATTGAATTGCCAAATTACAAGGAGATACCGAGTAGATTAGTTGGACATCAACAAACTACTGATTTCAGGAGGCACGCTATGGAATACGGTCTTTGACTCCCCTTCAGGGACATGTCTAAATTGTGGATGAGGTGCGCAATAGATGGCAGCATCTGTCGCGTATGTGAGTGTGTGCGTGTTGTGTCTTACATGACAAAGGTTTATAAGCGGGTCTCTGACCAAGCACACAAACCGAAAAATATATGTCTACCAACCAACCAACCATACGGTCTTTGATGTCATTTAAAAATTGGATTTGAAGTGGAATTATATTTTTAATGCACAATTCATTTACAATTTTACAGGATGCCTGTATTGAAGATTGTTTTTTTCATCTGAAGCCCTGATAACCGTCGATTTGCCAACTTAACATCCGCGCCTCACAAGGTAAGAAGGTTTTAATACTTTGTTAGCATAATTTTATCCTTAAATGTAAAAAAAGGTCATGATCAGTTAAAAATTTCCCGCTAAGCTTCATGTTTCCGACATTTTTGAGAAAAGAAAAAATTGAAGAAAACACTTCTGTGGATCTCTCCTTTTTTACGTAGATTCATTTAAACCTCATAGTGGGGTACTAATGCGATAGGCCTTTATACAATTTCACTTTTTTGAGAAAACTCAATAGTTTTTCTTTTTTTAAATTCTATGCAGGTTTCTTCAAAAAATATTAAGTGGACTTTATCTGTAAGAGTTACGCAATTGTAGGCTAACTCTTAATTGATTAACCCTTAACCTAAACGGTCAAGTCAATTGGCAAGTTATTAAACTTCTGTAGGTTTAATCGGGTATCCGCTTTAAACGGACGAATTTTTAATCCTTTAAAGAAATGTAAAATGCTTGTGAAAGAGACTTGTTTCGTTTTCAATCAATTTGATGTTGCTTAAAAAATGGTGAAACTAAGCGAAAAGTTACTGAAGTTATATGCTTCAACAAAAAAATAGCTTAAGATTTGTTGTTTAACCTCTGAGGACCCGAACAAAATAATTCACATATATTTTAAATCTAAACATACTTTTCATACAAATTTACACTAAAAAGTATGTTTTTCAAAGAAATTCTTATAGAAAATTATGTTTAATATTTACTTAGGGACACGCCTTAAACTAAAAAAATACTCATTTTTATGGTATAAATGCAACAAAAAAAACCTTGTTACTTATTTGTAGTTAACAGATTATTTTAACATTGTTTTTATTTCAAAATGCCTTGAAAATTAAAGACAAAAAGAACTTTTTGAAAAGCTTGAAAAAAATTAATATTTCTAATATCATATTGACCCTCCTTTAACTTTTTTTTATAGAAATAAATGACTGATACCTGTAGTCAAATCTAAAACTGATATTTGAACCTTCCTCTATCAGACCAGGTCATTTTCGGAACTCATTAACGTGTTATTTGTTTGGGGGAGGTTTTATGAAATGTCCCCAAATGGGGACGTCAGGTCGCAAGAGGTTAAGGGTATACAACTTACAATGATTTAGTGCATTAAATAAAATAATACTCCTTATTGTGATTGTGAATTTATTTGTAAGGCAAATAACATAAATGTACAAGTGCACATCTAAACCTTAATTTATTTCACGTCTATCGTTTACCTGGTCTTTTGCTTTGCTGGCTTACCTTCGGTCCAATTTAAGCCGGTTAAACTGGTGTCTACTGTATACAGGGTATCCCAAAAGGTCGTTTACATGCTTAACATGCTTTTCTGTCGTATAATGATGAACAAGCTACATTAGAACTTGGGTCCGAAAATTCAAACTGCAAGAGGGCGGTAAGTGCAGGTTTGGATGAAGAGAAAAAAAATTATATCGAAAGCGGTGTTAATATGATATTGAAAACAAAACATCATTACATCACAAAAAATGTTCAAAATTCCTTCCAGTTGCCACCATTCACGTTTCGCAGGGTCGGCGCATATATTCATGAACTCGTTCAAAGTCCGATGATACTGGTGTCTCGTACACTATGGATTTCATGTGTCCATAAATATTGGTAATTTGGTTATTTATTAAAAAATTTTGAGCATTACTGAATTAATTTTTAGACATTAATTAAAGCAATACATCAAGTACTTTACTGAATAAAAATATCACTGTAAAGCATAGTAATGCACATTGCAAGATGCAATGATATGAGACTATCTGCGACAGAATGTCATACAAAGAATTGTAAAATTAAATTAATATTTGAGTGTGAATAAAGACAAAAGATTAACAAAATAAATAATTATATCTTTAAATAAAAATAAAAATGACATTGTAGCCATACAAAATAAGTGTCTAAAAACTGTTCCTAGATACTACGGCTTCCTCTAATGTCTAAGTCCCCACAGATAAAAATCCAGGGGAGTCGGTTCGGGGGGATCGCGGCGGCCATTGGACTGGTCTGCCTCTACCGATGGACCAATGCAGTTTTAATTTTGGGACACAGGTTCCTATGTAAATATGTTTCATCACGATATGACAGACCAGCATGTTAAGTTTGTAAACGACCTTTTGGGAAACCCTGTGTTGTGGAGCGAATCGAACCGAATTTTATCTGCAGTTGCCCATATTTTACCAAATTGTAACATGAACCATACAATACAACAGTAACTGCATGAAGCAACTCTCCGATACAAACGTGTTTCACATAGCACTCTTCAAATGTATAATGCGTCTCAAAGTGGATAATGAGAGTTGGTCCCCATTATCACTTTGGGGTGTTTATTTTGCTCCGTCACGAGAGCCATTTGGATATCGATCTACAATCGATTGGAATGTTTCGCGTGTTAACATTCGGAAAATTAAATTCTGTGCTTGGTAATTTGTGGCGGTATTTTAAAAGGTCAGCCGTAAATGAACACGGTTGATTTAGTGTTTTGGTTTTCACTGAAAATTTATTTGTTAGTTTTTGAATTCAAATGTTACTGGGATTTCAATGCTGACTGCGTCATCTTTTTGCATAAAAAAATATTTTTCATATTGAATACAGTAGTCCCGCTTATCCGCAAGGTACGGAACCAAAATTGAACAGCAAAAATAAACGATTACTGCATATTTTTAGAAATAAATCCAACTTTGTAAGTACGTATTTCTTTTTTTTTTGTATTTATTTATGCGTATACATTTCATATTTTAAACGAAAGGCTCTGGATTTTTTTTTTTTTTTTTTTTTTTTTTTTTTTTTTTTGCTAAACCGAATTTCTGTTAAACGGGAATCTACTGTAACTAAATGCAAACAATTGTCCACTTTTCGTCCCGCCTAATGCCTCAGTTTTATAAAAACCGTATATAAGTTTGAATGTTGCCAAAAAAATAACTTATAGCTAAAAAAATATGGATTACTTACAACATATATAAAACCTAATATATATTTTTGCTACACTTACACCAAACACAAAAAAGATAGCTTTGATAAATAAAAGTAAAATACTAATAAAAACTATAAAACGAATAAAAAACTCAATATCTTCGAACTTATATTTTTGGTAATGACACAATTCCACTGTCAAAACTACAAAACAACGCATTTTAGTTTTTGGGAAATACATATTTTATAAACATGATACCCCAAGAGACGAGACTTGCTATACTCGCCGCCAACCAAATAGAAACGGTAGGGATGGCTGTTTTTCAGAAAAAAAACGCTGTTTCAAAAACCGGTTCTTCGGTTTTACCGAACCTTAAAAACCGTTTTTCAACGAAACCGATTTTTCAATGAAAAAAAACCGGCGGTCGGGTTTTTTAAAGTAGTATTTTCAGTTTTTATTAATTTAAAAAATCAATTAATTTTTAAACTTTACTTTCGAATAGAAGAAAAATTACACGGTCAATTTTAAATGTTTAAAGTATTTTGTTGGAAACTAAGTTCTAGGTTTCTTCCTAATTATTACTTTCTTATTTAAAATGTTCATTTCCCTTTTTCTTCGTGATTCTTAATTTCTTTCGGTTTCCGGTTTTGACCGGCCTTATGAAAAAACCGGTTTTTCGATCAAAACCGATTTAAAAAAAAACTGGTTTCGGTTTTCCATCCCTAAAGTGTTTCAAATAAGGGTGGCGGGAACTATAGGCGAAAAGCATATCATAAATGGATACTGTGATATTTCGAAATAAATCCTCAAATGTAATGTTATTCCTTCTTTACACATCTTTTTTCGACTTTGACACTCGTATTTCTTTATGTCGTAGAATGGCGTCGGACTTTTAAAGTAAGAAAATGCAATTTTCGATTTGGACAATGAAAATGGAGAGGCGGGATGTTTTTACGCATGACTGTTTTGTTTTTAAGGGGAGCCGATGAAATAAAACATAACTTTTAAATTTTCTTTATATGATCTAAATGTAGCATGGATTAAATATTTGAAAAGAACTTTTTAAATTCATTCAATAAAGTCTGAAATATTTAAACTTTTGGATCAGTTCCAAGCTCAATATTTTACAGATTTTTAATTTGAGTGCCATTAATCAACTACTGTGTGTTACTTATTGTTTTTAATGAAAAAATTTCAAAGATTTATAGGGAAAAAATAAAAAAATATTCCATCTTCCAGGACAACCTTGGCATCTGTTTTTGTTCCATAATTTACACTTCATTACTTTTAATTACCTTGTATGAAATATAAGGTAATGAAAGTATTACGATGAAGTCGAAAATGGAGTCCAAAATGGAGATTTTGTATTCTCTACACTTTGTGGAGAGTGCTGATTTCCAAAAAGGGGGTTTCAAACAAAAGTTCGGATGTATGCCCGAAGCCACTCTACAGTTCAAACTAAAAGAGCAACAGATTTTTAAATTTAGTACGCGAGTTCCTAGTACCTGACGGACGTCTTAATAAGGTTTTTTAAAATACCGTGCATGTGCAAAAGGAGCCTGCTAAAGAACTCTTTTGGTTTTTAAGTTGTTGTTGAAAAACGAAAACTCACTTGTGCAAATCTTTAACTGAATTCTTGTCAAATACCGATTATTGAGTTGTAACAGAAAGTCGTGTGGTGTTTCACCCCAATATATTTTTTGAACCCAATGTAATATTACTTTGACTTGTGTAAGAAGCAATTAGTAAAGTAGAAATTGGAGAGTATTTTTTAGTAAAGTTCCGCTTCCAGCCACCAATAGTTCAAATGTATTTTTGGGGCAATTTGACTTAAATCTTGCCTCACTTTCCCATTGTACATCAGGCAACAAACTATCCATTCGAGTGTACTAATTCAATTCTACTCAAACATAAAAGGCACAAAAAGAAAATATATACAGAAAAACATCTCAAAATTGAACTGAATCTATTTTCAATAAAACTTCCATGGCCCGAAAATAAATAGCTTTCTCTTATATTTTTGCCCTCAAAAGGTATCAAAAGGTCCGTAAAAAATACGAGAAAGTGGAACTTCAGCAAATAAAAAAAGTTTTTTTTTACGTTCCTCAATCCTCTTCGCACCTTTGTTTGAGTTCTTTAGCCATTTTCCCATACCCTTGTTTGGGTTTTACCAACGACATGGAGAGCATTGACTGAGCATCTATCCCAGAGTCTTATTTCTGGGCTAAGTAGCTTGCAGCCTATGGAGAAACAAACTTTTGGAATGCACTTAAGTTAAATTTTTACATTTCAATATAACTAATGTAAACTACCAAATTTGTAGCTTTATCTAAGGGGTGCCCAGTCAGTTAGGCACTCGCCTAGCATGCGAAAGGTCCCAGGATCAGGTCCTGGCAAAATAACTGCCGACCTATAAACGGCCAGTGCAGCCAAAAAATGTCCGACGAATAATACCCCGTGTAAGGGAGTGCACGTTAAATATCCTTCAAAGTCCTAACGCTGCGTACGATGTCGCCCTTAAGGGTTGCGTTGGGTACCTATTTAGGTGTCGGCTCGTTACTTGACTATGGTTCTAAAATACGAAGCCCGTTGCTAATAGCCCTCGTGCATCTCTAGTACGACGATAATTCAAACTAAACTAAACTTATTTCTGGGTTAAGTAGCTTGCAGCCTATGGAGAAGCAAAAGTTCGGAACGCAATTTTGTAATATATTGAAATGTAAGAAATTAACTTATGTAAACTACCAAATTAATAGTTTTATCTAAACTAAATAAGCTTTACTTTTAATAGGTAGGTATGTTTGAATTATCGTCGCACCAGAGCTACACGAAGGCTATTGGCGTCGTAATTAAGAACCACAGTCAAGTGACGAATCGACACCAGAATGGGCACCCAACGCAACCGTTAATGGCGACTTTGTACGCAGCGCTCAGACTTTGGAGCATATTTAACGCGCCCTCCAACTATATCAGACATTTTTTGGGCGGCACGGACCGTTTATAGGTCGGCACAGATTTTTATGGTACATTTGCGTTATCTAACTCTATTGAGAAATTATCATTTACTGAATTGGAGTTTAGGATTATTTGCCGATGACTTTGGCTACTTATCGTTGTGATTGGCGCCAACACTAACAACAATTTAAATTGAAAATTTTCCTTATTTTTAATATTACACAGATAATGTTTTTAGATATCAATACAATTGCAAAATATCTCTAAATCCAATGAAAGAAATTACTCGAAACAGCCGAAATATTTAATAATGCTTTGGCTGAAAAAAAAAAAAAATGTATCGGCAAACACACGTGACTTAGGTCATATATCTGTAATATGTTTGCCCCGATATGGTTATCAAATCTTTAGTCTACTCTCTTTTTATAGTCTTTGGTTTTTTCTTCCCTTTTTCCCGAATCCGAGTCATTATGGGGACGACTGTAATAGTATTGTTGTCCCGTAGGAAAACGACCCTAAGAGATCAATGTGTGGGAGAACCCCAGAAATAATGCAAGATTAAAGCTAAAAAAATATGTTCAAACAGCCAAGTAGAACACAATAGTGTTAAAAAATACCAGCATTGCAATATTGTGCTGTTTTGATACAAGAATTATGTTGATGACATACGAACACACAAACATAAATATTAGTTACATAAATATTAGTTACATAAATATTATTTACATAAATATTATTTCATAAATATTATTTCATAAATATTATTTTAATAAATATTATTTTAATAAATATTATTTTAATAAATATTATTTTAATAAATATAAGGTGCATAAATATTAGTTACGAAATATTTATTCTTTTGAATTTTAAATTAATTTGGCAAACGATGAAGAACATTAAAGTAATTCATGCGTAAGCAAGTTAATGACGATGGATATGTTTCATGAATTGAGTAGCAATATTTTCAGAATCTTTCATTCTTTGTCTAACGGGAATAACATTTGTTTTGGGCACTACAAAATTTCTTACTGTACGAATGTTCTGTACCTACATTTCTTTCAGTACAACTAAAGCTTTTCTTTGTTCGCGAATCACGTTAAATAGCTGCAGCATAATGTTACGGAATTTCTACGCATAAGAAAAAATATCATCTAAACCGAAGTTTTACAACAGCATTGACGTTTTGGTCGTGCTTTTCAGACTTTACATGTAATTTAATTAAACTTAAATTTAACCGGGTAAGGACAAAGAATGTATCAGGAAGGAATTGAGTCAATCAAAAAACAAAATTATGACGGCTAAATGTTGTTTATAAAAAAAGTAACAGAAAAGTTTTTTTTTGTGCAGAAAATCGGCTTATGTTTTATTTTTAAAATAATTTAAAGTTAAGTGATACTATGATAAATTTCACTTCCATTTTCATAGCAAAACTTAACAACGAATCTTTATTTTCAACTTAAATAATAATTAATTTTTAAGAAAGCAATTTAATGAATTATTTAGTAAGCATATTTAAATACATAATTTCAATTAATAATTATTAAATTATTGCATAATTTCAATTTATTTTTAACAACAAAATTGCAAATTGTCTAATAATATTTATCATAAAAACATATTGTGTTTCTGAAAGTGTTTTTATTTAAAAAAAAAATAAGGAAATAAAGAAACTAGTTAAATTTGCTTACTGCTGTCTGTTTTGTATTACTAAGATTTGACACAACTAAAAATCATTGCTATCTGGGGAATTAAAATGTATTTCGTTTATTAAATTAAACCAAGACATAAATTTAACTACGATCTCAACCATTTTAATTAAATTTATATACACCTAATCGCAACGATGTAATGCCACCACGTGTAATTCCGAACCAAAATACAGGCTCTCTAATGTCTAAGTAAATTTCAATATAGTAAATCCCCAATGGAAATTCAATCAGAGTAGCATATATATGTCTTTAATTTATGGTTATACACTGCCATAGATTTCCTTATGTGGTACGCTAAGGAATACATATTCTATGAAGTTATTTTAATATCTTAGCATTATGCTGACTAAAGATTTAACTTATACATGAAATATAATTACCTAAAGGGGAATTTAATATAATTCTCTTAAGAAAATTTTGAAATCTTTCAATAAAAATATAATACATTTCAAAGTTTATTAGTGAATGGATAACAATATAAATAAATTTTATTTCGCTTTAATAACATTAATTTCCAAGCAATATTCAAATATTTTCTTAGCCTGTCAAAATAATAATTGTACAATAATTCCTTGGTAGCGTTTCATTCTTCAATTTATTTAAGTAAACTTGGGCTGCGTTGAAATAATAAAAGGTAGTTATAATTAGTTTTATGGGAATTGCTGAGTGCCGAAAAGATATCTCATTTTTCTTTTCGTTAAAATAATAATTTTAATGTGTTTCTCTTTATTTTTATCCATTTCTAATATGATTTTCTAACACGGTTATTTATTTTTATGCAAATCGAATCCATGCTGTTCAGACATCTTTTTCGGATATTTGAAAATGAATTATTCGATGGCAGGGTAGAACTTATTTGATTAAAAAATGAAAAATTAAAGAAAATGGCGAATTAATTCAATTGTGGCAGACAAGTTAAGGCGAAAATAAAAGAAGAAGAAGTAACGTTCCTTAAAAAAAAAGTTTTCGAATTTTGAGGCTAACAGAAAAAAGCATTAAAAAATCTTGGGATTATTTAGCATGGAATTTGCATGTATTTTGCATTCAGCATCACGTGATAGTGGAGTGTCGGGGGTTCGAGGGTATGCATCGATCTCGTGACCAGTCAAGCATCTGTGCCGAGATTAAGTTGTTGAAGATATCTAAGCAGCTATGATATTTGACAAAATCGTATCTGATGTTTGTCAAAAATTTTAACAATTTTCTTATTTAAAAAAATGACTAACTTAAATTATTTTATGTTGGACATCAGCCTTTTTCCCACTTAAATGACCAGAGATATTATTTAAAAGTTCAAAAGTGTACAAATTATTATTTAAAAAGATAGTAGCTTTCACAGACACTGTCTATCTGCAGTTCGAAGGAAATTTCTTTAAATTTGCAACTAAAGTAAAATAACTCATATGAACCTGCAGTGATATAGCAGATACATGTCTAAAATATCTTCTAAAACAACATTAAAATAAGGAAACTGACTGTTAAACCTAATTTAAGTTTATTATTTGCTTTTCTTACAAACAAATACTTTTGCTTCCGCATTTTTATACGATTTATGTGAAATTTCATACATTTTTGTTTAGTAGTTCCTTGATATTTTACTGAAAAATATCATTTACAATTCTTACAAAGTAATGCATTCTACGAAATGAAGCTTTTGATTAGCCCTTTTATTTATTTATTAGAAATTATCACTTTTCGCAAAAAAAATGAGAATCGGAATAATATCATAAAAAATATTTGACACTTATTTCAATAATTTCATTATCTCGAAGGGTTGTTAAGTTTTGTAAAATGATTTGTTTACATTCATATTGTCATCGAGTTGAATTTTTGAGTTTTTATTTCATGCAATCTTCCTAGTAATACAAGAGAGCGCATTTGAATGATTTGAGCACATGCAATTATAGTGTTTTTTAAAACAGAGGCGATATATTTTGTGGAAGCTTTTGCACTACTCATTTAGCTAGCTTTCAAGCTGCGTTCGCATTTTCGATGAAAAGTAGTTTGTTAAATTCTGACGTTTAAAACTTTAATATGGAACAAAATTCTATTTCCGCCTTTTTTGGATGTATGCATTTTGTGTAGAAGCAGTTATAAGTAACAGTTTATGTTACAAAAACCTGCATGTTTTTACATTATATTCTATAAAAGAAATAAACTATGTAAAAAAAATACCAAAACGTAATACTTCACATTTTTAAAAGCATATTATGCACCGCAAAAGTAAGGACTTTAGCACCACTTCTTGCCATTGATTAGATTATCATCAAAACATTCCATTACAGATAGGTTGATAGACATATATTCTGGTTTGTGTGCTTGGTCAGAGACCCGCTTATAAACCTTTGCATGTAAGACAGACACAACACACACATAATTAACAGGTCTGTCATCTATCGCCACCTCCGAAATTTAGACATGTCCCTGGAAGAGTGGGAAATAGTCTCCAGGGACCTGTACCAGTGGGAAACTGAGCCATTACCGCCCGTAAGACTTTCGGACCCACAGATTTAACGAGCACGTACTCCACATGTACTCGGTGGGTCTTCAGTGTATCGGGACTCGATCGCGGGACCTTAACCACTAGGCTACCCACGGCCCCATTCCATTACTTCACATGAGATTCTTTCAAACTTCGTATCCAATGGGCCATTTCTTTTTTTAACAACCATCTTAATCCACAACTAATAACGTCGCCATAGAATAAAAAAAACTTAAACTTGAAAACAAATTAAAATTCTTGCAAAGATTTGCATTTTATTTCATTTAATTGAAACTTAATATCCCTGAATCCAAGAATAAATAATTTCCTTCGAATAAATAACAAAATTTATTTCGATATGGATGTTTTCTTTACACTTAAAAATACTTAGCTTTCAATAACCTTCCAAGTAAAAAAATAAACTTTAATCATTTCAAATTCATGGATTCACTCAGTGAAACACCAGCACACGTTATACTAAAGCGAGATATTCCATTTTTCAATATGGCAACTGAAATAAATACTTGAAAAATATCGATTTCGAAGCCCCCCTGGCAATAATAACTGATTCTCGGAAATTTTCGAAGACGCCTGTGTTTGGATAGTCGAAGTATTTCGTTTCGAATTTTGAACTTTAAACAAACTTTGCCATGTTAGAGTGTTTCGATTTGTCAAAAATGTTACCCACAATTAGAACAGTTTTGATAAAAGAATAAACAAGTAGGTTTTAAACAGAATATGTCACTTAACCCTATAAAACACAATAGTTGTGTTTAACTGGTAAAAAGGTGCCAAACACATCAGCATTAATTCTAAATTAAAAATTTTCATTCTAAATTTGGCTAGTTTAATTTATTAGATTTCGAAAATTCACTAATTATTATTTATCCCTCTCAAAAATTAATTTATATTTTAAAGAACAACATACAAAGAATCTCATAGTGAAATATATTTGACGTCATTTTAAACTGATTGATGTCGCAAAAATAAATTTATTTTAATTTATTGTCAAAAAGAATTAGTTTTTCGAGCGATTGTTGCAAATGACAATGGTGATTTCATTTGAACAAAAATGGCTTCCTATGCTTTTTAAATGAGCATTTAATTTTGCAGTTTTTAAATAACTGAAGTACTTCGATTTCGAATTATTTTCTGAAATTTTCAAAGTATTCTTATTTCGTTGCGCTGAATTTTTTGACACATCACACTTGTCCGTAGCTTTTGTAGTTTTGGATATGAAAGTGGGTGACGAATGGGCGGACTGTCAGAAGGACTGAAAGATTGTCTGAAGATAAAGTATTTGTGATGTCTCTGAAGATAAAGTAATTGCGGGACGCTGACTTAGATAAATGCAAAACATAATCCTAAGTACTGCTGTGATGTAAGGCCCGGTTTTCTTATTTACCACGAGACAAAAACACATGAATTAAATAAACATTATTGTTCAACTTGAAGAATAGTAATCCCGCGATAGCTTTTACTGATCAAAAATTGCTTGCGAAGGACCAAGGAGACCAATTGCTAACGAAGGAATTTTTTTAATTATGTAAAAAAAATTATCTATACATTTTTTTTGTACTCAATATTTTATGTGAAAAAACTTTCATTGTATAATTAATTTAAATAGCATAACACAAGAAATGAAAAAATATTCATCCTACGGTCTACTAGTTAACGTTCATTGACTTCATACGACAAAAGAATCGGTCAAAAATATAAAATACATTTTCGTTGAAGGTTTTAACTGCAACTGTTTCACACCACCATAACGCTATTAAATCTATCCAATGTTTATTTTATGACTGTTTAGCAACCAAAGGAGAGATTTGGTAATATTTCGAAAGATGTTTTCTCTTGTTAACTTTTGGTTGTGGAGGCTAAAATCCACATTGGGTGTTTGAACAGTTTCCCAAACTGAAATCGAAGTTAGTTTATGGTAATAAATTATAGAAATATTAGAGGAAGCCTTTGTATCAAGGAACAGTTTTCACACACTTATTTTGTATGGCTATAATGTCATATTTTTTTATCAAAGATATAATTATTTATTTTGTAAATCTTTTGCCTTTATTTACACTCAAATATTAATTTAATTTTAAAATTCCTTGTTTGACATTCCGTCACAGAAAATGACATACAGAGCATCTTGCAATACACTCTCAGAAATAACACGTTCCTTTTTGACGATTCATGAATCCTCAAGCCTCATTTCGTTAATTTTGAGGATTGTTTCGTCAAACCATCACGTGACTTTTGAGTAAACGCGAATCCTCACTTTTACGATCGTGATTTGACGATTCTGCATCTTGATTTTGAGGAAACTGAATCTCATTGTTGTACTCACATGCTCAAAAATGACGAAATATTTCTTTAGATTAGACGACATTCAAATCCTCATAAAAATGACGATTCAAATTTCCTCACTTTGAGGAAACGAAAACTCGGAGCATTTGCCAGCAACGGAATCGAAAATTTCGTTTATTTTGAGCATTCATTTTTGAGAGTGTGCTTTACCATGTATTACAGTGATATTTTGTTAGATAATTTTGATTCAGTAAAGTATTTGTATTTTTTATTAATGTCTAAAAAATAATTCAATTCACATTTTTTAAATTAATAACCAAATTACGAATATTTAAATTTATACAATGATTCAAGGCACCACAGATAATTTCCTGCAACGCCTTCCATTTTTAACAACACTAGACTGTCAGCATATTTAACTGATTTATAACAAAATGAGTATGGTTAAAAGGATGCAAAAGATTATCTAATCACCATGGACTTGTTTCATTTCTTAAGTGTAAACATTATGCTGGAAGAAAAATCCGCAATTGGTGAATCAATGAAACGTAGAAACGTAACTCATCTTCATTCGTATCGCCGATTGAAGGGTTTTAAGTTTAAAGGGTTAACTTTTTTATACAATTAGTGCTGGTCTTTTGTTTTTATTTACGTTGTTTTATGGTTGTTTCTATTGTTATATTCATAATTGCTAATACTTATACATCGCGTTTGGCGATAATATTGCGCTTGGCGAAAATGGTTGACAGTATTATACACTAGTATCAAAAGGTGTCTCTCAGAATAACAATACCCCATCTGCTATCCGATATATTCGTCTGGGGGTTGGACATCTATCCAATTGGATTCAATTGCTGCTGCATAATGGCGGACCGAAGTTTTGGCGCCAAAGAAAAACGAAATTCTTGTCCCTATTCTATTTTTATGTTTCCGCAGGGTTGCATTTCTGATTCTTTCTTCTGTTGGCATAACAGTGGATGGAGACATGATGCCTCAGTGGGGTGGTATAGGTTGGTTCAAAAGAACAGTGTAGCTCTAGTGCGACGATAATTCAAACTAAGGTTAAATGAACAGTAGAAATATATACCACAGTTTGGGTAAGGTGGTTCGTGTTGTGTAACGAGTGCTGGGAAGCCCAGTCACGCTTGTCTTGAAATCGTAAGGTCCCATCTTCGTCCGGGGCTGGGGAGCCCAGTCGGTTAAGCACTCGCTTAGCATGCGGAAGGTCGAATGTTCGGGTCCAGGCATCGCCAAAATAGCTGCCGACCTATAAACGGCCCGTGAAGTCAGAAATGTCCGACGAATAATACCCGGTGTAAGGGAGTGCACGTTAAATATCCTTCAAAGTCCTAACGCTGCGTACGATGTCGCCCTTAACGGTTGCGTTGGGTACCTATTCAGGTGTTGGCTCATCACCTGACTGTGGTTCTAAGATACGACGCCCGTCGCCAATAGCTCTCGTGTAGCTCTAGTGCGACGATAATTCAAACCTAACCTAACCCATCTTCGTCCTGGCCAATGCTAAAATAACTGCCGACTTATAAACGATCTGAGCAGTTCGACGAGTAATACAATATGAAGAGAAATTGCATGTTACATATGCACCAGTGTCCCGATGCTAGGCAAGTTTACATTAGCCATCGAATCCATGGAATGCCAAACCTTCTATTTGGGGAGAAAGTGGTCGAGCGGGATTTTTAATCCAAATGATGGTCTGTGGCCGAATCCATGCAATGAAACGTCAAACCCTAATTGATTGGAGGGTTTGCGGAACCCCCCCCCCCCCTGAACCCTGCAATTCTGGTTCTGCCTGGGCGAAAATCCCTAAGAGGGTAAAATTGCGGAGTTTGCTCTTCATTCCGTGGATTTGATGGCTCATGTAAACGCGCATGCTGTGTATGATGTCGCTCCTAAAAGTTGCATTGGTTGCCTGCTCAGTTGTCGACTCATCCCTTGACTGTGATTCTAAATTATTATATCCGTCGCCAATAGAACTCATGTAGCTCTAGGGCGACGACATTCAACTCTTGTTTTGCTACCAATTTTCATGTTTTGCCAGTCAATGATGGTTTAATATTACATACTTTATTTTAAAAGAAAAACTCATGCTACACTTAGAGTAACTGGAACCGTTTAAATGTCGTCTTAGACAGCACAAAACTAAATCACAGTATTTGAATTGAGAAGATACCACTTAAGGAGAACATATTTTGTAAAGGAGGCTTATAGTCAAACTTTCAGTTTTTCTTTCTAGTCTTGTTCTCTGCGAAAATTGGGTGTGTACATTTGTGCGTGGCATTTTTAGTTAAGTAGTGTAAAAGTTACTTTGTGATGAAAAACGAAAATGCAACAAAAACCTGCACAATAAATTTCACATTTCGCATGTAAATGTGGAGTAGCATTTACTTTTGAAGTCTATTGTCTAGCGTTACCATATGATCATGGTCACAGCAAATAATGATTTGCCACGACTGTAAAAGGCATGTTTTTGTTCCTTAATTATTATAAATTATTTATGTTTTGCGCTTGCAAAGCATGGTAACAGTTTAACCTATACATAACAGACTTTGAGATCAGTCAAGAATTTTGTTTTAAAATTGGTTTGTTTTAGGTTAAATATTTCATCCAGGTTTCTTTCCTACACTGCCTTCGATTCGTTTCAAGTGACATTGATTAACCAATAGATACTCAAAAAAAGAATTTATTTTCCTTCAGCACTTCAAATGCCCCTCGAGACCTAAATGTTGATCATTAAATGAAATTAAAATGAGCATTGTTAAAAATTTCCCTTTAACAAATTATTTAAACCTTAATAGCTTTAAAATAAGCGAGATATTTCGAATCCCGCCTACTGCCAGTCATCCTATAAATCGGATATCTGTACTGGGAAAGAGAAGAAATCCAACTCTTGACGAATGGGTCCGAGTACACAGGGACAGACGTGCTCGTTAAATCTGTGTAGTCCAAAGTCCCGACGGCGTCAGCGTACGATGTAGCTCGAAGTTCCGTTGGGTGCTCGCTCTGGTGTCGACCTCGTCACTTGATCAGGGTTCTAAATTACGAGGCGTTATTGACAGTGTAGAAGTAGGCAGTCGGACACCACACCACTACACTACACTAGCGTTATATTCATTTGAACACAGTATAAGCTTTCCATAAAACACGTGTAAATGGGCTGTAGGGAGCCTAGTGGTCAAAGGATCTCGGCTTGAGATCGGAAGGTTGAGAGTTCGAGACCCGGTCGCCACTGAAGACCTACCGAGTATATGCGGAGTACGTGCTCGTAAAATCTGTTGGGTCCGAAAGTCCTGTGGTCGGTCATTGCGCAGTTCACCATGGGTACAGGTTCCTGGAGAAAATTTCCCTCCCCTTCAGGGACATGTCTAAATTGTGGAGGTGGCGACAGATGGCAACATCTGTCATATGTGTATGTGTGCGTCTTGTGTTGTCCTACTTGACGATGGTTTATAAGCGGGTCCTTGCGACCAAGCACACAAGCCTGAAAATATATGTCAAACCAACCAACCAACCAACACGTGTAAATGATACATATGTTATTTTCCTTGCCACTCCTCCCTCATTCCTTATGCCCAAGTAAATCAGAATCTTGAATAGGGTCTATAGAAAAGAATGCGACTTCTTTTTTGTCTACTCTACCGAAGGAGGAGTGTGTTCATTCGTATCGAATGTATTTATCCGTCCTAAGACGCCCTGAGAGGAAATTCGAGCAGATAAAGACGGAATACAGGAACTGGGTGTTAGTTTGACTAGGTCGTATACAGGGTGGTTATAAAATAACGCTCCCTATTCAGAGTAGTCTGTAGCTTTAATGAATAATCCAAATGCAACAAACATCGAGACACTTACTAATCAAGAAGGGGGAAAGAATGAAATCATAAAAAACAAACTCGTCTCTTGACCAGGGTTCTAAATAACGAGGCGTAATTGGATGTGTTCGCCGTAATAAGCCATAATTGGCTACGCCTCGTAATTAGAACCTTGGTCAAGAGACGAGTTTCTGTTTTATGATTCCATTCTTTTTCGTAAAAAAGAAACTCGTCTCTTGACCAGGGTTCTAAATTACTAGACGTAAATAGCTGTGTTGGCCGTCATTGCCATAATTGACTACGCCTCGTAATTTAGATTCTGGTCAAGAGACGATTTTGTTTTTTATGATTATTCTTTTAGAATTCTGTGTTTTTTATGATATTCTTTTAGAATTCTCTATTTTTTATGATTCCATTCTTTGTCCCCCTTCTTGATTAGTAAGTGTCTCAATGTTTGATGCATTTGGATTATTCATTCAAGCTACAGACCACTCCGAATAGCGAGCGTTATTTTATAACCACCCTGTATGCAGGGCCTGTTCTAGGAAATCTGATACTATAGGCACAACTTATTTTGGGGGGCCCTTTAGGGAAAATTTTGTATGATTTATAGTAATTGACGGTGCTATACGACCTATGTATCCAATTTTTGCTACAATTGTATCGGCTTCCTTAAATTCATCGATCAAAACAATCACGTTGGGTCAATTTTTCAGTCCAGATTGAACAAAAAAACAAAGTGGAGTATCAGAGTTTTCTTAAGTTTACTGGTATTTTGTGGATTTACAGCATTTAGCATAATAGAAACTGAAATTGAGGGGCCTTAGGTACGGCGCTAACGAGCCCTATGGAACAACAGGCCCTGCGTATAGGAGGTCCGGCTTGTGTTGAAACGAAGTTATAAGGATACCTAGGCAGGTTCTGTCCTCGTATTAGCCATCTCGTAAAAAGAATTCAGTGAGTTTTAATAACTTAAGGGGTCATAGGAGTCTTAAAAATGCGCAAAGGTACTACAAAACATAGTTCGTTCTTTCATGTAATTTTTTAACTACTCGATGTATAAGTATAATTTTTTTATATGTAATTCTACAAGATTTATTTAATATAAAACAAATTTTAAAATTTATGAAACTTTAGACAAAACTAAAATAAATGATATTAAACATAAGGCGATTTGAACACATTGGGATTAGGCTTGGGCTGCAAATTTTGATGTCAAAATTGAAAAAATGACCAATAAAATGACTATATATTTTGCAAATATGTACAAACTAGGACTTATCCCTAAATTCTCAGCTCAATTTTAATTCGAAATTATTTTAAGAACTTTTTTCTAAAAAAATTAATAAATTTTAAATTTTGATTTAAAATTTTTTTAAAAAATAATTTCTAATTAAAATTGAGATGATAATTTAGGTATAAGTCTTTGTTTGTACATAATTGTACAATATAAAGTCATTTTTTTGGTCATTTTTTCAATTTTGACCTCAAAATTTGCCGCGCATGCCTAATCCCAATGTGTTGAAATAGCTTTATGTTTAATATCATTTATTTTAGTTTTGGCTAAAGTTTCATAAATTTTAAAATTTGTTTTATCTTAAATAAATCTTATAGAATTGCATTTAAAAAAATCATACTTATATAATGAGTAGTTAAAAAATTACATGAAAGATCAAAGTATATTTTGTAGTACCTTCTTTGCACATTTTTAAGACTCCTATGACCCCTTAAGAATAAACATAGACTTCAGCGAATCATCCAATTAAATAATAGCGTGTGTATGAACTGATGATCGTTAAATCCCCGTGTTATGGGACGGGTGTACTCTTAAATGTTTCGTAGTTTAGAGTCCTTGAACTAATTACGAAGACGTTACAACGCTACATTAAATGTTAGCTCAGGTGATGGCCTCTGCATTTGATTCTGGCTGTTTTTCTGGCGGCTAGAATTGGTTTTTAGAATGAGTTTGATTTGGAAATTTTTCAGCGAATAAGGTAGCTTAATAACAGCGCACTTATTGAACTGGGCATAAATATTTGTTTTAAATTAATGCTCATTGAAATTTTTTTTTAAAAAAAAGTACTTTTTCTTAAAAGAGCTACATTTATCATAAAAATAAACATTCTAAAAATATTCAACACCACAATAAAATTGTATCAATATTTTTTCCATTGTATTAACACAGTCGCACTTTGGTTTGGAGAACCACAATCATTCGATCTTATTCACCCTCAAACGAACCCATTCCATTCCATCCGCCAGATAAACTGCTATCCGGACTAAATCCCCTTCTTTTAAAACAAACATCTCTCCATTCCAAAGAAACATTTCTTAACCAGAATGTACTTCTCCAAGATGGCCGCCATTTTCAATTTACTATTCGAAGAAGGAGAACAATAAAAGACGAAGTCGGCTCACTGATTGGTCAGGAGAGGCTTTTAGGCAAGCGAGTAAACACAGTCCCCATTTTGAAGAGGGACGAGGCTCGTTTTAGTCAGATATGCATTAGGATACACGACTTGAAAATGTATATTATAGTTTTCTTTAACCTGTTATTTTAAGAGGGACGGTTACTGGTCAGTCTGTGTGCACGTTAAATATCCTTCAAAGTCCTAACGCTGCGTCGCCCTTAACGGTTGCGTTGGGTGCCTATTAGGGTGTTGGCTCGTCACCTGACTGTGGTTCTAAAATACGACGCCCGTCGATAATAGCCCTCGTGTAGCTCTAGTGCGACGTTAATTCAAACCTAACCTAACCAAACTGGTCAGTCTGTGATTGATCTTATGCATTATTTTGGGAATTACAATGTGTTAAAATATTGTTTTCATATTTGACAATTTTTTTAACCATTTACGAAAATTGTAATAAAAGACTGCACATTTCAACTGAAATATAATTTGCTTTAGTTTTTTATTTACAGATATTTTTAAATTTACATATAACGATACTTATATACGAAAAATATAAAAAAAAACTTTAATAATTTAATAATCAGATATTATTTCCCCTTCAAATTTTTGTTGTTATTACGCTGCTCAAAACAATTAGGGGAGCAATATGCATACTTTTGTTAACCCTCTTGCTTTCAACTTCTTATTTTTTATTTTAATCTAAAATTAGTTCTATAGATTCATTATGCAATCAGGATGAAATGGTAAAAAACAGGGTAAAAAAATCTTATTTTTTAAAACTAAAATTTAAGAGGGAAAAATTGGACTTTTGAATAAATTTTAACAATAATTTTTTTAAAACTTTATTTGTTAAAAACAGTTAAAATTAATTTTTGAACATCTGTGAATGCAAGCGTAAAGAATTTAGGGTCAATATATTTCGTAAAAATTTTTAGGGATGAATTTTATTTTACCTTTTTTTCTTATTTTCATTTATTTAAAACAAACATTATTTAATTCTTCAAAAGTCATGATTCTTCCATCTAAAGATAAATAAGTGCGAGCTCAATTTAGTGAAGAAAAAAGAGCAAGCTGATGGTTCCAAATGAAATCATGGGGGGGTGAAATGGCTTAAACCATGCATTCCCCTAATTGTTTCGGGCAGTGTAGTTTCAAACTTTATGAAAAATGTACAAATTTTAAAGCATCATTTTGCCGGTTAATGTGATTTTTGGGTCACTGGGGTTTGACAATGACCCTTCCTATTATAAATATTTTTTTAATTGATAACTATGTTTTACTTCGGATTTAAATGTGTTTATTAAATTTTAAAATGTGTTAAATCAAGGAATACCAACTATGCAAAAGATGCGATTTTCAACTATAAATTTGTTCTGCATCGGTATTAGTACCGTAAACAAATAATCGATTTCAGTAAAGATGGAAGTCCAGAGATTTAGCTGCACTTGAAATTCTGGAAAATATGGAATTTCAGAATTTGTATTCAATATTTACGCTCTCAGAGCTTAAATATCAAATGCACCTGGCCCGTTCTCGGTTTAGAGTACTTAGCATCTTTATAAATAGAAACGATGAATATATTAATTTTCTAGATTGTTGATATAGTACTAAACGGGAACTTATTTTTTACTTTCTTTTTTATTTTGGCTGTAATTCTGAAATACGACGCCAATAGCCCTCGTGTAGCTCTAGTGCGACGATAATTCAAACTAAACTAAACTTTCTTTTTTTATTTCTCACAAAGAAATCTTATAGTTGGATTCTGTTGTTTTTTATCAAAAGCTTTTACACAATTTTGCAACTTATTTATGAAATTTCAATTGTACTATAGTCATTAAGAAAATCATTGTAAAGGCATTGTAAGCTTTAACAGGGAATACATTGAAAAAAGTTTATATAGGGTAACGAGTACAGTGATTGGCACCCTCATGGTGATTGGAACCCTCATTCATTATTGAAATTAATAATATGTTAAAGCCCAAAATAGGTGTGACAAAGGTTTTTATAATTCCCGCCATTAACGTTTGTCATGTTGGCAACAGTGCACCAACAATCGAAAAAGCATTATTGCCGCTAAAGAAATAGGTCTCAATGTCAACGGGGGGGAGCAATCACTGTCTTATGGTGGCCAATCACTGTCTTATGGCGGCCAATCACTGCCTTATGGCGGCCAATCACTGTCTTATGGGGGCCAATCATTGTCTTATGGGGGCCAATCACTGTACTTGTTACCCTACCTATCAATTTGATATTAAGTGCATTCAGATAAACGAACACTGGAATTTTCGTAAAAATCTAACGACGTGTATCCTTTCGAATTACCTTAATGTCAACTTTTGTTTTTAAAGTTAACTTGCTTTTGTTGTAAGATAGTTCTGAAAAAATAACACACATTGCGAAAATATATTCTCCATTACTAACCACAAATATCTCAATTCTATTGGTAATAAGAGAATGAGGTTTAGGAGGTAATAAATGGAGACCAAAAATACAATTTATGGTGAAAGACGTTTCTTAAATAGCTCCTTTATGCGTTGAAGAAATTTTGGAATTTATAAGAATCTGTATATCGTGTTGTGAAAGGGAAACTGTCATATCTGACAAAATACTATATATTGGGAAATGTATCCAAAATAGTTTGGTCTATAAAAAAAATTGCATATTATAAGGGATAATCAGTGTAAGGAAAACTCTCCAAACTTATATAGCTTGCTCTAGTATTTAATCCTTTTAAACTAAATTACTGTTTATAAATCTATAGCAGGAACGTAAGGGCATCGAAGGCCATACTGCGCCCAACACTAGGTTTTATTTTTAAAACAAGTTAAAATAATCCATAAAAGTGACACAAAACATATAAAAATTATTAGACACCTAAAATCCAACACAAGGTTTTTCAAATAAAAGGTTCAAAGGATTTTTACAAGCAGCACATAACATTTAAAATCAGTTACACTTTTCAATCAAGGAATAAAAGCCAATATCAAATAAAAAGGAAAACAAAGCATGGTTTTTGGGGGACGAGATAAAATGCCATGGATGGATTGGATACAACATGTTAAAATGCTTAAGTCTGCTTAATGTAAAAGCTGGACAGTCTACTAAAATATGGTAAACACTTAATGACACATCACGAATGATAGCTTTTTGTAAAAATTGAAAAAGCTTCGAAGTTTTTGTTGATTTTCATAAGATTATGGCTACTTATTTTTATTAAGTATGCACATGTTTTAACATTTTTTTTCAGAACATACAGTTTTATAATCTAATTCCATGCAAAACTTACCGTTCTGAAGTGTAAGTCACGTGTGTAAAAAAATGATTACATAACTACAACTTTAACATTAAATGAAAAAAAAAAGCGAAAAAGTTCATCTACACTTATTAAACCTAATAACGTACACTGTTAAAACAAAAGAGTGAAATCCACAGACGTGCATTTTCGACACTGGAAAGGAGTGAAAATTAATTCCTAAGTCGCTAGTAATCGCCCTAAATCGCTCCTAATAGCCTTAAAATAGCTCGTTTGTTTTGAAAGTGTACGAATTATATTTATTAGAAGAAAATATATTTGATACAACTTACATACACCTAACTGGTTACAACACCTAACTTTGTATTTTCAAATAGCTCGAATTTCCATTGTTTGAAAGCTCTGGAATGTGTCATCTGCTCCACTAGGCCGCAGTTCAAATTTCAAAGCGTAGGGGACAGTGGTGGAGATCCTGTCGGAGGTTTAACAAAACGAAAGAGTGAAATCCACTCCTATAGGGGAAGTGCATTTTCGACACCGAAAGGAGTGACAATTCAGACTGACTTAAAATCGCTCGTTTGTTTTTAAGAGTGAAACGTAGTTTATTCATTTTGATATATTTTTCAAATTTAAAAAGCATGTAAGCTCCTCTTTAATTGTGACTTACACTACAGTTACATGTAATGTGCTGACCAGTGGAGAAGGGATCAATTGGTATGAAATAAATGTTTACATAAAGATAAACAGTCACCGTTATTAAGGGTACACCAGTGCAACCCAGGATTTATAGTTACCCTATAGATGTTGCTTTATTTGTAAAAGAAAATGTTCATACTGTAAGCTAATAATTAAAGAAAAGTTGCATGAGGTATCGGATCCCCTTAACCCTTTCAGTCCCAATAACATTTTTGCATCTTCATTTTAGAATTTTTTTTCAGATCGTCTAAAGTCATTTATGATATCAAATAGCACATCATTCGATTCTTCAATTTTTTTTTCGATTCGAAAATATTTTTTATTAATACCAATAGAAGTCAGTTCTATTATTATTTTTTTTAATTATGATCAGAAAAATGATGATGCCAATTGGCATCACTGAGATTGAAAGAGTTAATTATGATACGAGGGTTTAATAATGACATTTAAATAGCGTTTGAGACGAATCTTTAAGCCTACGAATTTAAGTCAAAGTTTATATTTTTTCCAGAAATGTGCTTTTATACGCATGCAAAATGTTCCGACAATAAAAATATAATATTTTGGTATTTTATCGAAGAAAAACCTTTGATATCTCTTTATTTGTGTGTACCATTTTCATATCTGTAAAAGTTGTTTTTCCTTGATAATACTTGCATTCTAAAGAAGATAACTTTACTATGGAGTGCCAATAACACAAGTTGGAGTAAAAGTAATTTTTAATGATTTGGACTTATATGATTCAAACTTTCTGTTGTGATTTTTTTATAGTGAACGCATTCGTAACTTTATGTTGTTTTAATCACCAGAATATGACTTGTTACTGACAAAAAAAACCGCTTTTTATACGCGTTTAATACTTATAAAACTTCCGAAACAAACCAAAAGATGAAACAAAATTAATATTCGTGTATGGTGATCACCATTTTTTAAAAAATGCAAAAAAAAATCTGGTTTTTGCTCTGTCAATATCAGTAGAAATAAGAATAAACTTAACACAATATACTTGGGGCTGGGGAGCCTAGTCGGTTAGACATTCCCCTAGCAAGCGGAAGGTCCCACGTTCGGGTCTGGGCTTCGCCAAAATAACTGCCGACCTATAAACGGCCCGTGCAGCCAAAATGTCCGACGAATAACACCCCGTGTGGAGGAACTGCACGTTAAATATCCTTCAAATTCCTAACGCTGCTTAAGGGGTCTAAGGAGTCTTAAAAATGTGCAAAGAAGGAACTACAAAGTATAGTTTGATCTGTCATGTAATTTTTTAACTACTCAATATACAAGTATAATTTTTTTATATGTAATTCTACAAGATTTATTTATTATAAAACAAATTTTAAAATTTATGAAACTTTAGCCAAAACTAAAATAAATGATATTAAACATAAAGCTATTTTAACACATTGTGATTAGGCTTGCGCGGCAAATTTTGAGGTCAAAATTGAAAAAATGACCAAGAAAATGACTTTATATTGTAGAAATATGTACAAACTAGGACTTATACCTAAATTCTCATCTCAATTTTAATAAGAAATTATTTTAAGAGCTTTTTTCTAAAAAAATTAATAATTTTTTTTTAAATTTTGATTTTAAATTTATTTTTAAATAATTTCTAATTAAAATTTAGCTGATAATTTAGGTATAAGTAATAGTTTGTACATATTTGTACAATATAAAGTCATTTTCTTGGTCATTTTTTAAATTTTGACCTCAAAATTTGCCGCGCAAGCCTAATCACAATGTGTTAAAATAGCTTTATGTTTAATATCATTTATTTTAGTTTTGGCTAAAGTTTCATAAATTTTAAAATTTGTTTTATAATAAATAAATCTTGTAGAATTACATATAAAAAAATTATACTTGTATATTGAGTAGTTAAAAAATTACATGACAGATCAAACTATACTTTGTAGTTCCTTCTTTGCACATTTTTAAGACTCCTTAGACCCCTTAAGATGTCGCCCTTGACAGTTGCGTTGGGGGCCTACTCAGGTGCCAGCGTCGACAATACTGTGGTTCTAAAATATGATGCTCGTCGCCAATAGCCCTCGTGTAGCTCTAGTGCCACTATAATTCAAAACTAAACTATACAATTAACATTTGATAAGCAGAAAAATAAGAATATACACTCTTAAAACAAAAAAGAGTGAAATCCACTCCAGTTGGAGAAGTGCATTTTCGACACTGGAGAGAAATGAATATTAACTCAGACTTAGTTAAAATCACTCGTTTGGAGTGATCCTGTCGGAGGTTTAACACACAAAGGATCCACTCCAAAAGAAGTGCATTTTCCAGACTGGAGGAGTGAAAATTAATCAGACTGATTTAAAATCGCTCGTTCGTTTTAAGAGTGTATACTGATAATAATTAAGATAAGCAGACCAAAGTGTTTCAAAAAAATTCGGCATCAAAAATAAAACTGACATTCTTTCTTTATCAATATAAGTGAAAGAAAAACGTTTTTTTTTTATTCATAGAAACACACCGACTGAAAGCCACCACCTGAGCCAGCATGTGGGGTAGAGCTCAAAAAACATCCTCCCTTTATCCAAACCAATAAACGTAGTCATCCATTTCCATGGTGTGGTGTATCCGGGAACCGTATGCGATGTGACATCTTCCATATCTTCGTCTGCCGCTTTCTATTTGATACATTTCACCTATCACGCATTGGGGGGTCGAATATTAATGAAGGAAAGGGTTATTTTTCGATCTATTGTCATTTCATTGCATACTCAGTTAAACTTGTGTAGATTTTGGTACAAAAAATTTGTGTTTATCGCAGTAATTACAAAGTGTTGAAACAATATAATGCATGGCTAGCACAAAAATTGTTTTATAGGCGCAGTGCGCAGGTTTTCTTTAACCCTGTTTTCTTTAACCCTGATTTCTTTTTCATCCCGACAAAATATATTTGTATCTTTGATACTCATACATTATGGGAAAATACCAAACAAAAAAATAACTGCATTGGAATTTAAATATTTTTTTTAATTTTTGCTATGTGGTTAAAACCATCTAAAAAAATTACAATTTTGATGAGAATGACTAGAGAAAACTACTAAATATATTTTGAAATAACCCTCTTGAACTCTAATTATTTTTTCAAAGCAATTTATTTGTATTTAGTACTAATATTATACTTTGAATACTGCCAACGACTTAATTTCACAACAGTTAATAACTTCACTCTTTAATTTTAGTACACTCTTACTACTGTCATCTATGAGGGTTGTTAGTAACTAAAACTTCAAAATGGAATGTAATAGACGAAAACACAGATTTGTCGGAGGGAGCTCTACTTTAATAGAATAAAGTGGATGTTACTTTGCAGCCATATGGCAACAGTATTCATTAGAGGGTTAAAAATGTAGCTCAGCATGAGGCTCTTTGATGTTTTGGATAAATAGCTACACTAAAACTAAAAAATATATATGTTGTGGTACTTTGAAATGCATGTTGTAATTTTGTATACATATTATAGATAACAATTGCAATTTTTAGATTTTTTTATCAGTCATATATAATAATCATTTTTCCTTCGCGATTCCTTGCGTCTCCTTTCGTCAGTTGTTTTGAAACAACATATTGTAATGTTTTCATTTTCACACAACACGTTTCTACTGGGCTGTTTGAACACACGTTTATTCAGAGATGGGAAAATCAGTTGGTAAAGGCAGGTCCTCGGCTGTAATACGGTTTCAAGGCTTATAAACAAGTTGTGTACTTAAGAAATTTGACTGGTTTTTGAAAGTTAAAGTTTATGTGATCCAATATCATAGCGGGTTTGTAAGACGTTGTAATGAGATCGCGTTGGCTGTTAGCTGAGATGTCGACCTCGTCACTTGACCATTGTGAGTGTTGTGTTGTGTTAACTTTACAAGTAACCTAATCCATTTTATTCTGTTAAAGTAGAGCTCCTTCTCAACAAATCTGTGTACTTTTAATTCTATTCCATTTTGAAGTTTTATTTACTGGTAACCCTAATAGAGGACAGTGGTAAAAGTTGATTCAAAATTAAAGAGTGAAGTTAATAACTGTTGTGATATTACGTGTTAATAAATACAAATAAATTGTTTTGAAAAAATAACTATAGTTCAAGAAAGTTATTTTAAAATACATTTAGTAGTTTTCTAGTCATTCTTATCAAAATTGGAATTTTGTAGTTGGTTTTTGTCCCTTTTCAAAAAATTTAAAATTTGAATTATTTAAATTCCAATGCAGTTAATTCTTTTCAATATTTTTCCATAATGTATATGATTTTTAAAGATACAATTTTTTTTTTTCGGGGTGAAAAAAAATTCATGCATTACATGGTTGAAAATGACAGTTCCTGCAATATGTGGACGCTCCTTTGGGCTTATATATCAAAAATGCAACCATTTTCCGCCCCCTTTAGTATACTTTGGAGCAACACCGGTCTTTTCCCATTGCAATGCGGACTCACGGGTTTCCCATAAACATCTGTAAGATCATTTGCAGGGATAAAAACAGGCGCACGCTTCTTTTTAGCTTTGGTCACGTTTTACTACCGAGTCGCGCGTCTATTAGGGTGGGCCGAAAAAAACTTTTTATTTTATTTGGGATCGCCATAGTGCGGAAAATTTGCCATTGGTAAAGACTTGACAAATGCACTAATTATCATTTTTTAGGACTATATCTTCCGTTCGCGCAATGCTATCAAAGTTGGCAAAAATTGTTAAAAACCGCAATTTTTCAGAATTTTTTTAAACCCGATATAGGATTTTAATTGCTTTCCTATATCATGTTGTATGATTAAAACTTACAAAAAGTTAAAACTTTGAAATTTAGCAAAAAATACGAATTTTCCTAATTTTATACTACGTTGAGTGGTCGGAAGATCTGACACAAATGTATAATAACTTATTATACTATATATTATAGCATTTATTATTAATAAGTGCTATAATATTTGGATTTTACATAATTTTAGTAGTTAATTCATGATATAGGAACGTAATTAAAAACGTCTGCCTTGTTAAAAAAAAAAAATACTGTTTTTAACAATTTTTCGCCAACTTTGAAGGCATTGCGCGAACGGAAGATATGATAATAAACGAATAATAATTAGTGCATTTTTCATGTCTTTACCAATGGCAACTTTTCCGCACTATAACGATCCCAAATAAAATAAAAAGTTTTTTTCGGCGCACCCTAGCGTCTATGCCTATGTACTTGTTTTCCTAGGGGTTGGCGTATTTTCTTTGGATGTATCTTACAAATGTTCCCATAAATCAAACAGACTGTCTCTGTAAATTAAAAGGTATTTTTTTCTGTAAAAGCAACAGACTTTTTTTTTACAGTATAAGGATTTAGCAGGGACTTTCGAAATTTTTCAGTTAACAAGGTCTCTTCATTTACACTGCTCAAAACAATTAGGGGAGCACTTTTTAATTCCAACTTTAACTTCGCTCCCAACTTTTTAATTTTTGTCCTATAAATCTAAAATTTGTTAAATAGGTTCACTATGCATTCGAAATGAAATAGTAAAAAACAGGAAAAAAAAATCTTAAGTTTTTAATACTTAAATTTAAAGGGGGGAAATGGAATAATAACTTTTTAATAAATTATAACAATAATTTTTTCAAAACTTTTTTGTTAAAAATAGTTTAAATATATTTTTAAACATCTAAAAAATGCAAGAATGAAAAATTTAGGGTCAATTTATTTTCTAAAACTGTTTTAAAGTGAAATTTATTTTACCATATTTTTCATATTTTTATTAATATAAAAAAAAATATTTAATTCTTCAAAATACGTTGTTCTTCCATCTAACGATGTATCTAACGATACATAAGTGGCAAATTTAATTTAGTCAGAAAAAAATCACAAGCTGATGATTCCCAAAGGAATTATTGGGAGCGAAAGGGTTTAAAACATGTGCTCCCCTAATTGTTTTGAGCAGTGTATATATACTAGTATTAATAACAGACAAATGTGTGGTTCGTTAAATAACATCTAACAAGCAGTCTTTTTTTACACAATATTTCTAATGCAAATTTGAACTGGTTTAACTCATTAACGTCGATTGGCTAGAAAATTTGCCGCTAAAAAAAGCTTGCTTCTTAAGGGGGTCCGATACCTCAGACATTTTTTTTTATTTTTGTACTTACACATTCCAAATTCTTTTCTCTAGTTAAGAATGTATTAAAAACACAATTCAGCTATTGAAATTTTATATAAGTCTGTTGGGTTTTTTAAAAAATAAAATGTTTGTTAAATTTTTAACAATTTTCAAATCCCTACACTCTTAAAACGAACGAGCGATTTTCACTCCGTCTGAGTTAATTTCACTCCACCAGTCTGGAAAATGCACTTCTCCGAGAGGAGTGGAAACTTTGTGTGTTAAACCTCCGACAAGATCACTCCAAACGAGTGATTTTAATTCAGTCTGAGTTAATATTCACTCCTTTCCAGTGTCGAAAATGTACTTCTCCAATTGGAGCGGATTTCACTCTTTTGTTTTAAGAGTGTACTCTTTTTTTATTTTTCAATATTTTTAAGCACAAATTTTTATACAACATTTGGATTTAAGATAATTCAAACCAAGGTATGCATTTATATTTCGATAAAAATGAACAATTTTTTTTTTAAATATTTGCAGCAATTTCGCCAAAAAAATACAGGAAAAAAAGGAAATTTCATCCTTCAGAATTTTTTTTTAAAAATTTGTGTGAAAGATATCAAAAATCCAAATGCATACTTCTGTTTAAAATATATTTATTTCTCTATGAAAGAAAAAAAAATTAATGTACTTATAATATTAAAAAAGCTTTAGCATTTTTAATAATCTTAATTGAAAAAACGTAACAGAGATATGAGCGTTTAAAGTTTACATTTAG